>CANXME010000741.1:0-175000 GCA_948144175.1 Closterium sp. NIES-65
GCAGGATGCGGCAGCAGCACTGCAATGTACCCCTCGGATGCTGCCTGCAGAAAGCAAAATGAGAAGAAGAATGGAACTGATGGAAAGTCAGAAAGTATATAAACTATGGAAATAATAATCGATAAAACAGTATAATATACACACATCCTGTCCTTTTAATTATGTTCCTTGACATATGTTAAGAGACACATGACTGATTCTGCCGACAACTCTGGTGATTGACCTTACCTTGTCTCTGAGCAGAAATCGGGTTGGTGGCCACTGTCGATTGACCTCAATCAGGCCGACCCTTGACGCAACACCTGAACAGGATAGACGACGAGACGTTCCACATTGTCACGTCCCGGGATGAAGGAGAAATTGAGGGAAGCTGGTACAATGAGAGAATGGAAAGGAGGGGGCGGACGAGATAAGCCACACTCATGAGGAAGCAGAAACACATTGCACGTAGCTCCTTTTCATTTCACAAGACTAGTGGACCGACCTTGCAACGTAAAACGCATATCCCTGCCATTCATTTCTGTTCTCCTCGACATTTTTTCAATCCCTGGCCCTTTTCTTCTTGCTTCATCATTTTCGTGTCTTGATTCAAAAACCAGCACCACTCCCTCACTCGGTACTTTCTGCAGTCGCGCCTCTCGATTCCCCCCTATCGTCAGCTGCTTTTGCTCATTATCTCTGCTCCTCCCATTGGTATTCAATAACTCACTGCCATCTGCGGGTGCACCACTGCAACCTGTAAGTGTATCAGCAGCTGTGACTGCATTACCAGTTTGTGGCTGTATTACCAGTCGGGACTGAATCAGGTGGCTGTGACTGTATCAGTTGCAGTGGGCATAGCTGCCGCTCTTTCTGACACACTGATAGTGCTGGCCACTGCTGCAGCACTGCTGCTGCCAGGAGCTGCATTTGTCGTACAATAAACACTGCGGTCGGGTTCGATTCCGTCACATTGGGAACTGTGGTGGCAGCGTTTGGCATCACCACCAGAGATTGTGCCTGTATCAGTTGCTGTGACTGTATCAGGAGTTGGTGTCACCATTACGATCTTGCAGAGAGCTGAGTTTGGCATCCAAAGGTGTTGCCCTCTGATTGGATGGGATGGCGAGTATAGACACAAGCAGTAGAGGATGAAGCAAAGAAATGAGTAAGACAGGAGGGCAGAAGCAATCACATAGGAACGGATCACGGACATTCTCCCCACCCAGATGATAAGAGAGTTTTTGAGACGTCTCAAGAACTCTCTTTTGTCAGAAAGCAATCACGAGAGGAAGGGACCACAGTGATATTCCTCAACCAGAGTTCACCCTGTGACTGACAGTAGTGTGTTGTGTTTCACTTGAAGTCATCCATCCCACACCTGCCGGTTCACAGCTCTCCACCCTTCAACTCCTGACCCTTATTCTCAGCTCTACGCCCGAAACCCACAACTCTCATTTCAATTACTATCCGGAAACTTGAACCCCTAAAAAGCCGAAACCTTCAAGTTGAGATTCACAACTGTTTTCCAGAGCCTTGAACCCTCTAAACCCAACCCCCTCAACCCTCGCTCGCAACTGTTTGTTCTTGCCAGTGGCCTCCATCTCCAGGGCGGCTCCTTCTTGCCCACGTGGAAATCAACGGCTGAGATCACTCGATTCTGCTGCCAGTGCTGCGTGCGAGGGAGCAAGGCCACCACAATGAGTCTGCCGGAGGGGGACGAGGAGACCAATGGGGCGACGGGGGCGACGGGGGCGAGGGGTGCAGGGGGAAGGAACGGGAAGAGGGTCTCATGGCATGCAGTTTTAAATCTGACAATAAGGGAAAGAGGGTATAAGAGCCTACATTGCACTGAGCACAAACATCCCTGGTCCAAAGTGAGGGGTTTGTTTATGAGGAATTCGATAGTCCAAGGGTCAGCCTTTTGGAAAGCGCAGAATTGGTGTAACTTAATGCCGAGGGAATCGGTTTTATTAACACTAGCAGTGTACACCTACCCATTGGCATGTCGGTATATGTATTGATCGTTGCCCTTTATGCCTCCCACGTCTGCGACACCAGAAACGGTGGATGCACGAAACAATGGGTGCACAAGCGGTTTCAAAAAGAG
Organism: Closterium sp. NIES-65; assembly: GCA_948144175.1. NCBI lineage: Eukaryota > Viridiplantae > Streptophyta > Zygnematophyceae > Desmidiales > Closteriaceae > Closterium > Closterium sp. NIES-65. Next base: position 2,090 of record CANXME010000741.1, read on the forward strand.
AGTTTGTGCTTAGAAGCTATAGCGCAAGAGAATAGACAGCGATACTAGCATATTTGCTGGGAGAAGAAGGAATTGTTGACTCGAATGGCAGGCACAAGTCGCTCCCACGCACCGCGCAGGGAAGTATCGCGAGAAGCCCTCGCTCGTGGTAGCGAAGCGGGGATCGCACAGAGAGCACCTGAGGCGGGTACAGCTCGTCGAATGCGAGAGAGTGTATCGTCGAGCCGGCACCCAATCCGAATGGCGCGTCTGGCACGGAAGTCGCTGGTACTTCTACGACTGGCAACGGAGTCGTTGCATCTACGCCTGGCTCGCGGTCCTGCGGAGCTAGTGGTGCCTCTGTCAAGCAAGTCGGCGCTTCTACATTTCGTGACGACGACAACGCGATTTGCGGTTGTGACTGTACGGAGTTATGCGCGGCCGGACTTTCATCGCAGCGTGATTGTTCTGCGTTATCTGTGGCGGTGCTGGGACGTGCCGTCTTCACATCATCGCCGTCGCCATGGCTCTCCATGGTGTAATGGATGGAGATGAGAGCTCCCAGCCCAATCGACAGGTCTGCTCAATCGGAACCGAGTGCCTTGGGATGTGTACTCGCAGTTCCAGAGATTATGGCGGAAAGAGTTATCGTGCGGGCTGCTTGGTTGGGTTGGGATGGTGGAATAGGTTGAGGGGATGATCCTGGAGGCTATCCTCGTTACTATCTGTTCGCGAAGTTCCACTTCGACGTGCACTGTGAATTAGGGTGGATCTTGAAAATGGTAAACATCACGCAAAGAACCTGCCCTGACATATTTACAACTAAACCATCGCTGGGGCTCAGTAGCACAAGCTGATGCACAGTGAGATCTGCCTCCCACGCCTGGTTCGTGCACAGTCAGAGAAGCCTCAAATCCCTCAACTGCTTTTCGTGTTCGGGCAGCAGTGGCGGTGGCGACCACTCAGGAGGGAGAGACATTCAGACAAATCCTCCACAATAAATTCCTGGGTAGGGCATGGAGGGAAGGGCAGAGGACAAGGAGGAAACATAGGGGCCGCAATGTTTTTTATAGTAAATGAGCGCATCCCAGACATACCATGCACTACACGCTAAAATTGTAAAAAAACAATAGAGGGAATGGAGATGGACGGGCAAGAGGCAGAGGACGAAGAGGCAGCAGACATGGAGAAGCGCATTTAACTTTTTTTTCACGTATAAAAAAAAACAGCTTGAACTATGAAGCACAAACTAATGAACTATGAAGTTGTGAGAGACGAGCTGAAACATGGGCCGCGATCATGAAGATAAGCTCTTTGAAAGAAAAAAAAAAAGGCAAAAAGAAACAAACGCAACGGTTAACTAGGCAAGTACAAGTGGAAGTTGCAAGGGCCCCAGAACTATAGAGCCGGCACAGCTGAATACAACTATTTGATTTTCAGCATGAGAGTGAGCAAATACCTTAGTGATGATCCTTTTTGCAAGGACGTGATAATGTCGCTGCCATATCCGCTGCAACCACCAGGGTCGAGACCAGCAAGCAGTAAAACAACCCCCACCAGTGCCAACACCACCAATAGGATCGCGCCAAGTGTCAGCAGGATAAGAAGCCCCGCCTCCCCTGTGCATCCTCCTATGGCAGCGGCGCAGTCACTACAGCCGGAGAAGCAGAAAGAGCAGCCGGAGCAGTCTGAGTAGAGACAGATGGGTGCCACGTGGCAGTCACAGCTGCCACACACACTGAGATGGGGGGGAAGGGGATGTCGTACATTATTAAAGGGGGGATGTAAAGAGTGGGTTGAGATAGCCGTTTGCACGCATGTGGGTCCGCAGCAGGCCTTTGAAACGCAGAGGGGCACTCACTGCACAGCACTCGCCCAGGTCTCTGCAGAAGGCAACTAGGTCTCTGCAGGGAACTGCTAGGGTCTCTGCAGGGAGGCCAAAACAAACCACTCACAGGCGGTCGCAGCAGTAGGCCCCAGGTCTCTGCAGGGAGCAGCTAAGTCTCTACAGGCAGGAAGCCGATCCATCCCTTGGCCCTCCAGAAAGTGCACTCACAGCGGGTCACAGCAGCACGCGCCTAGGCCCTTGCAGGGAGAAGCTAGAAATCTCTCTTGGGGAGCTGAGGCGAACCACTCACAGGGGGTTGCAGCAGCAGGCGCCCAGGTCCCTGCAGGGGAGCTGCAAGGTCGCTGCGAAAGCGGCGATCAACACACGTCATGACGGCACCGAGCAGACCAGCAGATACGAGGAATAGCAGCACTCCTGGTTGGGACACGGCATGAACAATGTCGTAGCGCGTTGGGAGGCGGTCAAGTGGTAAAACTTAACATGCACTTGCAGCGCGAGTGACGAAGGCGATGAATGAGAAAGTAGAGAGGATGACGGAGGGCAGAGGGGGGGGGTGGGGGTTGGTGTGGGGAGGGTTGCGGCAGGAGGTGGGCACCACTGCCTCTCTCACCATAGATGTATTAGAATGTTAGTGCGCTTTGCTCACAAAGCGCCACACAAGCACTGCACATGCCTGTCTACACGCACCACAAACCTCTCTCACCACAGATGTAGTACAATGTTGCTGCGCTTTGTTCACAAAAGCGACACCCAAACACTGCACATGCCTGTTCGCCACACACCACAGCCTGTCTCACCACAGATGTAGTAGAACGCTGCTGGGCTTTGCCTGTCCCATGTTTCTGAAACCCCATGTCGAACCAATAGTAATCCGCCACGTAGGCAGTGTAGCCAAAGCAGATTATCAGCTGGTGATTTCGAAGGAAACGGAGGCGAGGAGAAGGGCAGAAACGGCTGAAGGCGGTGCAAGGAGTTGCATGTGAGAGAATGAACAGTGAAGGGAGAAAGACGGGACGGAGAAAATGTGCAACACGTCATCTTAGCATGGGCTGGCCAAGAGGTGGTGCAAGAGGTGCCCCTTGAGGCGCCTTGGAAGAGGTGCAGAGGCAGGGGCAAAACTTACCATCTGCACCAGCAGCGTTATGAGCACAATATCCCTCGCGACAAAGAATCTGAACTTGAGATGGCGGCATCTGAGGTCGGGCGGCAGGCACACGCGTAGCTGGAAGCGGCCTTGCACGTGGAGCAGTGGCAGAAGGCGAACCCCTCCTTGGTGGCCCGCCATTGGTCCAGGCAGTGCCGGTGGACAAATCGCGCCGAGCCCTTGCACCTGCATGGGGCGATGAGGTCCCGACCTGCTCCGTGGGGGGATGAGGACGCAATGGGCATGGGTACGCGTTATTGACTTCTTAAATGCCTCGAAGCATGTTTCCAAAGGAGCCTTGAACCAGTTGCAGGGGTGACGGAGTCCTGACCCGCTGGGAGGGAGGTGAGCAGTATGTATGTATCAGAGAATGTCATGCATGCCTGAAGCACATGCATGCCTGAATCTCAATGCATTCCTGAAGCACATGCGTGCTTGAAACACATGCATGCCTGAAACACATACATGCCTGAAACGCATACGTGCCTGAAACACATACATGCCTGAAACGCATACATGCCTGAAACTCATATATGCCTGAAATACATACATGCCTCAAACACATACGTGGTCATCACAGGAGAGTCTGAGAGTGAAGAAACGCGGAGGCGTTGCAGGGATGAGTTGCTACGCACCGTTGCTCTCCAGGCAAATCCTGATTTTGATTCTGCCCAAAATCGCCCTCCAGGCATAGTCTGATATTGAGGCGCCTCAAAAGAAGAGGCGCGGAGACGTATAGCGGGGATAAGTTGCTACGCACCATCGGTCTCCAGGCAAATTCGGCACTGCGGTTGGTCCTCGTCTTCTGGCTCCTCTTCATTCCTCATTCCCCCCATTCTCTGACATGCCAGCACTCTTCCCGGACATCACATCTGGACCGCTCAACCCGTCTCGCGCCTTTCCACCTCTATCCATGAATATTTCCTGCATTCCTCCTAGCCTCGCTGCTCCTCTGGCTCCTCCGACTCTTCCGTATCCTCCGTCGCTCCCGGTGCCGAGTCCCGTCGCATCCCCGCTAATGAGGGGAGCGACTAGGGGAGTTTCCTCATCGATCACAACCGCCAAATGCTCTCTCTCCGTCTCCATTTCCCTCGCCTCCCTACTATCCTTCTCCTTCTCCCGCGTCCTCGGGTATCCATCTGTGCTCTCTCGCGTGTCGATTTCTTGAGACGGTTCCCTTCCACCTCCCTCGAGTAATCGCGCAACGAATCGGACGGTTCGGGCAAAAGCAGGTGCCGAATGGACGACGGAGATCTATCGACGCTTCTATCCTCGACCTCCCGTGTTTCCCGCTGCCGCAGCAAGCTCACAATTTCCCGCGCCGCGGACTGACGAAAGGGCGTGGTCATCACGACGCCACTAGAGATTGTTAGAGGACCCTACTTGTAATCTCGAACGTCGACCGTGCGTTTACTCTTTCGTCAGTCAACAGATGGGAGTCACGGAGTCGGGTTGGGTCGGGAATCAAGTCTGGGGAGTGAATGCAGTTGGTCAGAAGGTGAGACTGACTGAAAACTAAGCGGGAACGTGGCTGCGTGAGAGGCAAGTCACTCAGTTCAATCGGCAGCTAATTTTTCGGTGAACCGTTTTAGATTCTTATTACAGCGTTCTTGACCGCGTGTTACCTCGGCACAAATGAAACATCTGACATTCCCTGAGCTGTCCACTTTGCGAACACCAACGATGTCAGCTCGGCACCTGACAAAAAATTCCAGCTGTGTGGCACCCAACCGCTGCATACCGATCAGAAGCAAGAAGAATCCACGGCGAACTTGGAAATGAAAATCAGTGCTGATCTGCTGGGCAAGTGTGGCGAAAGCGGGATTGCCGACAGCTGAGGTTAGAGACCTGTAACACAGCGCACACTTGGACACCTGCACAAATGACTGTATCTGCTCAAATTAATTAGCGGTCGTGCCCAAGTGTTGGAGCTCCAGAATCCATTACGAAATCAATACATGGGGCCATATAATGATGGATTTCCCATCAGACAGTAGTTACCTTACGTGTTGCAAGGTCAACAACATGCATGGTCCAATTGACACGGAACTTTCAAGCACCTGCATCCAATGCTACTCCCCATCAAATACCGTAGAGACCCCCGTTGCAGCTCCAAACACTGCAACTCGTTTTCCTTGACAGTTCACAGTGTCAGCTCAGCCCATCGCGGTTTGCGAAGCCAAAATTGCGCGTCTCAAGGCACGACGCCACTACTACCTGCAAGTGAGCAACCCCCCGAAACCCCTTTTCCTCAAGCTAAACCTATATCATACGTGCGCATTCGACTGCCCCACTGAGATCCACAGCATGGCTATCCACCAACCACCATGCGCCACACCGCCATCCCCCCTCCCCCTTTCCTTACCCTTTCACTGGTTCATCTCCCATTTGGCGCACCCCTGCCTGCCTCCTCTCCCATTTCCACCCACTCTGCCCAACCCATGTTATCTGTGTGCATTCTTCCTCTCCTCCTTAATCCACGGCATGGCCCTATCAACCGCCATGCGCCTGACAGCCACCTCCACCTCGCCCCAATCCCGCACCCTCTCGATCAGCTCGTGGTGCGGCCCGCCGCCCGCCGTCTTGCTCCAGGGGTACTGCAGCAGCCAATCAAAGAGCAGCACCTGGATGCCATGCTCCGCACACTCCATGGCGTACCGCGGGTTGTCATCTATCAGCACCTCCGCACCCAGCTCCCTGTAGAGTGGGGGGAAGGAGGGGGGAAGGGGGAATGGGGGGGTTGGGTTTGTGAATAGTAAGAGCAGCACCTGGATGACGTGCTCCGCACACTCCAGGGCGTACCGCGGGTTGTCGTCTATCAGCACCTCCGCACCCAGCTCCCTGGTGGGTGGGAAAGGTTGAGTGCGGGATGAGGACAGAAAGAGGAAAGGAACGGATAAGGAGGGGATGACATGGGAGGGGTGAGCACATGGCGCACTCCATGGCATACTGCGGATTGTCGTCTATCAGCACCTCAATCCCGACCTCGCTGAGGGAGGGCAGTAAGGGCGTGGGCGCATGATGAGGGTTAGCAGCAGAACATACAATGGAAAAGAAGTTTTCTCTGCACATTCCATGGCGTACGGTGGATTGTCGTCTATCAGCACCTCCGCGCCCAGCTCCTCAGTGGGAAATTGGAAAAAGAGGGGGTGGGGGTGAGGATAGGAGGTGGAGCAAAGAAGGGGTCTGCACACTCTTTGGTACATTCAATACAAGGCTACAGGCACGCACCGGCACATCTCGGACTTGGGTCGGGGTGTGCCTTCGAGTGCGAAGTGATTGCCGAAGTGCACTGAGGAGAAGACCCCGGGGAAGTGGTTGTCCAACCACTCCAATGTGGGCTCGCGAATCACATGCTGCCGCGACCTGCATGTACACACATGCAATGTGACAACAACGAGGGCAGTGCAGTGAGACAAGTGGGAAGAGAGCAGCAAGCGTACGGGGCAACGAGAGGGCAAGAGAGCAAGCGGGGTGAGGGCAAGAGGGCAAGGGAGCATACGTGACGACAACGAGGTCGGTGAAGTGGGAGAGGCAGCGCAGCAAGGCAAGGGGCAGAGAGAGAGAGAGAGAGAGAGAGAGAGAGAGAGAGAGAGAGAGAGAGAGAGAGAGAGAGAGAGAGAGAGAGAGGAGCAGGGAGCAGGGAGCAGGGAGCAAGCGAGCGTACGTGACAACAACGAGGTCGGTGAAGTGGGAGAGGCGGCGCAGTGTGTCAAAGGCACCGGGAATGATGGGGATGCCGTCGTTGAAATGTGCCGACTTGAAAAAGTCGTGCACACGGTGGTTGGCTGTGAAGGGAGGCGGAAGAATGGGGGGGGAGGGGGAAGGCGGGGTGGTTGGGGGGAGGGAGCCTTAAGATGGCTCGAAGCTCAGAACTCGATTCTGGGGATTCCGTCGTTCAAGTGGTCCGACTTGGACAAGTCAAATACAAGGTGGTTCGCTGGCAGGGAGGAGGCGGCGGAGGACGCAAAGGAGGAGGAGGAGGAGGAGGAGGAAGAGGAGGAGGAGGAGGAGGAGGAGGAGGAGGAGGAGGAGGAGGAGGAGGAGGAGGAGGAGGAGGAGGAGGAGGAGGAGGAGGAAGAGGATGGGAAAGAGGGGGCTCGATGGAGCAAGTTGAGATGCTTCGAAACTCATAACTGTATATACTTGAGACGTTTCATGACTCGATTATTAAAATGCCATCATTGGAGTGGTGTGATTCTTCCTTCCCCACGTGGCTGTTCCTTCCCCACGTGGCTGGTCCTTCCCCACGTGGCTGGTCCTTCCCCACGTGGCTGTTCCTTCCCTACGTGGCTGGTCCTTCCCCATGTGCGCATGCCAGGGACAAAGGCATAGAGATGGACAAAAGGAAGTAGCCACAATGGCGGGAGAACGAGGAAGAAAGAGAGAGACCTCAAGCGGGACGCTCACCTTCTTCCTGCGAGCACTTCCACACCTGCACCGCACCGCACCGCACCGCACCACGCAGTCGCATTTGCAGTGCCATGGGGGTTTGGGCGGACGGGGAAGAGGCACGGGGTGTATAGGGGGCGGGTTGGGGCCGGGGGGTAGAGGGGGAAGAGGGGGGGGAGGAAGTCGAGTATGTGTGTGTGCGCGTATGGAAAGTGGAAGAATATGAGAGTGTTTGCAACGAGTATATGTGTGTTTGTGTGTTTGAGTGAGTGAGTAAACACCCGGATCGGGCAGGTTTCAGACTAACCCCGATCCCCTGTCCCCTGTCCCCAGTCTCCGTCCTGTCCATCTCTCTCTCTTACCCTCTCCATTCTCCCGCTCTCCTCCTCTCCTCGCATTTCTCCCTCTCTCCCCGCTGCGACGGGGGTAAACACCACTCGCTCGCTTGCATCCACGAAATCGCGAAACGGGTCGACGGGTTACCAACCTTCATGAAGTCGTAGACGTAAAACTCGTGTAGCTCGTGTCGTACGGAGTACTTCTCAGCGCAAAAGAGGTTCAGCGTCGACAGGAAGCTTCCCAGCACTGGAGAGCGAGACGAGGGAGAAAAGAAGTGTGATGTTGGTGTGGAAAGGCGAGGAGGAAGGAGGGGGGAGAGGGGTGGGGAGGGGGGGGGGGAAGGAGGGTGTTGGAAGAGCGGTTTGAATCAATGCGTGCAGCTATTGTCAGGATCGGGGGAAGGTCAACAGCGTAGCGACTACACCCTGAGTTTCTGCGCTATACGAATCTTAGACTGTCCTAGTGCCACGTCTTCTTCACCCTCAGTACCGTAAGGAACATCTCTGCACCTCCCTTATACCTTCAGGCGACTCACTAACCGCAAAGCACCAACGCCAGCCCTGACCATTGTACACCCTTGCAAACCCTCCATTATCACTCTGCACCGCTCCGTACCTTCATCAACGTCGACCGCCACGCGAAGTCTCTGCTGCATGCCTTTCCCTTCGTAGCCAATCAGCTCCTCTCCACTCCATCCGCTCGTCGCTGCACCATTCGCTGAGGCCGTGCCGTTGCTCGTCCCGTTCGCCGGCTCCACCGACGCGCCGTCAGGCTGCCGGACGTTAACCGGCTGACCGGCTGGGGGCCGGCCGTTAGCCGACACCGCGTCCCTTTCCTCCTTCTCTTCGTGAGCGGGTCTCGCACTGCTGACCGCTTGACACGTGGCAAGCGAGTCGTGAAGCGGGGGAGATCGCTTCGACGGCGCCTTGCTGGCCGGCATTCCCGTGTGATGCGAAGAGGCTGTCGCTGACGGCGGCACACGCGGCCCTCTACGTTTCGAGTTGGAGGAAGAAGGTTTTGAGGAGCAAAAAACCCTAGCTGCTGCTACTGCTGCAACGACGGTTCTTGTATCAGATCTACGGGGTATGGCGGCATTCACGATGAACGGTCGAGATTTGGATCTGCAAGATTCGGATCTGCGAGATGGCGACGATCTGCAGAGGATAGACTGCGCATCGTGACGAGAGCTCCGTGTTTCCCGCACGTCGAGAATGAGGCTCGACGTCGCGTTGAGACTCGCTGCGCGAAGAGCCATCGCGCTTTGGTGGCGACTCACACGCCGGTGAACACTTGAGCAGCGAGGTGGAGGGGTTATGAGATTAAGAACGATTGTGTTATGTACACTGTGAACGTTGCTGCGTTACCATTCACCTGATCGCTGCAGTCGTGGCTACGCGGGTTCGTGCGTAAATCCGTCTACGCGAGTGAGCTCCAATGAAGCTCAATGGTAGGAGCAAGGACTCGAAAGCAAGGCAGCAACATGAGACTTCGAATGTGGTGGCTCGAGCAATAGCTGCCAAAAGAGCTAGCTAACCAACTAATCCAAGTGTGTAGTCCTTCACCTCAACACACTTGTGATGGATTGGGTTTTTTTGTTGGTGGTCTGGAGAAAGGTCGTGTGGAGGCACAAGAGTACTTTTTGGCGGGAAATCGACATGCCACCATCATCCTTTTTCAGTGCTGGAGTGTCCACCTCGAAATTACCGGAATGTGGTGTCAGATAAAATCATGCCACACATGAACCAAAAACCAAGGGGGTGTCGTGTCATGACAGTTCAGTTTCGATCAGACGTACTAGACCGTTATCTATTTGATCGAACCACGGATTATGCCTCAGAAGTCCTACCAAACCGCATCGAAGTGGACTTTGCGACACGCCTTGGAGGTTTGCAGGAGTTTCGTTCGGTGTTAGCTTGCGGAGTGGTCGTCGTCGGGTTGGCGGAGGGTGTTGAAGGTGGAGCTGAATTTGCGTGGCTAAAACAAGACAACTGTTGCGCGTGGTGCACACCCATTGGATGATTTCTCCACCGAGTCGTCTTTGTCAGTAACCCTTGAGTCCTGCCGCAAATTGCTGAAGCCAAGGTTTTATGGTTTGAAGGTCAGAACTTCGTTACAGAGTGAACTTCAAACTCGCTAGACATCGAGGTTATTCTTGAAGGGTTTTGTTCGTATCTTGGCCCTCGGGGGCTGTCCCGTCCTGTGAGTATCTTTCGTGTGCATCGACCAGACTGGTTCAGTGAGCTTCGACACGGTATTAAACGGCTCACACCTTGTACCACTTGGACACCACGCATCATACAGCAGATTTGTGGTTGAGAATATACATTGGGTCAAGTACTGAAACCAGTCTTTAGCACGATGTAACGTACTGAACCGCTCTAACAAACCGATCACACACAACAATCCTTTCCACCTCTATGGTAACAGTTTTTAGCGCCATTCGTACATCGAGTACTGCCTTTCCAGCGGGGTCCTCGATCAAGGTGCCATTGCGTTGCCTTTTGTTGCCTTTCGCACTCTAAGCTGATTCCCCGCTAAAGTGGCTAGGGAAATCCCGCGAAATTTTTGTTTGGAAAGAGCTGGACATGGTTGGGCCCGTTGGCCGGCTCACGGCTACGAAACTCAAAGAACGAGGCCGATATAAGACAATTCTTTTCTCCGCTGACCTGTTCCCCCCGTCACTGCCACATTCGCTACTGTCACCCTCAAGCACCCCGCTCGTTTCAAACGTACTTCGCGCGCCGCGTCCATCGCCCCTTACAGCCCCGTCAACCTCCGCGCCCGGCGTCGCGCCGGCGATTCCTTTCCGCCCATGGCTCCTCCCATCTCCATTCCCTTCAGAAACGCCATCGCTCCTCCTCGTGTTGCTTCCGCCGTTCAACATCGCAAGAGTGTGCTGTCCACACAATACATCCCCACATCACACACTCCCGCATCACGCACTCAACACCTCGTGGCTTCCACGTCACACACCCGCTGCTCCACACACGCTCACGCGCACACGTCTCCGCGCACCTCTCCCCGCTCCTCTCCCCGCGAGAACCCGCGCCAATCACGACTCACCCGCAGGTAGCCCCCGCCACCAGGTGCCGCCTCCCCCTCCCCGCCAAGCCACTCAGGTAAAACCTCCCTCGACGGACGCACATACAAATCCTGGCCACACAGCTGACTCCCCATCAGGGAGCGGACGGTTGAGATACGATCCTGAGGCGATCGCGGCGGAGTACAGATGGCGGCCAATGACAGTAGCGAGGCGCACGGGTGTGACTATAGCGGAGATGGGGCGCATGTGGTGGCGGAAACAGACAGTGGCGGACGTAAAAGTGCGCGCTAGGAAGGTGCGTAGGAAGATTCGCATGTGAGAGTGTGCAGACTGAAAGGAAAGGAGAGAGTGTGGAAACTGCATTGTGCATTCAAGGCAATGGACACTGCTCCTCCATCCCTTATACTCCTCCTTCCGCTATGCTCATTGCCTCTCTGCTCTTCCCCCTCCCTCCCCCCGTCAGTTCAGGGAGTCTCTTGTTCGCCTCGGCCCTTTCTATGTCAAGGTATGTGCGCCAGACCGAGAGACTCACTGAGAGAAGAAGAAATGGAAAGCGTCATTGAATTTATTCTGGAAGTGAGATGACTGCTTAGACTGTAAAATGATTTGTCTCAACGCTATTCCTCCTGCCCAGTATTTGTCTGGGCAGGCCCAACACTATAGACTTGTGAGTTGGCAAACACCAACCCACCCCCCCCCCACCCCTCACCTCACCCTTCCGCTCTCTCCAGCTGGGGCAGGCGCTGAGCACGCGCCCCGACATCCTGCCGCCCGAGTACTGCGCTGAGCTGGCGCTGCTGCAGGACCGCATGGCGCCATTCCCCTGCCACGTGGCGCTTGCTACAGTGCAGCGCGAGCTGGGAGTGCCGCCCGGCGAGCTCTTTGCCGAGTTCAGCCCGGCCCCTGTGGCTGCTGCGTCGCTCGGGCAGGTGTACAAAGGTAGAAGGGGGTGTGAAGGGGTGTAAGGGGCTGTAAGGGGCTGTGTACAAAAGTAGCAAAAGTAGGAGAGGGTGTAAGGGGATGTACAGAGGTAGAAGAGGGCGTGTTCTGAGTCGACTCTATCTAAACACAGTGCGAGCTGGGAGTGCCGTCCCGTGACCTCTTTGCCGAGTTCAGCCCGGCTCCGATGATTGCTGCATCGCTCGGGCAGGTGTACAAAGGTAGGAACGGGTGTGAAGGGGTGTACTTAGGTAGGAGAAAGTGTGCGCAGGCGTACAATGGCAGGAGAGGGTGTGTGATGGGTGTGTTTTGACTCGAATCAAAACACACCGTGAGCTGGGAGTGCCGCCCGGCGAGCTCTTTGCCGAGGTCAGCCCGGCTCCTGTAGCTGCTGCATCGCTTGAGCGGGTGTACAAAGGAAGGAGGAGGGGTTGTGCAAAACGTAGGAGGGGGTGCAAGGGGGTGTAAAGCAGTGCCCTACATGTGAGCTGGGAGTGCCGCCCAGCGAGCTCTTTGCTGAGTTCAGCCCGGCCCCGGCGGCTGCTGCATCGCTGGGGCAGGTGTACAAAGGTAGGAGGAGGGTGAGGTGATGTAAGGGGCTATGTACAAAAGTAGCAAAAGTAGGAAGGGTGTAAGGGGATTCACAGAAGTAGACGTGGGTGTGTGCCGGTATGTGTGTGTATTGAGAACACAGCGCGAGCTGGGAGTGCCGCCCGGCGAGCTCTTTGCCGAGTTCAGCCCGGCCCCCGTGGCTGCTGCGTCGCTCGGGCAGGTGTACAAAGGTAGGAGAGGGTGAGAGGGGGTTCGCAGAGGTAGGAGAGGGTGTGAGGGACTCTCCCGCACGTCCGTTTTGGGATTTTTAATTCAGGGGATGTGAGTTTGTCAACTACAGGAAGCTCTTTGCTGAGTTTCAGCCCAGCCCCAATGGCCGCTGCGTCGCTCGGGCAGGTGTGCAAAGGTAGGAGAGGGGTAAGGAGATGTAAGGGGATGTAAGGGTATGTAAGGGTATGTAAGGGGATGTAAGGGGATGTAAGGGGATGTAAAGGGATGTAAGGGGATGTAAGGGGCTGTAAGGGGATGTAAGGGGATGTAAGGGGATGTAAGGGGATGTAAGGGGATGTAAGGGGATGTAAGGGGATGTAAGGGGATGTAAGGGGATGTAAGGGGATGTATCCCCTTACAGCTGCATTAGCAGCAAAGCAGCAAAGCAGCAAAGCAGCCGGGTCCTTTTGGTTGCTGCATCGCTGAGGCAGGTGTGGGACCTCAGCTCCATGAGGTGACTTTTGAGGCGACTCAAAAGTCGCTCCACTCCATCCATGCAAGGTGACTTTTGAGTCAAAGCTCCATTCTGCACAGCTCTGCACTGCACGCGCACATGGTGGAAAGAGGTTGGGGGCGGTGGTAAGAGAGGTGGACCCATAACATCCTTCTTGCACCTCCATTCTCTCTTCATCGCTCCCTCTTTCTTCATTCTCTCTCCCACTCTTCTCTCGCACTGCATTTCTCCTCTCCTGTCCTCTTCAAACCCCCCCCCCCCCCCCCCCCCCCCCCCCCCTTTCCTCTTAACCTTCGTTGTTCTCTCTTTCTATTTGCTCGTGGCGTTTTTTGTAATTGAATTGAAAGCCTCGTGTGAATATAGCCGAAGGTGGATCTTGAGTAGAGTGAGAAATCACACTGCAGCTTCTCACATCACAACAAGGTGTGACTCAACTCAATCGTTCCACTCTTTGCCCATCTCATCCCGTCCCACCCGCCCTCCCTCGCACTCGACCATCTTGCCAGCGCAAGTACCGAGCTGAGCAGAGCATGTGGCAGAGAAGGTGCAATGACCAGCAGCAGCAGGGCAGCACGGCAGCACCTCAGAGCAGGGAAGGTCCATTTCTTGCTCCTCTCTGCTCTCCTTTCCCAATCCCTTCCACCCTCGCCCGTCAGCCCGCCTGCGCTCCGGCGAGTGGGTGGCGGTGAAGATCCAACGGCCAGCAGTGCAGCAGCAGATCGCCCTGGACTCCCTCGTGGTGCGCCGCGTGGCAGCGCTGCTGCAGCCTCTCGTGCACGGCAGATCCGATCTCGTTGCCATCGCCGACCAGCTGGTGAGTATACGGACAAACGCAGTGAGCTGGTCTGGTCCGGATTATATTTCGTTCGCGCGTCTCACAAGCTGACTGAATCAAGGCAGAGGAGGTGAAGAGAGGAGTGGAATACCAAGTCAGATAATCTGAACAATCAATCAAGTTGATTATGAAAAGAATCAAAAGTGATTTCAATATAGCTCGGTACCAGTCAGCTAATTCCTATAATCGAGTTGACTCTGGAGACAACTCGAAAGTGAGGAGTCGTCTAGTACCAAGTCAGCTAATCTGACTACTCGATCATTTCAATCGAAGCGAACCAGAACAGCAGATTGCCAGGAGAGTTTGCGATTCTTAAGGCAACGCAGAAACAGACTCACAACCATCCCAGCCACCTGCTTAGACGTGTCCCACACACTCATTGCCCTGTCCGCCCCCAGGTGTGCCGCATGTTCGACGAGGTGGACTACGAGCAGGAGGGACGCACGTACAATGTGGAGCAGTCGGGCTGTGTATAACAAGTCATGTGGTACAGTGGTAGCTCACAAGTGTCCCACCCACATCATGCCTCCCAGGTGTGCCGCATGTTCGATGAAGTGGACTACGAGCAGGAGGGGCGCAATGCAGAGCGCTTCCAAGCGCTCTATGGCGACCACCGGCCCGTCGAGCAAGGTTCTATGCTTACCCCTTGGCAGCACTGCCTGCCTGCCTGCCCTGCCCTGCCCTGCCCTGCCCTGCCCTGCCCTGCCCTGCCCTGCCCTGCCCTGCCCTGCCCTGCCCTGCCCTGCCCTGCCCTGCCCTGCCCTGCCCTGCCCTGCCCTGCCCTGCCCTGCCCTGCCCTGCCCTGCCCTGCCCTGCCCTGCCCTGCCCTGCCCTGCCCTGCCCTGCCCTGCCCTGCCCTGCCCTGCCCTGCCCTGCCCTGCCCTGCCCTGCCCTGCCCTGCCCTGCCCTGCCCTGCCCTGCCCTGCCCTGCCCTGCCCTGCCCTGCCCTGCCCTGCCCTGCCCTGCCCTGCCCTGCCCTGCCCTGCCCTGCCCTGCCCCGTATATTGGAGTGACTTTTGAGAATTCTCAAAAGGCAGCACTGCCTGTCCTGTCCTGCCCTGCCCCGTAGAAAGGGAAGTTTTCAGACATCTCAAAACTTCGCGTGGGTTCTGTTCGTACCCCTTGGCAGCGCTTCCTGTCCTGCCCTGTAGCAAAGACTGATTGCTCGAGAGATGGGTTATCGTTGACTTGAGATTCTATGAACTGGACAACCCTAGGTCCGTGCCCTCCACCGTGCTCTTTGTTTGGCTTGGCTGCATCGCCCTCCGTGTAATTGATCTACTTTACCTTACCATGCCATCCTCTGCGGGTACTTGCCATGCCATGCCATGCCATGCCATGCCATGCCATGCCATGCCATGCCATGCCATGCCATGCCATGCCTTTCCGTACCTTATCTTGCCATCCAGGGACCTCTCACCTGCTGCCTGTCTGCAAGGGCTAAACTTGTTGTTCCGCTCCTCGTGCTCTTGCCTTGCCTCTCTGGCTCCCTCCCATCCCAGGGCAATCGCAATCGCAAGCCTCTCAGGGCATGCGCCGCGGCCTTGTGAAGGTTCCAAGAATCTTCTGGAAGTACTCCAGTCGGCGCGTGCTCACAATGGAGGTGCGTGAATAGGATGCTCCTAAAGGTGAGAGTTTTAATAAAATTATAAATGATCCCTCTTCAAGTGAGGTGAGGGATTTCTGCGAACTCTAAAAAAACCTTCGCAAAGGTGCGGGGTTTTTAGATTTTTGTAAAGTAGAATGTCTTATGAGATTAGGCATATCCTAATGAATGCGTTTCTGAGTCTGCTGTTATACGTGTTTGCAACTTGACTCTGCTTCCCTTCTCGCCTCCCATCTCTTTCGTTGCTGTTTCCTTCGCCGACAGTTATTACTGCTTGCATGCAACCAACCACCATCCACCCCGTTCCTTGTCATTTTTTCCACCTCCCTCGTTGCTCCCCCCCTCCCCTTGCTGCAACCTCCCTTGTGCGCGACTCCTGTCATCACACTTGCTGTGCGCCTCCCTTGCTGTCCCCAACTTCACCTGCAGTGGATCGATGGCATAAAGCTCACAGACTGTCCAGCCCTGCTGCAAGCCGGCCTCAACACACCTTGCTGCGCACCTCCCTTGTTGCAAACCTCTCTTGCGCCCCTCCTCCTCCCTTCCCCCACTCACCCCCTCACCCCCTCGCCCTGCGGCAGTGGATCGACGGCATCAAGCTCACGGACCGTGCAGGGCTGCTGCAAGCCGGCCTCAACACACAGTTCGTTGTGGACCTGGTAGGCAGGCAGGCACCGTGTGACATGTGTATTGGGGTCGCAGCGCATGTAGATAATCGGATATCTCTTTTGAGAGTTCTCAAAGTCATCCCAATTCAGTTTGTCGTGGACCTGGTATGTACCTTGTGACATGTGGCATGTATTAGCGTATATGTATATGCAAATATAGATGTCAAATTGAATATATATATATATATATGTGTATATATATATATACATGTGTGTGTGTGCGTGTGTGCGGTCAACACAGTCTGCTCAACCGCAACTCTGCACCCACCCCACCACCCCCCTCCTCTCCCCCCATCACTCCAGGGAGTTCTCTGCTCGCTGCGCCAGCTGCTGGAGGAGGGATTCTTCCACGCGGACCCGCATCCGGGCAATCTGGTGGTGACACGTGGCGGCCAGCTGGCGTACTTTGACTTTGGCATGATGGGCGAGTTGCCACCTCAGCAGCGAATCAGCATCATCCGCGCCGTGAGTGGGCCAGTCGCAGCGGTAGCAGCTGCAGACGCTCCTTTCCTCCTTTCTTCCCAATGCCCACTCCATTTGGTGAGCGGAGTGATCGATCCTGAGTGAGGGGATGAGTGAGGGGATGAGTGAGGGGATGAGTGAGGGGATGAGTGAGGGGATGAGTGAAGGGATGAGTGAGGGGATGAGTGAAGGGATGAGTGAGGGGATGAGTGAAGGGATGAGTGAGGGGATGAGTGAAGGGATGAGTGAGGGGATGAGTGAGGGGATGAGTGAAGGGATGAGTGAGGGGATGAGTGAAGGGATGAGTGAGGGGATGAGTGAAGGGATGAGTGAGGGGATGAGTGAAGGGATGAGTGAGGGGATGAGTGAGGGGATGAGTGAGGGGATGAGTGAAGGGATGAGTGAGGGGATGAGTGAAGGGATGAGTGAGGGGATGAGTGAGGGGATGAGTGAGGGGATGAGTGAAGGGATGAGTGAGGGGATGAGTGAGGGATGAGTGAGGGATGAGTGAGGGGATGAGTGAGGGGATGAGTGAGGGGATGAGTGAGGGGATGAGTGAGGGGATGAGTGAAGGGATGAGTGAGGGGATGAGTGAGGGGATGAGTGAGGGGATGAGTGAGGGGATGAGTGAGGGGATGAGTGAGGGGATGAGTGAGGGGATGAGTGAGGGGATGAGTGAGGGGATGAGTGAGGGGATGAGTGAGGGGATGAGTGAGGGATGAGTGAGGGATGAGTGAGGGGATGAGTGAGGGGATGAGTGAGGGGATGAGTGAGGGGATGAGTGAGGGGATGAGTGAGGGGATGAGTGAGGGGATGAGTGAGGGGATGAGTGAGGGGATGAGTGAGGGGATGAGTGAGGGGATGAGTGAGGGGATGAGTGAGGGGATGAGTGAGGGGATGAGTGAGGGATGAGTGAGGGGATGAGTGAGGGGATGAGTGAGGGGATGAGTGAGGGGATGAGTGAGGGGATGAGTGAGGGGATGAGTGAGGGGATGAGTGAGGGGATGAGTGAGGGATGAGTGAGGGATGGAATGAGTGAGGGGATGGATGAATGAGGGGGATGAGTGAGGGGATGAGTGAGGGGATGAGTGAGGGGATGAGTGAGGGGATGAGTGAGGGGATGAGTGAGGGGATGAGTGAGGGGATGATGAGGGATGAGTGAGGGGAGGGATGAGTGAAGGGGATGAGTGAGGGGATGAGTGAGGGGCATGAGTGAGGGATGAGTGAGTGAGGGGATGAGTGAGGGATGACTTGATGGGATGAGTGAGGGATGAGTGAGGGGATGAGTGAGGATGAGTGAGGGGATGAGTGAGTGAGGGGATGAGTGAGGGGATGAGTGAGGGGATGAGTGAGGGGAATGAGTGCAGTGAGGGGATATGAGTGAGGGGATGAGTGAGGGGATGAGTGAGGGGATGAGTGAGGGGATGAGTGAGGGGATGAGTGAGGGGATGGTGAGGGGATGAGTGAGGGGATGAGTGAGGGTCCAGGTGATCATACATCATCCACCCAGGTGGTGCACAGGCCCAGGCCCTGGCGCATTACTTTCGGGCGCTGCACTGCGTGCCATCCCCCAATGTCCCGTCACAGCCTGTGACAATCTACACCTCCCCCCTCCCTCCCTCCCTCCCTCCCTCCCCTCCCCTCCTCTATCGCCCACCCAGGTGGTGCACTATGTGAATCGCGACGCCCACGGCCTAGCGCAAGACTTTCGGGCGCTGCACTTCATTCCGCCAGAGGCAGACGCGGCGCCCGTTGCTGCAGCGCTTGCAGAGGTGTTCCGGGAAGGCGCGGCGAGGAAAGGGGACAGCATGAGTGGCAGCACGAGTGGCATGGACTTTCAGGTATGGCTCGTGTGACGGACTCCCCTGTGATGGAAGCACTTCATTCCGCCCCTGGCAGACGTGGCGCCCGTTGCTGCTGCACTCGCAGAGGTGTTCCGGGAAGGCGCGGCAAGGAAAGGGGACAGCATGAGTGGCAGCACGAGTGGCATGGACTTTCAGGTGTGGCCCGCATTATTGACGCGCCTCCAAGCCACACGTCATCGTCCTAACCCTTTCCCCCATTCCCCCATTACCGGTAAAGTCTTTCTCTGCTTTTCCCTCACTCAAGCACCAATTTCGCGTCAACTCAGTTTCTTTTGACTCTCTCGAACCTCGACTCTCTCTAACTTCGACTCTCTGTAACCCATCCTCTCCATGGCATGCCAGGGCGTCCCTCAACAGTGATGTACCGCCTCTGCTTGAGCCTTGACTTTTGCATCTGTTTTTAGGCGTCCCAAGAATATACTTTGCATCCCCACTTCCCTTCCCGATCCCCTCCACTGCACCCTCGCCTCTCCCTCAGTCCTCCCCATCCCATCCTCTCCCCCACAGGGTGTCATTCTGCGCCTCTCCGCAGAGATGTGCCGCTTCCGATTCAGCCTGCTGCCTCTCCTCTCGCAGTTCACATCACACGTCCTTTTTCTCTCCACCTTTCTCCCCATCCCCTCCCCCACAGGGGGTCATCCTGCGTCTCTCCTCAGTGATGTACCGCTTCCGATTCAGCCTGCCGCCGCACCTCTCTCTTGTTGTGCGCGCACTGGGCTCGCTCGAAGGCACGGCCACAACGCTGGACCCCAACTTCAAGGTCCGTTCTCAAATGAACTCGTAGTAAGACGAGAGGCAATCCTCTCAGGTGACATTTGAGTCGACTCAAAAGTCAACTCGTAAGAAGAGAGGCAATCCTCTCAGCCTGCCGCCGCACCTCTCCCTCGTTGTGCGCGCCCTGGGCTCACTCGAAGGCACGGCAACGACTCTCGACCCCAACTTCAAGGTCGGACTTGCTGTGCTGCCCCTTGGACTTGCTGTGCTGCCCCTTGGACTTGCTGTGCTGCCCCTTGGACTTGCTGTGCTGCCCCTTGGACTTGCTGTGCTGTGCTGCCCCTTGGACTTGCTGTGCTGCCCCTTGGACTTGCTGTGCTGCCCCTTGGACTTGCTGTGCTGCCCCTTGGACTTGCTGTGCTGCCCCTTGGACTTGCTGTGCTGCCCTTGGACTTGCTGTGCTGCCCCTTGGACTTGCTGTGCTGCCCCTTGGACTTGCTGTGCTGCCCCTTGGACTTGCTGTGCTGCCCCTTGGACTTGCTGTGCTGCCCCTTGGACTTGCTGTGCTGCCCCTTGGACTTGCTGTGCTGCCCCTTGGACTTGCTGTGCTGCCCCTTGGACTTGCTGTGCTGCCCCTTGGACTTGCTGTGCTGCCCCTTGGACTTGCTGTGCTGCCCCTTGGACTTGCTGTGCTGCCCCTTGGACTTGCTGTGCTGCCCCTTGGACTTGCTGTGCTGCCCCTTGGACTTGCTGTGCTGCCCCTTGGACTTGCTGTGCTGCCCCTTGGACTTGCTGTGCTGCCCCTTGGACTTGCTGTGCTGCCCCTTGGACTTGCTGTGCTGCCCCTTGGACTTGCTGTGCTGCCCCTTGGACTTGCTGTGCTGCCCCTTGGACTTGCTGTGCTGCCCTTGGACTTGCTGTGCTGCCCCTTGGACTTGCTGTGCTGCCCCTTGGACTTGCTGTGCTGCCCCTTGGACTTGCTGTGCTGCCCCTTGGACTTGCTGTGCTGCCCCTTGGACTTGCTGTGCTGCCCCTTGGACTTGCTGTGCTGCCCCTTGGACTTGCTGTGCTGCCCCTTGGACTTGCTGTGCTGCCCCTTGGACTTGCTGTGCTGCCCCTTGGACTTGCTGTGCTGCCCCTTGGACTTGCTGTGCTGCCCCTTGGACTTGCTGTGCTGCCCCTTGGACTTGCTGTGCTGCCCCTTGGACTTGCTGTGCTGCCCCTTGGACTTGCTGTGCTGCCCCTTGGACTTGCTGTGCTGCCCCTTGGACTTGCTGTGCTGCCCCTTGGACTTGCTGTGCTGCCCCTTGGACTTGCTGTGCTGCCCCTTGGACTTGCTGTGCTGCCCCTTGGACTTGCTGTGCTGCCCCTTGGACTTGCTGTGCTGCCCCTTGGACTTGCTGTGCTGCCCCTTGGACTTGCTGTGCTGCCCCTTGGACTTGCTGTGCTGCCCCTTGGACTTGCTGTGCTGCCCCTTGGACTTGCTGTGCTGCCCCTTGGACTTGCTGTGCTGCCCCTTGGACTTGCTGTGCTGCCCCTTGGACTTGCTGTGCTGCCCCTTGGACTTGCTGTGCTGCCCCTTGGACTTGCTGTGCTGCCCCTTGGACTTGCTGTGCTGCCCCTTGGACTTGCTGTGCTGCCCCTTGGACTTGCTGTGCTGCCCCTTGGACTTGCTGTGCTGCCCCTTGGACTTGCTGTGCTGCCCCTTGGACTTGCTGTGCTGCCCCTTGGACTTGCTGTGCTGCCCCTTGGACTTGCTGTGCTGCCCCTTGGACTTGCTGTGCTGCCCCTTGGACTTGCTGTGCTGCCCCTTGGACTTGCTGTGCTGCCCCTTGGACTTGCTGTGCTGCCCCTTGGACTTGCTGTGCTGCCCCTTTGACTTGCCGTGCTGCCCCTTGGACATGCCTCACTCTCTCCCCCACTTTCTCACTTCCCCACCCCAACCTTTTTTTCCGCTGCCAGCGAACCACCCTATCAGCTCCTCAAGGCTCTTCTTCCCTTGTCAGTTCACTCTCTCCTCCTTCCCTCTTCTCCATCCGCAACCTTCCGACTCGTCCCTCACCAGGTGTTGGCAGCAGCGTACCCATTCATCATCTGCTCTCTGACCCATCGCCAGACATGCGGGCCATTCTGCATCAGATGCTGCTCTGGCCATCGGGGGTATCAAAGGACAGTGACTGAGTGACCCCACACCACACCTTCCTCACTGCCATTCTCCACCCCCCCCCTCTCCCTCACCAGGTGGTGGCAACAGCGTACCCATTCATCATAGCGCGCCTGCTCTCTGACCCCTCACCGGACATGCGGGCCATTCTGCGCCAGATGCTGCTCTGGCCCTCGGGTGCCATCCGCTGGCAGCGCCTGCAGCGACTGGTGAGATGCAGCGACTGGTGAGATGCAGCGACTGGTGTGATGCAGCGACTGGTGTGATGCAGCGACTGGTGTGATGCAGCGACTGGTGAGATGCAGCGACTGGTGAGATGCAGCGACTGGTGTGATGCAGCGACTGGTGTGATGCAGCGACTGGTGAGATGCAGCGACTGGTGAGATGCAGCGACTGGTGTGATGCAGCGACTGGTGTGGTTGAGCGAGATGCACGGTACTGCTGTAAGGGAGTGGACACACACAAGCCCTTGCTTTGATCACCACCTCACCAGACATGCAGGCCATTCTGCGCCAGATGCTGCTGTGCCTTGCCGTCCATTCGCTGGCAATGAGTCTATTTTTGAGTCGACTCAGAAATAGACTCATCACACGCTGGCAGCGCCTGCAGCGACTGGTGAGCTTCACAAGCACCATAAAATGCTGGTGAGATGCAGCGAGTGGCTAGCGTGAGCGAGGGCAGAGAGAAAGCCGTTACTCTGATCAGCAGCTCAATAGGTTTGAGACACCACCTGCACCACTCGCTGCAGGCGCTGCCAGCGGTTGCTATCCGCTGGCAGTGCGTGCAGCGAGTGGTGAAATTGAGTGAGATGGAAGACGCATTTTAAGTCGACTCAGAAGTCATCTGATTGAGTGAGATGGAGGTTTATGGTGGCACTGCAAGGAGGTTGATTTTGAGAATTCTCTTTGTTTGAGGTTGATTTTAAGAATTCTCAAAATCAACCTCAAACAGACTTCTCCAAATCAACCTCAGTCATCTGATTGAGTGAGATGGAGGTGTATGGTATGGTGGCAGTGCAAGGAGGATCCGCAACTGGTGAGCGTGACATGAGGACATGCACGGTATGGTACGTGCATGTCCTCATGTCACCACCGTAAGCCACGGATCAGCACGGGCTTTGCTTGTACAGCTCACCAGGCTTGCGGCATCTTCTGCACCACGTGTTTGTAGTTTTTTTTGTTAGACATCTCAACATTCGGCCACAACATAGCACACAGGCACACATCAATCCATCCGCATAGCTGGTTCGGAGACGTCTCAAACCGCATCATCCCACCCCACCTCCTCCCTCCTCCCTCCTCTCCCATCACCACCTTCAGGCGTCCGTGCTCTCCAAGCCATCCCCACAGCACTCCACTGGGTTGGACCATAGCTCTCCTATAGAAGCTCAGGAGGGGGAAACAAGGGCGCGGGTTTCTGCAGAGGAAAAGCAGCAGACAACCGTCAGTGGGGAGGAGAAGCAGGGGGGACAGAGGGATGAGCTGAGGGAGGGGGTGGATGCGGCAGCTGTGGTGGCGGCAGCAGGGGCTTTTGAAACGTCACAAAAGGAGAGGCAGCGGGGACAGAGGGATGAGCTGAGGGAGGGGGTGGATGAGGCAGCAGTGGTGGCAGCAGCAGGGGATTTTCTGGCGTATGTGCTGTCTGCCGAGGGCAGCAGCACAAGAGGGTGGCTCGTGCTTGATGCGGTGGCTGCTGGGCAGCAATGGGTGGATGAGAGGGTCGGGTCGACTGGAAAGGAGCGATGGGTGGAGGAGGAGGAGGTGGGGAGGAGGGAGGGGAAGGGAAGGAGAAGAGGGGTTGAAGGAGTGGGGCAGGAGGGCAGGGGAGAGAGTAGAGGAGAGAGAGGTGTGAGGCAGGAGGGGAGGGGAGAGAGTAGAGGAGAGAGAGGTGTGAGGCAGGAGGGGAGGGGAGAGAGTAGAGGAGAGAGAGGTGTGAGGCAGGAGGGGAGGGGAGAGAGTAGAGGAGAGAGAGGTGTGAGGCAGGAGGGGAGGGGAGAGAGTAGAGGAGAGAGAGGTGTGAGGCAGGAGGGGAGGGGAGAGAGTAGAGGAGAGAGAGGTGTGAGGCAGGAGGGGAGGGGAGAGAGTAGAGGAGAGAGAGGTGTGAGGCAGGAGGGGAGGGGAGAGAGTAGAGGAGAGAGAGGTGTGAGGCAGGAGGGGAGGGGAGAGAGTAGAGGAGAGAGAGGTGTGAGGCAGGAGGGGAGGGGAGAGAGTAGAGGAGAGAGAGGTGTGAGGCAGGAGGGGAGGGGAGAGAGTAGAGGAGAGAGAGGTGTGAGGCAGGAGGGGAGGGGAGAGAGTAGAGGAGAGAGAGGTGTGAGGCAGGAGGGGAGGGGAGAGAGTAGAGGAGAGAGAGGTGTGAGGCAGGAGGGGAGGGGAGAGAGTAGAGGAGAGAGAGGTGTGAGGCAGGAGGGGAGGGGAGAGAGTAGAGGAGAGAGAGGTGTGAGGCAGGAGGGGAGGGGAGAGAGTAGAGGAGAGAGAGGTGTGAGGCAGGAGGGGAGGGGAGAGACGGGAGGAGAGGCAGGATCGGGGGGTAGCAGACTGGGTGGTTCTGGTGGTGGTGGGATACGGCAAGAAGCAGACAACGTGACAACACAATGGAGAGACAGAGGAGAGGCTGGGACGGAACAATACAGCAGATCTAGCACGAGAAAGGAACAGGTGAGCACGTAACTTGACGAACCGCATTCCGGAATAGTTGACATGTCTCTCATTTTCTTAATTCTCAGAAGTCGACCTATCTCTCTTCCACCTGTGACTCAGCATGCCTTCCGAACTATCCCACGCAACCCCTGTTCAGCCCCCAGAGACACCGCAACCAGCGGTAGCGATGGTACCAGAGCCGTGTGAGTAAAGGGAGTTTTTGACCTGTGGCTGCTGCTGGTCTCAAAAACTCCCGTATATCACGATGGTACCAGAGCCGTGGCTGCTGCTGCTGCTGCTCTCCTCCATTCCCTCGTGTCCCACCCATGCCCCTCACCCACCCATCACAGGCTCCCCCAATGGACCCCTTGGGAGTACTGGCAGCAGCGGTGCAGCGCGCACCGGAGCTGCAACTGCCGCCACTCTCCTAGATTCATTCCTTCCCCACCTGTGCCGCACCCACCCCCCCCCACCCACATCCTCCACTCATCCCGTGCTCCTTCAGTGGATCCTTTGGGAGCGCTGGCAGCAGCGGTGCAGTGCGCACCGGAGCTGTGGGTGCCGCTGCTCTCATTGATATCTTCCCCACCCATGTTCTCACTCACCCATACCCCCCACCCGCCCATCCCAGGCACCTCCTGTGGACCCTTTGGGAGCGCTGGCAGCAGCAGTGCAGCGAGCACCGGAGCTGTGGGTGCCGCTGCTGGTGGAGACGGCAGGCAGGGCGGAGGCGAGGGAGATGGCGGGCAGGGTGGTGCGAGGGGTGGCCTCTCATGCTGCAGACTCTGCTGTGGAAAGTGCGCTGCTTGCCGTGTCTCGATGGCTCCACTCCAAATAGCTTTGTTATGTTGACTTCAAGCTCGGCAGGGTGGAGGTGTGGAGGTGAGGGAGATGGCGGGTGGGTGGTGCATGGGGTGGCTGCCCCGCCCATGCTGCTGACTCTGCTGTTGAAAGCATGCTGCTTGCCGTGTCCCAGTGGCTGCACTCTAGGTAATTTTTTTTTGTTGACTTGGAATAGAACGCGGAATGGAGGCTAGGGAGATAGGCAGCAGGGCTTTTCAGACCTTGCTGACACGAACACCTTGTTAAGGAAATAAATGAACACATGATGGATAACAAGCTGCGAATTTTGCAGTACACCATAAGCCTTTCACACAGCCGGTACGGTACGTACCATTGAGGTCCTTTTTGGAGGGATGTCTGTCTGCTCCATTACCACAATCAGAAGAGAAGAGTACCCGTCATACCCCGGATATAAGCGCCACCCTCGGATAAGCGCCTGGCGCTTTTAATTGGCGCATGGCGCTTATATCCGCTGCTAGATTATAAGCGCACCCCCTGAAAAAACCTGTTTTATTATAAGCGCACGTAAACTTTAATTCTTGAAATGGGTTCAAAACCCTGTAACGAATTTTACTTTACTCCAGATTCGGTTCCCTTCAAATTCGGACCCTGCACTGGATGCGGGTCCAGTCAGCAGGAGCTGTTAGGAGCTGTCAGAAGCTGTCAGAAGCTGTCAGGAGCTGTCAGATTTGGTGTATCTCCCAGTGCGCGCGAGAATTTCACAGACGACTCCATGTAACTTCGGCTCGGTTGAAAATGCAAGCACGAGAACTACAGGTTGGTGTTAAAAAATATATAAACTATATATGTCGTTTTATAAACGCCGGCGCTTATAAAGTTACCCGATTATAAGCCCACCCCCCTAAAAAAAACCTGTTTTATTATTGCCCCCCATGGGGGTATATCCGGGGTATGACGGTATCAGGCAGGCTAGGTTGCAATGCAGGTGATTGTTACAAGGAGCTTTTGTACACATACATACGAATAGTCCTACGCATTCGAGCCGAATTACTTATAGACTGGCTAAACAATCATACCGGCGGTACCTTATATTCACTGCCATTACCTTACTGCCACCATACACGATATGCCTTCCTGTTTTCCTTGGGGCTGTTGCATTATTGACACATTCTGCTGTGCTTGAGCGCTTTATTCTCTCAGTAAATCTGAACACTGTGTGTGCCATCTCCTCTCTGCCCCGGTCTGCTCACAGCTGGCTCCTCTCTTCAAATGAGCGCTCATTTCATAGATTAAAGGAGGACCTCCCCCCACCTGCCCCATCATCTTCAGCTCTGCTTCTCCCTTGCAGCAGCGGCAGCGTGCCAGCTGTCGCAGGAGATGGCGCCCTCGCTGGCCCCGCCTGCACTCCTGCCCCACTCGACAACTGCAAATCAGCCTCAGGTGAATGCAAAGGTGAAAAATCAGGCGCATCTTCAAACGCCAGCTCGTCTGTACTGTCTGCTCTCCTGAACGCCTCCGCAGCAGCAGAGCTTCTCACAGGAGACATCCCTCTTGCTGCTCTCTCAGCTGTGCCTGCTGGTAGAGGGCTCGACGCTCGTAACCCGGTTACCATCGCCTCCGGTGCTGGCGACGCCTGCGTGCTGCGGGGATGCCTCTTCACAGCCACCAGCTTCACCTGTGGTTCCTTCTCCCTCCCCTTCTCCAACTCCTTACTCCTCCTCTCCCCACCCTTCTCCAACTCCTTGCCCCTCCTCCTCTCCTCGTTACTCTGCCATGCACTCTCCGGGGTTGCCGCACCCCCCTTCGTCTCCTTCTCTGCATCTGACCCCATATCCCCACTTTTCCTCCGCTTCCCGTCCTTCTCACCCCCCTTGCCTGCTCCATCTCCCCCCTCTCCCGCGTCTCCCACGCCCCCATCGGCCCCGTTCTGCCCGTCCTGTTCCTCGTCCAGGAGTTGGAAGGCGGACTGCAGGGACGGGTGCAGGTACGCGCGCGCCAGGAACGACGACGGGTCCAGGTCGGGGCTGATCGTGCGGTCGATCGTGTCCTTGCGGTTCGCCTCCTGTAGAGGGGGGGAGAATGAACGGACAGAAGGAGATGGGACAGGAAGTGGGAAAGGGGAGGATGAGGAGTAAAGAAGGAGGGGGTTGGAGGTGTGGAAGGAAGGATGAGGGATCCAGGTCGCGTCTCATGGTGCCGCCGATCGTGTCCCATGCTCCCTGTGTCCCATGCTCCCTGTGTCCCATGCTCCCTGTGTCCCATGCTCCCTGTGTCCCATGCTCCCTGTGTCCCATGCTCCCTGTGTCCCATGCTCCCTGTGTCCCATGCTCCCTGTGTCCCATGCCCCCTGTGCAGTTGATGGTGTGGTGCAGTTGATGGTGTGGTGCAGTCGATGGTGTGGTGCAGTTGATGGTGTGGTGCAGTTGATGGTGTGGTGCAGTTGATGGTGTGGTGCAGTTGATGGTGTGGTGCAGTGGAAGGTGTGGTGCAGTTGATGGTGTGGTGCAGTTGATGGTGTGGTGCAGTTGATGGTGTGGTGCAGTTGATGGTGTGGTGCAGTTGATGGTGTGGTGCAGTTGATGGTGTGGTGCAGTTGATGGTGTGGTGCAGTTGATGGTGTGGTGCAGTGGAAGGTGTGGTGCAGTTGATGGTGTGGTGCAGTTGATGGTGTGGTGCAGTTGATGGTGTGGTGCAGTTGATGGTGTGGTGCAGTTGATGGTGTGGTGCAGTTGATGGTGTGGTGCAGTTGATGGTGTGGTGCAGTTGATGGTGTGGTGCAGTTGATGGTGTGGTGCAGTTGATGGTGTGGTGCAGTTGATGGTGTGGTGCAGTGGAAGGTGTGGTGCAGTTGATGGCGTGGTGCAGTTGATGGTGTGGTGCAGTTGATGGTGTGGTGCAGTTGATGGTGTGGTGCAGTCGATGGTGTGGTGCAGTTGATGGTGTGGTGCAGTTGATGGTGTGGTGCAGTTGATGGTGTGGTGCAGTTGATGGTGTGGTGCAGTGGAAGGTGTGGTGCAGTTGATGGCGTGGTGCAGTTGATGGTGTGGTGCAGTTGATGGTGTGGTGCAGTTGATGGTGTGGTGCAGTCGATGGTGTGGTGCAGTTGATGGTGTGGTGCAGTTGATGGTGTGGTGCAGTTGATGGTGTGGTGCAGTTGATGGTGTGGTGCAGTTGATGGTGTGGTGCAGTTGATGGTGTGGTGCAGTTGATGGTGTGGTGCAGTTGATGGTGTGGTGCAGTTGATGGTGTGGTGCAGTTGATGGTGTGGTGCAGTTGATGGTGTGGTGCAGTTGATGGTGTGGTGCAGTGGAAGGTGTGGTGCAGTTGATGGCGTGGTGCAGTTGATGGTGTGGTGCAGTTGATGGTGTGGTGCAGTTGATGGTGTGGTGCAGTCGATGGTGTGGTGCAGTTGATGGTGTGGTGCAGTTGATGGTGTGGTGCAGTTGATGGTGTGGTGCAGTTGATGGTGTGGTGCAGTTGATGGTGTGGTGCAGTTGATGGTGTGGTGCAGTCGATCGTGTCCCCTGCTCCTTGTTCCAAACTCCCATTGCCTCCCTGATCCGCATGTGCTTCTGCATCGGTGCACCGTTGAGAATTCTCAAAAGTGGCTCCCTGTGCCATCCTCCGCGTCCCTTGCTTCCGTTCCCCCGCCCATAATCTCCACTTGCCACCATCACTTGCCTCGAGGGGGCATTCGGAGAAGTAAGAATCAAAGGGTCTGTCCATGAACGGATAGCTTCTAAGTTTTCTTTCCAGTGATCGGCACAAGAAACAATCCCCACGTGCCACCACCACTTGCCTCAAGAGCGTATTTGGAGAAGTTGGAGTCGAATGGTCCGCTGATGAACACGTAGTGGAAGGCGACGGTGACGATGGGCAGTGGAATCAAGAACCACACCTGCTCGTTTTGGGGTACACACGGTAACAGGGAGCAGAATGAGAGTACAAAAACTGAGCCATGGGGGAAAATGCTGAGCAGGTTCTGGGATGCTTTGGCACACAATGTGCAGCAGTGTCTTTTGAGAGCTCGCAAACGTGATGCTGTACATGCATGCAGCAGCGCTGTGAGGTGCCATGAACTGCAGCTCGCAACAACGACACCTTGTTCCAGATATGTATGCCTTAATTTCACATGAGCAGCAGCAGCAGCAGCAGCAGCAGCAGCAGCAGCAGCAGCAGCAGCAGCAGCAGCAGCAGCAGCAGCAGCAGCAGCAGCAGCAGCAGCAGCAGCAGCAGCAGCAGCAGCAGCAGCAGCAGCAGCAGCAGCAGCAGCAGCAGCAGCAGCAGCAGCAGCAGCAGCAGCAGCAGCAGCAGCAGGGGGAGGAGGAGGCGGTTGAGCTGGCGTCACCTGCAGTTGGGCCTCTTTGAGAGCAAAGATGCCGATGAGAGTGAGGTGCTGGATGATCATGGAGGCGATGAGGCGCGCGTGGAAGTGCGGCCAGTAGGCTCCCGCCGTCTCATACTCCGCGTTGTACACGTTGATCATCTGGAGATGGGGGAATGGGGGAGGAGGTCAGGAGAGGGAATTGGAGAATGCGGTACGCATGGTACTTCGCCAGCTCATACTCCACATTGTTCATCTGAGAGGGGGGAAATTGAACAGAGGGGAATGAGGTTGGTGTGGGGAGGGGGATGGGGGGATTTAAAAGGGGAAGGTTGAGAGAACATGATGCGGTGATAAAAAATAAAGCCTAATAAAATCCATCCCGTAGCAGCAGCCACACCCCACCTTGTTACGTCTGCCCAGCCCACGTGGTTGCGGCAGGCCCATGCAGTCAATAGTAAGCTGAGCCTCACTCCATTCCACCTCACCTGCTTGCAGAAGCCCCGTACAGTCGTTAGTGACCCCAACCCTACCCCACCTAGCTGCAGCAGCCCCACCCACTATGCAGCCCCAAGTTGCCCCCACCCCACCCCACCCCACCCCACCCCACTGCACCCACCTGGTTGCGGTAGGCGACGAAGGCAAGGACGAAGAAGACGATGGCAAAGATGAGGTAGAGCGGGTTGGAGACACAGTAGACAAAGGGCAGCAGGAAGTAGAGCTCCACCTGTAGAGGAGTGGAAGGGGGTGGAACGGGGTGAAAAGGGGTGGAAGGGCAACAGGCAAAGTGGATTGACACGCAAAAGAGAGCTGGTGTGACAGTGAGTGGGTTGGAGACGCAGCGCACAAAGGGGTACAGCGAGCTACAGCGAGAGAGCACACCTGGTAGAGCGTTTCGATGAGCGTGAGCGGTGAGGGGTTCATGACCTTGATGCGGTCCGCTGGCGTTCGCACCAGCAGGTTGTTCTGTGGGGGGCGGGACGAGGGGCAGGGAGAGGGGCGGGGCGAGTTGTGAAGGGTGAGGGGTGATGGGTGATGGGTTCATGGCCTTGATGCGGTCCGCTGGCGTGCGCACCAGCAGGTTTTTCTGTACACCAAGGGGCGAGGAGTGAGGGGCGAGGAGTGAGTGGTGAAAGTGGAAAGTGGTGAGGAGGGGTAGAAGGACGGGGCGCGGAGGGACAGGTAGAAGGCTCAGCCATCCGAAACCCTAGGCACCAACTACAGGAAGCACATACAGAGTAAAAGACAGCATTCCAGTAAAAGTCACCTCACGACTTGAGGTGCCTCACGATCAGACAAGTGGCCATGCCACTCCACCATATCGATTCTTGTACACGGTCCTCAGAATCACAGCATCCGCATGGCCATGCCAGTCCAGCACTTGATTCAGCCAAGCCAACACAGACTGGTGGTAAGGGGAATCGTGGTTTCCACTCACGCCCTAAACAGCAAGCACCACCGGCTCAGCCCACCTTGATGTGGAACATGATGCGCGGCACGAGCTGCAGCACCTCCATGGGCTTTAGGTCAGCACTTCAAAGCTTCACGTTACACAGCAAGCCCCACCGGCTCAATCAACCCACCTTGATGTGGAACATGATGAGCGGCACCAGCTGCAGCACCTCCATGGCCATGCCGGTCCACCCATCCAGCATGGTGTACGTCATGAAGAACGTGGCCTTGGTGGGGATGCGGTCGCCCAGGATCTTCGGCACACTGGGAGAGGTGTTGGTAGTGGTGGAGAACAGTAGGGAGCGTTGGGGAAGTGAACGGTGCGCAACGGTGCGTAATGTTGGGGAGGGAACAGGGGAGGACACTTGGGTTGGGAGAAAACAGGGCAGGCAGTGGGGAGGGAACATGGTAAGAGGAGAAGGGGTGGGGTAGAGATAGAGAAAATGTGCCGACTGTCCAGCAGCACGGTGTGGGTTTTCAAGAAGGTAGCCTGAAGCAGCTGGGGATGCAGTAGCAAAGGAGGGTTGAGTGGCACAAGGAGGGACAAAGTCAACAGGCTTTCAACAAGGGCTCTTGGCGCGTAGGGCTTTCAACAAGGGCTCTTGGCGCGTAGGGCTTTCAGCTCAGAAATTCGTGTGCCTTTGAAAGGATTTCAGCGACTCTCGGAACTAGAATTCAAGCGTTCGTTGGACTCACGCGGAGGGGTTTTGGGAGAGGGTTTTGGCCTGGTCGAGGAGCACACCGCCGAGCACGTTGGCAAAGAAGACGGTGCCGATGATGAAGTAGAAGTACTTGCCCGTGGCCGCCAGGTCTATGCCCGACTTAGCCGTGTACCCCTCCGCCGTTGACAGGAACGTTAGTAGCATTGGCAGGATCGCGAGGAAGATCTTGAGCGCGATACCGGAGAGAACACTCTTCACGAACGCGTTAATGAAGGGACTGATGGTGGGTTGGGAAAAGGGGGAAGGGGGGAAGGGGATTGGGGGTAGGTGGGTGGGAGTGTCAGCCAGCTCCATAGGTGGGATTGCTGAGATGTTGAGAACCCATCCGCACGCCATTCAAACGCCATGCAAAACCCGTTCAAATCTCGTCCTAAAGCCATTCAAACCCCAGCCAAACTCAATCCGATCCCTTCCTAACCCTACACACCATTCCACATCACCCACACTCTGACACTGCGCCCACTATATCTGATCCGGCACTGTGATCACCAGACATAATTACACCAAATCCCTGGACCCCAAAGCCCTGCAACCACCCCTCTAAAACCCTGCACCCCAATCCCCATTCCCAACCTAACCCACTCACACGTTGAGAATGGGGCTCGAGAAACGGCGACACTTTTGCCAGCTGGTGCACAAAGCTGACGGGAAAAGCGTACTCCAGAATGATTGCCCCCGCTCTAAAACCCCACTCCCCAAACCCCAAACCCTAGCTCGACTACTCACACATTGAGAATTGGCTCCAGAAACGGCGCCACTTTCGCGAGCTGGTCAATGTTGGCGAGCGACTGCACGAAGCTGACGGGGAAGGTGTACCCCAGAATGATGGCGATCACAATCCCGCCGACAACGATCCGCCGCAGCATGAGGCTGACATACGGCATCGGCAGGTTCTCCCACTTGACGTCGCGCTGCTCCGGCGCCCAGTGCGTGATCCACTGCGAGCTGTCTTTTGATTGGAGTGTCTGGGCTGCCACTGCTGCGCCCCACCGCGTGCGGAACGAGACGAACGCGGCCGGCATGACGGAGGAGCTGTCATTGACCACCTTCTCACGCTCTTGCAGGATCTGAATTAGTGGGGGTGCGGGGGGGATGTGGAGGTGGACAGGAGGGTTTTAGAAGTGGACGGACAGGAGGTTTTTGGAGGTGGACAGGAGGTTTTTGGAGGTGGACAGGAGGTTTTTGGAGGTGGACAGGAGATTTTTGGAGGTGGACAGGAGGTTTTTCAGTTATTCTCACGTTGGTTTCGGAGCACATTGAGACCAGAGAGAAAGTGCTCCTAGCCTTAGTAGCCAAAGCTTTATCAGCCTTAGTAGCCAAAGCTTTATCAGCCTTAGTAGCCAAAGCTTTATCAGCCTTAGTAGCCAAAGCTTTATCAGCCTTAGTAGCCAAAGCTTTATCAGCCTTAGTAGCCAAAGCTTTATCAGCCTTAGTAGCCAAAGCTTTATCAGCCTTAGTAGCCAAAGCTTTATCAGCCTTAGTAGCCAAAGCTTTATCAGCCTTAGTAGCCAAAGCGTAGTGCTCCTAGCCTCTCCTCTACCAGTACTTCAGTCTCCTCTACCTCCTGCTTACGTGCTCACATATCTCCTCCAATCTCTGCGTACATGACCCCATATCTCCTCTACCTTTCTGCTTACATCAACCCGTATCTCTATCTTGTGCTTGCATACCCCCTTTATTTTCTCTACCAACTGCCCACACACCTCCTTCTTAATCTCGATAATCTTCTGTGTGTAGAACTCAATTGAATCGACCTTCGTGCCCATCATCCCCAGAAACCCGTCCTGCCATGGTGGGAATGAGGTGAGTTAGGGAGACAGAGGTGATTGTAGGGCGAGCGAGATGTATGGCAGGAGAGTGAGGAGAGTGAAGGAAAGAGAGTGTATGGAGAGCGAGGTAGGGAGACTGACGTGTGTTGTAAGAGAGAGAGGTGTATGGGAGAATGAGGCGCGTGTAAGGAGAGTGAGCTGGAGAGGTTAAGCTACACAAGATCCGGCCAGGGAGGAGCAAAACGGGAGGAGAATGAAGAGGAGTGAGATGCAAGGACATAGACAATGCCGCAGAGGGGTTGTAGGGAGAAATAGTGCAGTGCGAAAGAAGTGGGTTCAGCGGGAGGGAGTGGTTTCCGTGGGACGGAGTCAAGAAAGAGTGGGATGGTGGCAGAGGAGGGCACAGAGGAACAGTATGGCACCTTGTGCATGGGACGCTCGCCCATCTTCTCCAGCTTGATCTCCATCTGCCCGTGTTCTCCAGCCAATCCCTATTCGTCTCCAGCCAGCTGACTGTTGGCTCAACCCAAGTCACCTACCTTGTGCATGGGGCGCTCGCCCGTCTTTTCCAGTTTGATCTCCATCTCTGTCAGCTTGTTCTCCAGCCAGTCCCTCTTCGTCTCCAGACTCGACAGCTTGTTGGCGTTGTACACCGGCTGCCAGGGGGGCGAGTAGGGGGGGGTGTGAGGGGCGAGCAGGGGGCGAGCAGGGGGGAGTGTGAGAGGGCGAGCAGGGGGGAGTGTGAGGGGGCGAGCAGGGGGGAGTGTGAGGGGGCGAGCAGGGGGGAGTGTAAGGGAGAGAACATGGGGGTCACGAGAAAGATATTGTGGGAAGAAAATTGGAACAACTTGTTAGCGTTGTATATGGGCTGCCAGGAGGGGAAGCAGGGGATGAGAAGGAGGTGAAACAGGGAGGAGATGGGAAGGAAAACGTGGGAAGAAGGAAGGAACAGCTTTGTTGGCGTTGTGCACGGGGTGCCAGGGGGGAAGAATGGGGAGGATGGAGGGGGAATGTAACAAAGGGATGTGTCACAAGTTGCTCAATTTCGTCTCACTCTCATCTCACTGCCATCTAGCTTTTCAGCTCACTCGCATCTCCCTGGTACCTCACTCGCATCTCCCCCTCTGTTCTCCCCATTGTATTCACATTTCATGCACTTGCTCACTTTGCCTTCCATTTTCACGGTTTGTTAGCCCATCCCAACAAGGAGACACGCTCGCACCTCTGCTGCTCTAGTCTGTACTTTCAGGAATACAAACCCACCCGAAGCGACGTGAAACCGTTCTGAATGACATGACACCCATATGGTGGAGATGAAATGAAACTGACCTGAGTGAGCAGGTAGTGATCGGAGTGGTTGACTGAGAAGAAGTGGTCCACGGTCTCTGGGATGGACTTGATGGGGTCTGCTGGCACCTGCCGCACCAGCACCTGCCATGGGAGCGCGAAGGAAAAGCAAAAAAAAGGCCATGCATGCGCATAGCAAGGGGATAGAGTTTAATTTTGAGGATGTGCAAGGAATGGGAGCTCTTTACATCCTCTCTTCACCAGGATTACAGTGAGCGGGTTATGTGTCACAGGGTAAAGTGTCGATGCACATCAAGACTAGAATTGTGCGCAACCACGAGCGTCTCATAGTGTACCGGTTGGGCAGCCACAGGTATAATGTTGTTGATGCGGGTCAACACTAGAGTCGTCTTAAACCACGAGGGACTCACAGTGTACTGGTTGGGCGCTCTCTGCTGGTCCGCGAGGAAGTCAAGGCGCATGCGGGCAACGTGCTTGAAGGACTCTCGCAGCATGTACAGCGCCCACAGGTTGAACACCCACGCCAACACCACATGCGCCCACAGGCTGCACGCGAGTCAAACATGCGATTTCAATCGACAGAGAGAGGGGAGAAGTGCGAGGACTAGGTAAGAATTTGATTAAACATTTGCAGAGAAACGAAGGTAGAGGGGGTCGAAGAATAAACACATGCGGAGCGTAGGAACGGGATGGAGTTGAATCAGGCACATTGATCGACCTTGCCAAGCTCGCCTTATCGCCCAGCAATTAGCTCAGCCTGGACGAGCCATTACTCTAGCTTGCCTCGTCGAGCGTCACCTGGGCGAGCCATCGGGCACGTTGGCGATGGAGAGCTTGTCGATCTCAGAGTAATCAAAAAGCTTCGCTTTCGTGTTTCCCTGGTCCACCTGCTCCTGCGCGTACGCCGCCTGCGCCTCCAGCGACCCTCCCGTGAAATTGATGGGGAACAACACTGCGGCCGCCAGCAGCAAGATTGGCACGAAGATCTTGAACCTGTCGGATTGTCAACATGATGACACGTGGATGGGTGGGGGAACATTCATAAACGCCTGCGATGAACCATCTGCAGTGGTGGTCAACCGCAGTCGATGGCTTTTGGACCTAGAACGGCAAACGCGAATGAGAATTTCACCGAGGTTCACGTGACCAGTAAAAGTAGTGCTTCACAGCCGACCTAGTCTTAGCCCCACAAGAAATTTGAGACGTACCCGAGTTTTAGTGTGTGGAGGAAGACGACGCTATCGAGACCGGCGTGTTTGATGAGCTCCCTCTCGGGCATGGCGAGGGCCACCTTGACCCAGTCGAACGTGTCGGCGTAGTTTTTCAAGGAGCACTCGATCCATCGCCGGCTCTTGACGATGTTGCCCTCTACCTCCGCCTGCTCGTGCTTCTCCGTCGCTTCCTGCGCGCCGAGCCACGTGAGGAGCACCGAACTTGACATTTGTGACCCTTTCAAGAGCCGTCACGTAAGTAGCACAGATTCTCAGTTGCACGGGCTGATTGTAAAACGGTGATAAGATAGGTTACTAGACGCAGCAAGGTCGTAACGAAGGGTGACAAAGCGAGGTCGTAACTAAGGATACCGTAGTCGGAATCGTGGGGTTGACGGACTCAAGGTCGACATGTGACAAGCTCAGTCGTTACTAATCAGCTTTGTGGGTATTTGCATCCAGTTGTGAGACTCATCCTGTCACAACCATCTGTACAAAGCCATGACTGCTACTGTTTTAATCGAATGCGGGTGTCGAGTATCGCACATATTGCGTCGTGAATAGTACATTTGTCTTGGACCACATCCCTCATACACTACATCCTTCATTTTACTCTCGCTGTCTGCATGCTCGCCTTCTATGGTACTTCGCACTTTACTTCATGCACTTACAGACCACAATTACCGATATATTTTACATTATTCAATGAGCTAGACCCTTGCGGGATTTAAAAAAAAAAAAAAAAAAAAAAAAAAAAACGACAAGGAAAGATAGTAGCCGACCTTGTCATTTATACAGAACCATTTTGTGTAGTAAACGCGGGCATTCAGCGGTTGTTGCGAGCAGACAGAGTAGAGAAATAAGACGACCAGCGAAACTCCCAAGTTGACGCCGAACGACACACCTAAGTCCGCGAACGTCACTCCCATGGAATTCTATCTCTCGCACCTCGACTGCAGTCAAGAACTAAAGCGAGAAAAACAATCTGAACAACCTAAAAGGGTGGAAACAGCTCACATGAGCGACGGAAATGCTAATCGTAGAATGCAAACAAGACAGGAGGAGGTTGTGGAAGGTGAGTACAAATTCTCATTAGATGCTGGAGAAGGGAGTGAAGGGCAGGAGGACGAGGAGGCAGCGGGTGGGACAGAGGACAATCTCAAGGACGGATGTCTGAACGGAAAGTGACGGTCGAGGTAGCGAGGCAAGGCGATGTTGGCAAATACAGTATAGTGCCTGCTTGAGCAGGCAATCTGCTCGGTCTTGGCAAGAATCGATGGCCAGCAGCAACATGACGGTCGGGTTCTTGAAATGCCCAAAACGTCACGAGCAAGGTTTCGCCGACTAGTTCGTTTGTGCGCTCCGCGTTTTCTTTGTTGAGGCGCTGCCATGTGTTCCAGAGATCGACATCAATCTGGACGGCCAAGGGGAGTGTGGTACAGTATTTGGAGCTCTAGAGCCTCGAGGCGACTTCGTTTTCAGATTTGCCGCCAAGCTGCCGAATCGGCCCAGTTGGTGGTCCGGAACAGAGCGCCACGCCCTGACTTCTTTCTGGGTGCGCTGGAGACATATAGTGAAGAATAGTTACCTCAAGTGCATTATAAGTAGCAGGGTAATCTTCTAAACAATGATAATAACGTGGCGGTTGAGTGTATAAACACAATGGTTAATCTAAATCCAAACACACCCCCACAACCATCTTCAATGTCAGAAAGGCAATATAAAGAATTATTAAATTTTGCTCTATCAAATTAGGAAAAGGCATGATGGTGGGGCATGCTGAGTGGAGTAGGCTGAGCTCAACTCAGCGCACCATTGGTTATAGCGAATTGAACAATATGCTCAACCCTTGAGCCTTCTAAGGAATTTTCTCGACACGGAACCCGACTACATCGCGTACAGCAACAGCCGTTGTTCGCCCGTTACTGCTAACGGGGCTTCGCCGACTTCGCGCACACTGTTTTCACCAAACCTCGCACTGCTGGCATGGCCGTTTCGGCCTACGCTTCGGGACTAGCCCAAGCCTCGCTCCAGCGTAGCACTAGCTAGCTCGCACGCACCGCGTTACCGTTTGCATGTTTCGCGTGTGAAGAAATGAGGAATGAAGAAGAGAGAGGAGTTCACTAGCAAGCAGTTGAGTACATATAGGAAACCCTAAGTTGGGCTGTACTCACTATTGAGTACCCCACTGTAGGCTAGACAAACATAACATTCTGACACACCCCCATAGCCAAAGTGGGGTATAATCAGCACAATGAGCAAGCAGGCATAGAGCAGGAGTTCGCAATAGCGAGCAAAGCTAGAGTCATTCACAAAGGGCAAGTGAGGAGGAGGAGGCGAGACTGTAAGAGGAGAGGAGATAGGAGGCGACGGCTGAAGCTGCAGACACACGGGCAACAGGAGTCACACTGGCACAGCGGCTACCGGAACAGCGCTCCGGACTACTGGAGTAACTGGCTCCGCGGCTAAGACTAGCGGCAGACGAACAACGGACCCACGGGCGACTGGCACAACTGGCTACGACTGGGCTACCGGAGCAGCGCCCCGGACTACTGGTGCTGCTGACGACACGACGACAACCTCCGTTCAACCAACCTCCTCCAGCTGCCCCACACCTCTCGACACACACCCCCTGCTAAAACCCTAGCTCTAATCCCATAGCACCCCCCTTACACCCTAAACCGCAGGGTGCCAGGGCGCCCAGGGCGCCAAAACAGACGGCAGAAGGGGTGATGCTCGCCCCCCTCCCCCATGCCGCGGCCCCCGAAGGAGCCGCGACGGGCGACGGGAAAAGGGGGGGGGGGGGGGGGGGGGGGGGGGGCGGTGCACGTGCCCCCGGTGCGCCGCGGCTGGCGACGGGGCATGGCCGGGGCGGGGCCGGGGCCGCAAGTGGCGGCGACGGGGCCGCTGGAGGCGACGACGGGGCCGCTGGCGGCGTCGACAGGGCCGTTGACGGCGGCGACGGGGCCGCTAGGGTCGGCGACGGGGCCGCTGGCGGCGTCGACAGGGCCGCTGGCGGCGGCGACGGGGCCGATAGGAGCGGCGACAGGGCCGCTAGGGTCGGCGACGGGGCCGCTGGCGGCGTCAACGGGGCCGATAGGGGCGGCGACGGGGCCGCGAGGGGCCTGGAAGGGCGGCGACGGGCCGCGAAAGGGGCGGCGACGGGGCCGCGAAGGGGCCGCGAGGGGCGTGGAAAAGCGGCAGCGGGGCCGCGAAGGGGCCGCGAGGGGCCTGGAAGGGCGGCAACGGGGCCGCTAAGAGTAGCGCGAGGGGCACGCCACGCGGCGTGCCGAACACAGAGTAGCAGCGGAAGCAGTTAGGTGGGCCCACAGGCTAGGACCGTAGATGCTCTGATAGCATGTGAAAATTGAGGAATGAAGAAGAGAGGAGTTCACTAGCAAGCAGTTGAGTACATATAGGAAACCCTAAGTTGGGCTGTACTCACTATTGAGTACCCCACTGCAGGCTAGACAAACATAACATTTTGACATCGCGTATAAATGTTCGCTCATGCCTTCGCTCACATTTTGTACTCGTTTGACACCTTAGTGCAATTCTCGCTACTTCGATTCATTGCACCCGTAACACTTGGTATTTGTCAAAATATGGTTACATATTTTATATAATCGTTTGCAGTTGTAGTGTACATATTGCATCATGTTTGGTGGTGCACCTCCTTGTGTTGCTGTTTGCCTATTTGTACTTGCCATTCTCATTAGTGAAACCATTATTCCTCTCGACTTTCCAAAACGTACTCGAACTCAATTTCTCCTACCTCACTAGCTATGGCTCCTAAGTCTTGCTAGCCTTTTGACATGTTATCAGAGTGACTAAGGTCCTGACCTGTGGGCCCACCCTAAAGCTTCCGCTGCTAATCTGTGTTCGGCACGCCCCGTGACGTGCCCCTGGCCCTACGGCCCCGTCGCCTACCTACGGCCCTACGGCCTCGTCGCCTACCTGCGGCCCCGGCCCCGTCGCCTACCTGCGGCTACGGCCCCGTCGCCTACCTGCCTACCTACGGCCTCGTCGCC
Source organism: Closterium sp. NIES-65 (assembly GCA_948144175.1). Lineage (NCBI taxonomy): Eukaryota > Viridiplantae > Streptophyta > Zygnematophyceae > Desmidiales > Closteriaceae > Closterium > Closterium sp. NIES-65. Next base: position 41,622 of record CANXME010000741.1, read on the forward strand.
TACTTGCGGCCCCGGCCCCGTCGCATACCTGCGGCCCCGTCGCCGCCTTTACCGGCCCGTCGCGCCCCCCCCTTCAGCAGGCCCCGTCGCCTAACTGCGGCCCCGGCCCCGTCCCCTACCTGCGGCCCTACGGCCCCGTCGCCTACTTGCGGCCCCGGCCCCGTCACCTACCTGCGGCCCCGGCCCCGTCTCCTAAACCTGCGGTCCCGGCCCCGTCGCCACCTGCGGCCCCGCCACCTGAGGCCCAGATGCCACCTACGGCCCCGCCCACTTGCGGCCCCGACCCCGCCCTGGCCATGCCCCGTCACCAGCTCCGGCACACCGGGGGCACGTGCACCGCCCCCCCCCCTTTTCCCGTCACCTGTCGCGGCTCCTTCGGGGGCCGTGACCTGGAAAGGGGGGGCAAGCGTCGCCCCCTCTGCCGCCTGCTTTGGCGCCCGGGGAGGCCGTGCGTCGCCCCCCCCCCCCCCCCCCCCCTTCTCCTCCTCCTTTTGTTCCCTCTGCTGCAGCTGCCGCTGGGGGGGAGGGTGTGAGGGTGTGGGGGAGCCCGGGGAGTGGCACTGGGGTGGCGGGTGTGAGACCACCCAGCTGCTGTCCCTCCACCTCTCCTCTATTCCCCCCCTCTGCTGCTCCTGCAGCAGTGTGTGGGGGAGGGGGAAGAGGAGGGGGAGGGGGAGGGGGAAGAGGAGGGGGAGGGGGAGGGGGAGGGGGAGGGTGAGGGGATGGAGTGGGTGACCAGCGTGGGCGGTTTACACTTACCACAGTGGGCGTTTTACACTTACTCCTGCAATCAATTATGGGGGCGTGTCAAAATATGGTTACATATTTTATATAATCGTTTGCAGTTGTAGTGTACATATTGCATCATGTTTGGTGGTGCACCTCCTTGTGTTGCTGTTTGCCTATTTGTACTTGCCATTCTCATTAGTGAAACCATCATTCCTCTCGACTTTCCAAATCTTACTCGAACTCAATTTCTCCTACCTCACTAGCTATGGCTCCTAAGTCTTGCTAGCCTTTTGACAGTATTTAGAGCCCCTTTCTTTCGGACCGCGCATCTCCGCACCTCAGGAAATCAACTTTTGATTTCTCACTCGAAGGGACTCACGTACCTTAGCACCTAGGAGCCGCTGTCCTCGCGTTCTCTCGTAAACGCGTATAGCCACGACTGCGCCTAGACTAAGACGAGCCGACGCCCTTCAAAATGGTTGAACATATCGATGTCACGACTCTCACGCAGGAGCACTTGAACGATCTGCTGCGACAAATCCGCGAGAGCGCCGAGGAAATTGCAACACTAACGGCAGAACGCTCGGCCTTGCAAAACGACCTCACACGAGCACAATCCCAAGCACCGGGCACTCCGATTCAGCCCGCACCACAGACATCACAGCATGGAAGTGTGGGGCAACCCGCGAGCGCCGCAAGTGATGGCGTCGTCCGCCATGACGGAGACTACGACCACGGCACGACACACCCCGACACGACGAATGCGGCCAGGACTCAACCCCGAGTCACGATTCCAGTGCCGGCCGGCGAATCAACTCTTCCGTCGCCGATACCGCTAAAGCCGCAGCGTCCGCCATGCTTTGACCCAAGTCAACGGGGTGGTCCTACCGTTCAGGCGTGGCTCTTCACGTTGAACGTCTTCTTCGACGCGAACTACGTCTTGGAGGATACGGCGAAAATTCGCTACGCCGTGTCGTTGCTGCGAGGACCCGCCATGGACTGGTGGCGCGTCATCGTCACGAAGCCGGTGGACTACGCGACTCTACCGACACGGGACGGACAAACCGGACCCTGGGCGCCGTCGTATTTCGTGGAGGTGCCCCAGTATCGCACGTGGGACGCATGATGCGCAGGTCTACGCGCCCGTTTCGAGCCAATCGCGGCTTTGATCGCAGCACGGCAGAAGCTCCGCACTTGGCGCCAACTCAGTTCCGTCCAAGACTACACGAGCGGATTTCTGGCGCTATGCGAGCAGGTGGGATATATGCACGAGAGCGAGCGCATCGACTGCTACATCGGCGGCCTGAAGCAGGACATCGCTCAGGAAATCCAGCTTCGCGGCGTCACCGATTTTCAAGAGATTCTCGCTATGGCGGAGAAACTCGATTTCTTCTGCCGAACGAGACCGGGGTCCTACGGAAGCAGCCATTGGGGACATCGGCCTCGTGGGACGAACGAGGGTGCCACGATACGTGCCGTCGCCGCAAACGCCGCTGTCGCACCGTTCAAAGGGCGTTGCTTTGCGTGAAATCGGCCGGGACATCGCAAGAGCGAATGCCCGGAGAACGCTAAGGGGAAGGGGGAAGCTGAGCAGCAGAAACAGACCAAGCAGCAGGGAAACGCTGGGAGTTAGTAGCAGACGGGCCCTCTACTAACAGGTCACGCTGCTTGCCCGACCCAACCGACCCTCACTGAGTGATTGTGCCGGTTCACGCAATTGACCACACTCAACCGAATAAGGAGGGGACTACGATAAACAGCCCCATACTGCTTAGTGGGAAAATCGGGACGGACTCAGCAAAAATCTTCGTAGACGGGGGAGCCAGCCACACCTGAGTCTTCGTCGGTGCGTGTTAACGCGATCACGATGAAACGCACCGTAGCGGCAGGAGCTGACGTGTACGCAGTCGACATTCGGGAAGCCGAGGCAGCAGACAAAGGAGGGGATTTACAGAAACTGTTGGCCGACGTACCGAGTGACCTGGCAGCACTGTTGAAGCAGTACAGCGACATTTTCCCGGACGATTTACCAACGGGACTGCCACCTCAGCGACCGGACGACCACAGGATAGAGTTAGAACCGGGGGCACAGCCAACAGTACAGCGACAGTTCCGACTGACCCAGCCCAAACTGGACGAACTCAGGAAGCAGCTCGATTACTTGCTCGCGAAGAAATTCATCCGCCCTAGTTTGCCGCCCTTCGCAGCACCGATACTGTTCACACCGAAAAAGACGGGGGATTTCGCATGTGCATAGATTACAGAGCACTGAACAGAGTTACCATCAAATCCCGTTACCCCAACCCGTGAGCCGACGAACTGATCGACCAACTGCGCACAGCCCGGGTTTTCTCCAAAATCGACCTCAGAGGGGGTTATCACCAGATCCGCGTCAACCCGCCCGACTGCCCTAAGACCGCATTTCGCACACGATACGGATCCTTCGAATACATCGTCATGCCTTTCGGACTGACCAACGCCCCCGCCACTTTTCAAATGACCATGAACGAAGCTTTCCGCCCGCTCTTAGATAAGTGCGTCATAGTATACCTGGACGACATACTGATCTACAGCCCTGACAAAGCACAGCACTTACAGGACATCGACGCAGTCTTTAAAATCCTGAGTGAGAACCGCCTACTGACCAAAGCGTCTAAGTGTGAGTTTTTACAAGACCGCCTGGAATTTTTGGGACACGTTATTTCAGCTGCAGGAGTGGAAATAGACCCGAAGAAAACTGCGACGATTCAAGCATGGCACGCGCCGACCAACTTGACCGAGTTGCAAAGTTCTTGGGGGTTCGTCAACTACGTGTGCCAGTTCGTCCCCGACATGGCGCAGCTGACCGCCCCGTTGACGGACCTGCTGAGGAAGGGGGTTGAGTACACGTGGAGGGAGAAAGAGCAACCTGCCTTCTCGGCCCTCAAAAACATTTTGTGCTCACCGCGCGTGCTTCACATCGCAGATCCACACCGTCCGTTCGAGCTCGTCACTGACGCAAGTGACATCGTTGTGGGAGCAGTACTGTTGCAGGATTTCGGGAACGACCTCCAGCCATTCGCGTACGAGTCCCGCAAGCTGCATCCACCCGAACGTAACTACCCGATACACGACCGCGAAATGTTGGCGATCGTGCACGCGTTCAAGGTTTGGCGGTGTGACTGTGAAAATTTAGAAGGAAGAAGAGGGTTGCACTAGCAAGCAGCAAGATACATATAGGAAACCCTAAGGGGTTGTACTCGCTATAGAGTACCCCACTGCAGGCTAGAGAACAAAGATAACATTCTGACACACCCCCATAGCCAAAGTGGGGTGTAATCAGCAGAGCAAGCAAAGCAGTACAAGCTCAGGGTGGATCACAATGTCACCACATATTCTGAGCACAAGTTCAAGAAGCAATAGTTTAAAGTTCACAATTATGAGCAAAGCTAGAGGCTATCGCAGAGGGCATGTGTGGTGGAGGAGGGACTATGGGGGAGAGAAGATGGGAGGCGACTGCTGACGCTGTAGACACACAGACGAGCTGCTGGCTCAGTGGCTACCGGAACAGCGCTCCGAACTACTGGAGTGACTGGCCCCGCGGCTAAAAGTAGCAGCAGACGAGCAACGGACCCACGGGCGACTGGCGATTACCAGAGATTGTAGCCTCCGGACTGCTACTGCTGCTGACGACAAGACTGCTGCCTCCACTCAACCTCCCCCAGCTGCCCAACGCCCCTCTCACACACCCACTGGCTCCAACAAGTCCACCCCCCCTCAGCGGTAGCTGCAGCACAGGGAGACGGAGGAGGAGGAGGAGCAGGGAACGGCACACAGTAGGTTCACCCCCATACCCCCCACCTCCAAACCCTAATTCACGAGAACGGGCCGTAGGAGGGGTGGGGCGCCAGCAGAAGCACGGGGGACAGCGGGGAGGGCAGGGGCAGCGAGGAAAGGGGCCGCCCACGGGCCTGACACAGCCGCCCGAGCCGCGCGCAGGCGGCCTGAGTCGCGCGCGGGCCTGGCTCAGCCCGTACGGGCCGCGTCCGGGCCTGGCGCAGCCCGTACGGGCCGCGCGCAGCCTGTACGGGCCGCGCGCAGGCCACGACGGGCGACGAGGGGCGACGCGCAGGTCCCTGTCGCCCGTCGCAGCGCCTCCTGGGGGCGACGCGCTGAATGACGAGGCAGAAGACCGCCGCGCGCCTCGGAGCGCACAGCGGGCAGAGAACCGCCGCGCGCCTCGGGGCGCATAGAGAGTAGTGGTAGCAGTTGCAGCGGAAGCAACGAGGTGGTGAGCCCACCCACAGGATCGATCCAAGGGGATCGACCTGCTCTGATACCATGTGAAAATTTAGAAGGAAGAAGAGGGTTGCACTAGCAAGCAGCAAGATACATATAGGAAACCCTAAGGGGTTGTACTCGCTATAGAGTACCCCACTACAGGCTAGAGAACAAAGAAAACATTCTGACAGTTACAGTACCTGACTAGCGCCGACGTGACAGTACGGACAGACCACCGATCACTATAGTACGCTACGCGCCCAACTGAATCTCAATCCACAACAGATTCGCTGGTTGGACTACCTCGAGTCCAACTTCCACTACACGGTTACGTACAAGAAAGGCGCATCCAACATCGTCGACGAACTCACCCGCCCTACCGCCCAACTCCATGCCATCCTACTCGCCCAGACCAACCCACTTTTAACAGGCCTATTCACCCACGGATATCGCACCGACCCATTCTTCACGACCGGAAATTCACAGCAGCTAGTAGAAGCTAAAGGATTTTATTACGTAAAAACAGGTACCAACCGCATCTGGGTACCCGCGTACTCACTACTGAGGGAGCTACTACTGCAGGAGGCAGACGACGGAATTACCTCGGGACATTTTGGGGTAGAAAAAACGCGACAACAACTACAGCGGTATTACTACTGGCCAGAACTGTTGACCGACGTACAGCAATACGTGGGCTCGTGCCCCACGTGTCAGGTGATGAAGAGCTCAAGGAAGCGGAAGGCGGGTCAATTGCAGCCGATACCACCGCCCGAGCGCGCTTGGCAGCAGGTTACCATGGACTTCGTCACAGTGTTACCTTCAAACCCTGGGGGTAACAACGCGGTGATGGTCGTCGTTGACAGGTTGACGAAGATGGCACACTTCGCTGCGTGCAAAAAGTCGATCTCAACCGAGGAGACCGCTCGTCTGTTCATCGCGGCCGTTGTTCGCCTGCACGAGATACCAGCATCGATTATCAGCGACAGGGACACGAAGTTCACCAGCAACTTCTGGAAGAACCTCTGGGAGCAGTTCGGAACTAGGCTACAATTCAGTTTGTCGTACCACCCCGAGACCGACGGTCAAACGGAGCGGACGAATCAGACTATGGAGCAGTTGATTCGTGCCACGTGCGACGACCCCACAACTTGGGAGCAGCAGCTACCGCTGATTGAGTTCGCGTACAATAATGCCACGTCAGCGACGACGCAGCAGTCCCCCTTCTACCTGAACTACGGGCAAAACCCTACAGTGCCCATGACGCCGAGTCCGGACAACCCAACACCACGAGCACAGCAATTCGCCGAAATTCTGCAAGCTGCCCGCACCAGAGCCGCAGAAGCAATTAAAAAAGCAAACGCCATCGCTAAGCGCAACGCTGACCGCCACCGCTGCCCAGTCACATACCAGTCAGGGGATTACGTACTGTCCGAAACGCAAAATCTGCGACTGCCCGACGTACCAAAACTTCGACCGCGCTACTGTGGCCCATTCCAAATCAGCCACACGATCACGCTAGTAACCGCGCACACCTACTGTTACCGACAGACTGGTACATCAGCCCTTCATTCCACGTCAGCTTGCTTCGCCCCTACATCCCAACTGTTGGGCTGAAAAGCCCTTAGGATCTTTGCAGAGGTAAATTCCGGGTAGAGTTAATGTTGTAGCGGAAACGTATAATAAGGAGTTTTGTGAACCACCTTGCGCTAGTATGTGAGGGCAAAGTGAATTGATTAAAGCAAAGGGATACAAGGTTATATATGAGTACAGGGAATATGAAGAGACACAGTTGTAACTACTTTACTGTTGCTGTTGCGGTTCGATACAGTGACGACTCGGGCAACTGCTTTGTAACGAGTCAGTTGTGTGTCCTTGCCGTCGTACAGTATTTGTCAGGTCAAAGGTCACTGACCTTTGACTTTTGCGTAACCTCCAGCGGTTACTTCAACCTCCGAGGGTTGACTCGCTGGTGCCTCGGTATACTCTGCTTTGCTTGTGCCTTACTGTTTTGACACGATAGAGGCGCTTAGGAACGACTGTTTCCAACACCCCCCTTCGCTTCTGGAGTGTTGCTGACGTGGTTTTGTCCAGTCAGCAGCCTGCAATATTCGAACTTCTGTTTTCCGAGCTTCTTGGTCAGGTAATCAGCTGCCATCTCGGACGTGGGGCAGTATGACAGCTCAAGCCTTCCCTTCTCGATCTCGTCCTTCACGAAGAAGTATCGTAGGGCGATGTGTTTTGTCCTGTTCGCGAAGCCGCTCTTGTTGGCGTTGCGAATTGCCGACTGGTTGTCGCGGAACAGGGTGAAGTTGTCTAACTCGACTAACTTCGCTTCTTCCAGCAGCTCGCGAAGATAGAGTCCTTCCTTGGTGGCTAAGCAGAGTGTAATATATTCTGCTTCAGCTGACGAGAGAGCAATTAGTTCTTGTTTGCTCGATTGCCAGGAGATAGGCCCGATAGGTTCGAGACGGTAGATGTAGCCGGTGCGTGATCGCCTGTTGTCGGAGTCGCCTGCGTGGTCTGCGTTGACGTAGCCGATTAGCTTAGGCGTTGTAGTTGCATTCTTATGATAAGTTAGTCCGACCGTCGGGGTACTGATGAGGTAGTGAAGAGCGCGGTCGAGTTCCGCCATATGTTCCGCTTCAGGCCTCTTGAGGTAGGTGGCGAGTTGGCTTGCAGAGTAGGATAGATCTGGGCGGCAGATGACGGCTGCGAAGAGAAGGCAGCCCAGTTTTCTCTGGTAGTCGCGGATGCCGGCGGGCTTGAGTAGAGTGGAGCCTTCTTTGTTGCTTACTGTTGTGTATTGGTACGGTGTGTAGATAGCTGTTGGTGTGAGTGCGAAACGCTTGGCGATGGTGTCGGCGTATTTCGTGACGCTGAGGTAGATAGCGTCTTCTTCTTCTCGGATGTTGAGGCCGAGGTACTGTGTGACGGTGGGTGAGACCGTGAGTGTGAGGTCTTCCTGTAGCTCCCCTTCGAACCAGGTTGTGATGCTTTCGGTGGAGCCAATGTAGAGTAGGTCGTCTACATAGACGATTAGTAGGACGTAGTCGGTACCCTTCGAGAGCTGGTACATGCCCTGGTCGTGCGGTAGTTGCTTCAAGCCGATGCAAATGAGGCGAGCGTGTAGGTATTGTTGCCATAGTCGCGGGGCTTGCTTGATGCCGTAGAGTGACTTGAGTAGTTGGCAGACGTGTTTCGAGTCCGTGCTGGAGCCGTGTGGTAGCTCGACGAAGATCTCGGCGTCGACGGGTGCGTAGAGGAATGCATTGGCAACGTCGATTTGCCTTAGCTTTTTCTTCTTCATGGCAGCGATCGCGAGAAGGATGCATAGCGAGGTGTGTCGGGTGTCTGGAGCGAATGTTTCGGTGAAGTCGCATCCGTGCTCTTGGTCGAAGCCGCGAATGACCCAGCGTGCTTTGAATTTGTCGATGGTGCCATCGGCCTTTGTCTTCACACGGAAGACCCATTTTCCGGTGAGTATTGTTTTGTTCCGTGCCACATCGATAGGAACCACCTTCCACGTGTTGCGTTCCTCCAGTGCCTTCAGCTCCTTGTCCATGGCTTCACGCCATTTTTCTTTATGTTCCCCCCCCAGAGCCTGCTGAACTGTCGCAGGCTCTTTAGGAGTGACGGAGCCATGGACTGCGGTGACCAGCCCGAGGATCTGCAGTCCACTCTGTGAGTAGCGGGGAAGATTTTCATCCTCGGAATAAGCTGCTTCATCTCCCGCTTCTGGATCAGGTATGAAATTTGGTCCTACTCGTTCTGCTTCGTTGGTGTTGACTGTCGCAGGTGTTACGTAACCGTTGTCGGCGAAGTGGTAGAAGGTTTCGGCGTTGGCGCTTTCGCAAGGGTTGTCTTCGTCCATGGAATGTTGACGGAGCAAAACGGGAGAGGTCCGGCTTCTTCTGATGCGTTGTCCACATTCTGCTCATCCCAGTCTGCTTCGTCCGCTGCTAAGGCGAAGGCTCGGTCACCACGAAAGCCACCTGTGGGATCTTCGTTTTCTTACAAGTTGGCAAGGTACGTCTGAAGCATGAGTCGTTCGTAGAAAATTACGTCACGTGCTGCTACTGTTTCCTTGGAGTGAACGTCGAAGATTTTCCACGCGTTGTAGTTCTTTTCGATGCCGAGGTGTAGTCCCCACTGTGCGCGTTGTGAAAATCGGCCCGCTCGTGCTTCTGGGGGTCGGTACTGTACCATGCACCCGAAAACTCGTAACCTTTTTGTGCTGCCCTGTTTTCTTGTCCATAGCAGATGCTGTGACGCGTTGTTCGGAAGTGAAGACGACGACACCAAGTTGTGCAGCATGACAGCGTGGTCCATTGCTGCAGGCCACTGGTGGTTGGGTAGCCGCATGCCACGTAACAGTTTGCGCATGCTGTTCTGCAGAGTCCTGTTCATTCTTTCTGCTACACCTTGCTGCTGATGGGCGTAGGGAAGAGAGAGGAGCTGCTTGATTCCCCTTTCCGCCAGGTACTGCTTGAATCGCTGAGAGGTGTATTCTCCTCCTCCGTCTGACTGGAAGCTTTTCAGTTGTGCGCCCGACTCTCTCTCTGCTACTGGTAGCCAAGCAGCGAAGGCTGCGAGTGTCATGTCGCGGCTAGGTGTCAGAACATATATAGCTTATGCTGTTGTGTAGGCTATAGTGGGGTATCCCATAGGGGGTACAACCCAATTAGGGTTTCCTATTTGTATTCACTTCATTCATAGTTCATTCATTCTCGTTCTATTCTTCTCATGGTATCGAGCAGGTTTCCGTGTGGGAACTGCGCCTAGGGCCCACCACGCGATTATTTTTTTTCCTGCCCGAAGCGCACTCATCCCGTGTTGCGCCTCGGGCCATTCTCTCACCACGCCGCCCTAGCGGCCGACCCTACGATTGCGGCCCCGCCGCCCTTACATCGCGGCCCCGCCGACCCTACGATCGCGGCCCCGTCGCCCTTACCTGGCGGCCCCGCCGCCCTACGCTCTCGCGGCCCCGTCGCCCCTTGATCACCGCCCCGTCGCCTTTACCTGGCGGCCCCACCGCCCTTACATCGCGGCCTCGCCACCCCTGCTCTCGCGGCCCCGTCGCCCTTACCTGGCGGCCCCGCCGCCCTACGCTCTCGCGGCCCCGCCGCCCCTTGATCGCGGCCCCGTCGCCCTTACCTGGCGGCCCCGCCGCCCTTACATCGCGGCCTCGCCGCCCCTGCTCTCGCGGCCCCGCCGCCCTTCCGTCGCGGCCCCGCCGCCCTTACATCGCGGCCCCGCTGCCCCTGCTCTCACGGTCCCGCCGCCCTTACGTCGCGGCCCGCCGCCCTTACATTGTGGCCCCGCCGCCCACGCAGCCGACCGCCACGCCGCCCGGTGCCGAGGAGCCGAATCGCCCAGCAGCAGCCGCCGAACCGCCGGACCGCCGAGCTGCAGTGCAGCCGAGCCGCCCCGCCCCCGAACTGCCGTGCACCCGAGCCGCCCTGCACCCGAGCCGCCCTGCCCCCGAGCCGCCCTGCACCCGAGCCGCCCGGCAGCCGAGCCGCCCTGCCACCGAGCCGCCCGGGAGCCGAGCCGCCCAGCAGCCGAGTCGCCGGGCCGCCCTCCTGCCGAGCCGCCCGACCTGCCCTGCCCGGTGAGCACCGTACCGCTGTCACTGCGTGCCCTTTTCCTACTGCTTGCACTGCTCCACTGTCGTCATCATGGCTACCCCTAGTGTCCTCGCTTTTGACGCTGAGGGTCGAGCCATTGACTTTGAGGTCTGGGTCGACGACCTGCAGCTGTTCTTACAATGCGATAGGGCGGACGGCCTTTCCCTCTTTGACCTCACCTCTGGCGCCTCTCCTGCCCCTGCTGCTGATGCTGACGCCACAGTTCGCTCTCAGTGGGCCACCCGCGATGCTGCTGCACGTCTTGCTGTGCGTCGCCACTTGCCCACCACTGAGCGCGCGCACTTTAGTCAGTATAAGAGTGCTCAGACCTTGTACGACGCTGTAGTTGCGCGCTACTCTTCCCCTGCCACTGCTGCACTGAGCCGTCTCATGCTACCGTACCTCTTTCCTGATCTCACTGCCTTTCCCACTGTCGCTGACCTCATTACGCACCTCCGCACTAGTGACACTCGCTACCGCGCCGCCCTTCCTGCTGAGTTCTGCGCCAAGAACCCCCCCCCCCATGTACATCACTCTCTACTACATAGTCACACGCCTCCCTGACTCCCTTCGCGTAGTCAGGGACCACTTCCTCTCAGTCTGTCCCACCACTCTCACTGTCGACCTCCTCGAGAAGGCCCTCCTAGCGGCGGAGAAGAGCATCGTCGCTGTAGGAGCCTCTCGTGGTGACCCTCGCACCCCCATCTTTGAGGGGTGTTCTCCTTCCCCCCTACTGCCCTCTGTTGCCTTTGCTGCAGCTGCCGACCTGCTTGGTCTTGAGTCGGTCGGCGCGGCGTCTGCCCCTAGCGGGAGACGCCGCCCTGGCAAGGGCAAAGGGGGCAAGGGCGCGGGTGGAGCTGGAGGGGGCGGTGGAGGTGGCGGTGGAGGCGGCGGAGGGAGTGGGGGTGGCGGTGGGAGTAGTGGCGGAGGCGGTGGTGGTGGTGGCAGCGGCGGAGGAGGCGGCGGTGGTGGCAGCGGCGGTGGGAGTGGAGGCGGCGGTGGTGGCGGAGGAGGAGGCGGCGGTGGCGGAGGGGGTGGAGCTGGTCGGGGTGGTGCCCCGCAGCGGAGCGGCTCTGGTAGTGGTCAGCGCCAGCAGCAGCAGCAGCAGCAGCGTTCGCGGGACATCCCCCCGCCCCAGCAGCTCCATGAGTGGTACACGCAGCGTCAGAAGGGTGGGGGTACTGGTCCGTGCACCTACGTCCTTCGTTCCAGCGACCGCGCGGATGAGCAGTGTGGGGGTGCCCACCCCACACAGCGCTGCTTTGGCCGCCTGATGAACGCTTGGCGTCAGCAGTTCCCCGAGGCTAGTGAGATTCTCCGCTGGGGAGAGCTGTCTAGGGCTGGTGTAGCTATCTTTGATCTTGACTTTGATGCTATCCTTGCTGCCATGTATGCTGTGACTATTAGTGAGGAGGGTGACTGTTACCGGTGTTTCCCGCCCGACCCGGGCATTGGTACTGCTGCGCTAGGTGCTTGTGAGACTGCTGCTCTAGGTGCCAGTGCGTCTGCGCTCTCAGGTACTGGTGAGGCTGCGCTCTCAGGTACTGCGTCAGCTTCGGCCTCCCTCACTTTCACACTTGACTCAGGGGCTTCTCGCTCCTTCTTTCGAGACCGCACCACACTCACGCCGCTTGGTCGGCCGGTTGCACTCTCTCTGGCTGACCCCTCTGGGGGTCCTGTCCTCTCTCACTTCTCCACTGTCCTCCCGTGTCCGGCTGCCCCCTCGGGCACCCTGTCTGGTCTGTACCTCCCCTCGTTCTCGACGAACTTGGTGAGTGGTGCTGACCTACAGGATGCGGGGGTTCACCAGTTTACTCCTACGACTCAGCGGGTGACCCACTGCACGGACGCACACACAGGCCGGCACCTGGCCACGTTCTCGCGTCGGCCAGGGTCGAGCCTCTACACCCTGACCACTGAGTCTCCTCCTATCCCTGCGTCTGGCCAGGTAGCCGCGTCAGGTCAGGTGTTTGCTGCTGCGTCCCAGTTTGGTCCTGAGTCTGCCCCCTGTTCGTGTCGCCTCCTGTCTCACGAGACTCTCCTGTGGCACCACCGTCTTGGCCACCCCTCCTTGCCCCGTCTTTGGGGCATGGCTTCCCGTGTCCTTGTCTCTGGTCTCCCTCGGTCTCTCCCTCCCCTTCTTTCGGGACCAGGACCTTCCTGCGTCCCCTGTGTCGAGGGGCGCCTCAGGGCTGCTCCTCACTCCTCCCAGTTTCCCCCGACAGAGGCTCCTCTGCAGACGCTTCACATGGACGTGTGGGGCCCGGCCCGCGTCCGTGGACAGGGTCACGAGCGCTACTTCCTGCTGGTGGTTGACGACTACTCGCGTTACACCACAGTCTTCCCTTTGCGCAGCAAGGGTGATGTCACTGAGGTGCTGATCGACTGGATCCGCGCGGCTCGTCTCCAGCTCAGGAGGAGCTTCGGCTCGAACTTTCCTGTTCTGCGTCTGCACTCTGACCGAGGTGGGGAGTTCTCCTCTGGCCTTCTGCGGGCCTACTGTCGTGCAGGGGGGATCTGCCAGACCTTTACACTTCCGGAATCTCCACAGCAAAATGGGATTGCTGAGCGCCGCATTGGCATGGTCATGGATGTCGCTCGTACGTCCATGATGCATGCGGCTGCCCCCCATTTTCTGTGGCCGTTTGCGGTTTGGTACGCGGCGCATCAGCTCAACCTTCACCCCAGGGTCTCCCGACCGGAGACCTCCCCAGCTCTGCTGTGGACGGGGAAGGTCGGCGATGCGTCTGCGTTCCGTGTCTGGGGATCTCGGGCGTTTGTCCGCGACTTGTCTGCGGACAAGCTGTCCCCTCGTGCTGCTCCCTGTGTCTTCCTGGGCTTCCCCCCTGACGCCCCAGGGTGGCAGTTCTACCACCCCTCCTCTCGTCATGTTCTGTCCTCCCAGGACGTCACGTTCGACGAGTCAGTTCCCTTCTACCGCCTCTTCCCCCACCGCACTCCTTCCCTCCCCCCGCCACCGCACTTCCTTGTCCCAGTTCCCCCCCCCGGTAGACCCCCTTCCCCCTCAGGGTCCTGCCCCTTCAGGTGTGTCCCAGGTAGACGCAGTCGAGCCAGTCCAGGTTGCTGTTGAGTCTGGTACTGCTGCGTGTGCTGAGCCTGGGGGTGTTGAGCCTGCGGATACTGCGACTGGGGGTGCTGAGTCTGGGGGTGCTGCGCCTGGGGATGCTGAGCCTGGGGGTGCTGCTACTGGGGGTGCTGAGCCGGGGGGTGCTGTGTCTGGAGCTGCTGAGCCTGGGGGTGCTGAGTCTAGGGGTGCTACGTTAGGAGCTGCTGAGCCTGGGGGTGCTGCGTCTGGAGGTGCGGAGCCTGCGACCGCTGGACCTCCCCTTGTGGTGTCTGGCGGTGCTGGGCCTGGAGGTTCTCGGGGTGCTCCATCTCGGCGGGAGCCACTCTCTCCACAGGAGCTGCGCGAGTGGTTTGCTCGCCGCTGGAGGCGTGCTGCTGAAGCTGGAGCTTCTTCGACCGCCGAGGGTGCTGGTGGCGCCGGTCCCGGAGCTGCTGGGCCTACGGGTCCTACTGGAGCTGGAGCTGCTAAGGGTGTTGGTGCTGAGACTGCTGCTGTCTGTCCTGGTGGTGGTCCTGCTGCTGGTGCTGCTGGAGGTCCTGCCGATGGAGGTGCTGTTGGCGCTGGTGCTGCCGCTGAGGGTGCTGGTGCTGTCCCTGCTGGGTCTGGAGTTCCCGCGCGGCCTCGGCCGTACTTCGTTCCGCTCCTGCAGCAGGTTCTTGGTCTTTCTCCTCCTGTAGAGTGTCCACCGCCTGTCCAGTCACAGTCACTGTTGGAGCCCGCCTCCACACTGCCTGTTCCCTCTCCTTACACTGGTCCTACTGGAGGTCTTGCTGAGCGTCGTGAGCCTGCGTCTCGTCCCGTGTCGCCTGTTCGTGCTGCTCGCGCTAGTGGTCGCGGTTCGTGTCAGCGTCCTCCTCCTGTCCCTGGCACGCACTGGATGTCTCTGAGTCTCAGCGCAACTACGAGCTTCACTCTCTTGACTTCAGCACTGCGTTCTTGCAGGGTAGCCTGCACGAGGAGATCTGGCTGCGCCGTCCACCTGGCTTCACTGGGACTTTCCCTCCTGGCACCCAGTGGAGCCTCCGACGGCCAGTCTACGGTCTCCGCCAGGCACAGCGCGAGTGGCACGACACACTGAGGACTACGCTTGCGGCTCTTGGGTTTGCTCCCTCTACTGCTGACCCGTCGTTGTTTCTGCGCACCGACATTTCTCTGCCGCCGTTCTACATCCTCGTGTACGTCGACGACTTGGTCTTTGCCACAGCGGACACTGCTGGACTCGCCTACGTGAAGTCCGAGCTGCTGAAGAGACACACGTGCACAGACCTGGGTGAACTGCGCAGCTATCTTGGCTTGCAGATCACTTGGGACAGAGCACGCCGCACCATTACCTTGACTCAGTCACACATGGTGCAGCAGGTCCTTCAGCGCTTCGGCTTCACGTACTCCTCGCCTCAGGCCACTCCTCTGTCTAGTCGCCACTCGCTCTCAGCTCTGTCTTCGGATGAGTCCGTAGAGTCGAGTGGCCCGTACCCAGAGCTTGTTGGCTGCCTCATGTACCTGATGACCTGCACACGACCTGACCTTGCATACCCTCTTAGCATTCTTGCACGCTATGTTGCTCCTGGGAGACACCGACCAGAGCACATGGCTGCAGCGAAGAGGGTGTTGCGCTACCTGTGCAGTACGTCGGGCATGGGGCTAGTGCTTGGAGGGCGGAGTCTAGTGGTCCTTACGGGACACGCGGACGCTTCTTGGGCTGACAACCAGGCTACGCAGCGGTCGTCACAGGGTTACACCTTTAGCCTTGGTTCCGGCTCTGTCTCGTGGCGGGCTACTCGCTCGTCTTCTGTCCTTAGCTCCAGTTGTGAGGCTGAGATCTACGCTGGGGCCATGGCTGCACAGCAGCTTCGCTGGCTCACCTACCTGCTGACTGACCTTGGAGAGCCGCCTCCTTCGGCTCCAGTGCTGTACGTAGACAACAAGGCCATGCTGGCCTTGTGTCGAGAGCAGCGCCTGGAGCATAGAACGAAGCACATTGCTCTCCGCTACTTCCTTGCTCGTGAGCTACAGCAGCGTGGACAGTTGCGGCTTGCGTACGTGGCCTCTGAGGCCAACACTGCTGACGTGTTCACCAAGGCACTCGCGCCTTGTGACCATCAGCGCTTCTGCACTCAGCTGGGTCTTGTACCTGTCTTGCCTCACTTGCTCTCCTCTTGACCTTACTTGTACTGTCACATATATATACCTGCTCTTGCTTGTCTAGCTCTATATATATATGTGTACTCGTGCATGTGAACTGGCCTTGTGGCCTTGTCGTTGTGCTCGGACTGTGTGGTGACTTTGTGATCCACCCTGAGCTTTGCTTTGCTTTGCTTGACAGGTCTTGTGACCCCTTGTTCTCCCCCACTTTGCTTATGGGGGTGTGTCAGAACATATATAGCTTATGCTGTTGTGTAGGCTATAGTGGGGTATCCCATAGGGGGTACAACCCAATTAGGGTTTCCTATTTGTATTCACTTCATTCATAGTTCATTCATTCTCGTTCTATTCTTCTCACTAGGTAGGTTTAGGTGCCAGACGTAACGGGTGGCGGCGTCGATGAAGGTAATCGTGTAGTTAAATGTGACTTGTCCTGGTTCCCGATTGAATAGGGTATCGCTGTACACCTTCTCGAGTGGTGCGTACGCGGGAGCGCTCGGGTTGTGATGAGGAGTGAATGGCCGATGTGGTAAGTCGGCTTCGGGGCAGGTAAAACAAGTTCCTCGTGCCCGTTGAAGTTCTTTGCCGTTGGGTAGTAGTAATGAGTCCTTGTCAAGGACTCCTGCTCTTATTGTGTTGTTTATCACAGTGTTGCTTGGGTGTCCCAACCTTGCGTGCCAGGTGCTTTCGTTGGCGCGATGTCCGGATGATCGTCAGTACATGTCGGAGTTGGAGTATGTCAGAATATATCTGTAACGGCCTGTAGCTGTAGTTTGTGTAGTTAGCATAAACTTTGTTTGGTGGTGCACCTTCTTTGTTTCCTTTGCTATATGTTCTTGCAAACCTATAGTGCAGCTACTCTTTCTCTTTTCAACTTTCTCAACACTCTCCTCAACCCTAAACTCAATCTCTAAGAACCTAACTAAACTATGGCTCCTAAGCCCACCTATGCTTAGTATCTCAACATGGTATTCAGAGCAAGTATCGTCCTCCTGCTGCCTTTCTGCTTCTGCTGCCTATCGTCCTGCCGCGCGGCGTATTTTTGGCGCACAGTGTCTTCCTGCCCCTCGCGTGGCCTGCCCTCACGCCGCCTGCGCGCCTGCCTCACGTCCACGCGCGGGCCTGTCTTGCCCGCCCGTACCCTCCACTTCGCGGCGCCCTGCGAGGCGCCGCTCCTGCTCGTCGCGACGCACCTGCGGGACCCGGGTGTCGCCGCTCCTGCTCGTCGCGACGCCCCTGCAAGACCCGCATGGCGCCGCCTTGCTCGTCGTGACGCCACTGCGGGACCCGCAGGGCGTCGCCACTGCTCGTCGCGGCGCCCCTGGGGCATCGCCCCTACTCGTAGCGGCACCCCTTGGGCGCCGTTCCTACTCGTCGCAGCGCCCTCCCCCCTGGCCACCGCCTCTGCCTCACCTGCGCTCGCGCCAGCGTTGCAGCCGCGCGCGGGCCTACCTTGCACCAGCGCCGCCCCTGGACCTCAGCAGCCTCTCCGGGACCTCAGCAGCCGCCCCTAGACCCCGCGAGCCGCCCCAGCAGCAGCCCTCAGCGCCGCCCCTGGAGCAGCCGCCCCTGGTGCAGCCGCCCCTGGACCTTAGCAGCCGCCCCTGGACCCCACGAGCTGCCCCAGCAGCAGCCCACGGCGCCGACCCTACAGCTGTATGCGCCGCCGCTCCTGGACTCGGTACGGCTGCCTGCCTGTGCTGCCTGTTGCTGCCTGTTGCTGCCCGTGCCTGTGCTGCCTGTTGCCGCCCGTTGCTGCCCGTGCCTGTGCTGCCCGTTGCCGCCCGTTGCTGCCCGTGCCCTTGCTGCCTGTTGCCGCCCGTTGCTGCCCGTGCCTGTGCTGCCTGTTGCCGCCCGTTGCTGCCTGTGCCTGTGCTGCCCGTTGCTGCCTATTGCTGCCCGTGCCTGTGCTGCCCGTTGCCGCCTGTTGCTGCCCGTGCCTGTGCTGCCTGTTGCCGCTCGTTGCTGCCCGAGCCTGTGCTGCCTGTTGCTGCCTGTTCCTGCCCGTGCCTGTGCTGCCCGTTGCCGCCCGTTGCTGCCCGTGCCTGTGCTGCCTGTTGCCGCCCGTTGCTGCCCGAGCCTTTGCTGCCTGTTGCTGCTTGTTGCTGCCCGTGCCTGTGCTGCCCGTTGCCGCCCGTTGCTGCCTGTGCCTGTGCTGCCCGTTGCCGCCCGTTGCTGCCCGTGCCTGTGCTGCCCGTTGCCGCCCGTTGCTGCCCGTGCCTGTGCTGCCCGTTGCCGCCCCTTGCTGCCCGTGCCTGTGCTGCCTGTTGCTGCCCGTTGCTGCCCGTGCCTATGCTGCCTGTTGCCGCCCGTTGCTGCCTGTGCCTGTGCTGCCCGTTGCTGCCTGTTGCTGCCTGTTGCCGCCTGTTGCTGCCCGTGCCTGTGCTGCCCGTTGCCGCTCGTTGCTGCCCGAGCCTGTGCTGCCTGTTGCTGCCTGTTGCTGCCCGTGCCTGTGCTGCCCGTTGCCGCCTGTTGCTGCCCGTGCCTGTGCTGCCCGTTGCCGCTCATTGCTGCCCGAGCCTGTGCTGCCTGTTGCTGCCTGTTGCTGCCCGTGCCTGTGCTGCCCGTTGCCGCCCGTTGCTGCCCGTGCCTGTGCTGCCTGTTGCCGCTCTGCTGCTATCCGCGCCCTTGTGCGCTCTGGTCTGCCTGCGCCCTCGTGCGCTCTCCTGCTGCCCGCGCCCTCGTGCGCCCTGCTGCTACCCGCGCCCTCGTGCGCTCTGTTTTGCTCTGTCGCCCCTTGCCCCCCCCCCCCCTCCCCCCCCCTTCTTCGTCTCCTTGCTGCGCGTGCAGCCGTGGAACGGAGGCTATGGGGGTGGCGAGTATGGGGGTGATGGGTGTGTGTGATCCCCTTCCCCTCTTCCTCCTTTCTCTCCCACTGCTGCAGCTGCCGTTGGGGGGGGGTGGGTGTGAGGGTGTGGGGGAGCTGGGGGAGAGGTGCTAGGGTTGTCAAGGAGTGTGGAAGGGGGAGTTGGAGGACTGAGGAAGGTTCCAGGAAGCAGCTGCCTTGGAGCCAGCAGCTTCACCTGCCAGTAGCCTATCCTCATATAGTCCCTCCTCCTCACTTGCCCTCTCCTTCTGCTGCGCTTGGTGTACCCCTTCAGGGGGTGTCTCTGCATTAGCTTCTGCTGCAAGCAGTTATGGGGGAGTGTCAGAATATATCCGTAACTGCCTGTAGCTGTAGTTTGTGTAGTTATTATAAACTTTGTTTGGTGGTGCACCTTCCTTGTTTCCTTTGCTATATGTTCTTGCAAACCTATAGTGAAGCTACTCTTTCTCTTTTCAACTTTCTCGACACTCTCCTCAACCCTAAACTCGATCTCTAAGAACCTAACTAAACTATGGCTCCTAAGCCCACCTATGCTTAGTATCTCAACAGAGTAGAAGCTGGCGGAGAAGTTGGCGCTGCGATGAACTTCTCGTGGTGTTGGGTATAGTTGTTGCGCTGGTGTTGGTGGTGTTTCGTCAATGTGGAGTGGTGTCCTTGAAGGACCAGCAACTCGTGTTGACATTCCTGCTGCTGCCGTTGATGGTTCTGCTGCTGTCGATGTTGTTTCTGCTGCTGCCGATGTTGTCTCTGCTGCTGTCGACGTTGTCTCTGCTGCTGCCGATGTTGTTTGAATCGTTGCTAACGCCCTTGCTCTTTCTGCTTTAGAGATGGTGTGTGAATACCAGAAGCCTTCTAGACTGAAGTCTGGGTCAAGGTCCCGAGGATGTGTCCAGTCGGTGAAGTTCACGATGGCGTCGCTGTCGGCAGTGCCAAGATCGGGGACGAAGTCAAGAACGAAGACGTTCTTGAGGACCGCCCTACCGATGTAGAGTCCTCCTCTCCCGTAATACAGCTTGAATTCTTGAGTGGTAGTGTCTGCTTCGAGATGAATCCCCTTCGACATCAGCTGGCTGACGCTCAGTAAATTGTAGCCGAGTCCCTCCGCGATTAGTACCTTTGACATCTGTAGTACGACGTTTGTTTCCCTTGACTGAAGTTGAACTACGCCTTGTCGTCTTGTTCGCAGGTTTTGATTGTTGGCGACTGTGATGACTACTTCACGTCGAAGCTGGTGTTCTCGTTGAACGAAGCGTCCTGAGGAACACATGTGCTGTCCGCAGCAGCTGTCCAAGAACCAAGTGTCCCTTCCGGATGGCTCGCTTTGGGCGATGGCGGCGTATGTCGGGTTCGGCTGAAGTGACTCGCGGCGGGGTGTGGTTTCGTCGAGTCGTTCTTCTGGTGAGTAGTACGGTGGTGACTCGGTGATGCAGGAGTCTCTTATCTTTGCCATGCAGTTGACGATGTTTCTTGCTCCTTGTGCAGGTTGTCCTGTTGAAGTCGTTGAAGCTTGAATCTGAGTCGTGGGATTTGCTTGCGTTGAGGTGACTTGGATGCTTGAAGGCCGAAGTTGTCGCTATGGTGTTGTCGATTGTTGACGATTCGGGCAGTGCGTGCGCGGGTGTCCTGAAGTTTTGCAGATGTGGCAGAACGGAGGTACTGGCTTCAGTTGTTGCTGCCGATTGTTGTTGTTGTTGTAGCGTCGCTGGGTGTGGAGCGCGAACTATGGTGCTGACGTCTTCCTTTTATGTCGTTCTTCTTGCAGGTCCATGTCTTGCTGCTCAGCATGGATTTCGGCGCAGAGCGCTGCTTCGGAGATTCTCCCGTGAGCTCGGAGGATGGCCTTTGTGGCGCGCCATTGAGGACCGAGGCCGCCGATGATGACTGTCACGAAGGCGTCTTCAGAAATCGACCCTCCGTATCGAAGAAGCTTGTCACGCAATTCGCAACATCGACTGATATACGCCAGTCCTTTCTCCCCTGGTTTCATTTCAACTGTTGTCAGTTGCGCCATTAACTGGCTTTTACTTACACTGTCTATTGCTTGATACAGGCTC
The DNA here is from genome assembly GCA_948144175.1 of Closterium sp. NIES-65. Taxonomy (NCBI): domain Eukaryota; kingdom Viridiplantae; phylum Streptophyta; class Zygnematophyceae; order Desmidiales; family Closteriaceae; genus Closterium; species Closterium sp. NIES-65. The sequence goes on from CANXME010000741.1 coordinate 62,349, forward strand.
TTCAGGTGGTTGTACGCGAGCTCTGCGGAGTTACCGTAACCTCGGTAGGTCCTTATGTTCTACTGTTGAGTCGGGGTGATATTTCTCATTAGAATCGTGTACGCCATCATTGACTGATAGGTGTACTGCTGCTTCTCGTACTGTGTGCCGTTTATTGGGTATGGCAGGGACCCGTCGAAGAACCCGAGTATCTGCGCGCCTTCCATCATCAGCTCAAACTCGAACGACCAGGTGAAGAAATCCTTTCCGTCAAAAGGTCTTGACGTCTGCATCTTCATAACATGTGCGAACTGCGACTGAACTTGCAGTGTGTCCAGTTGTTTTTCTTGTCTAGGTGAGGGCTGTGGTTGTGGCATGAAGCTGATGGATCCGCGCTCGTACGGAGCAAAGGTAGGCTGTTGTTGCTAATTTCCTCGTGCATACGATGAGCCGTCGAGACTCATGGGTGTTGCTCCGTTGTTGTTGCTGTTGTGTGATTGCGCAGGTGCCGATTGTTGGTGTTGCTCGTAGAAGGACATGAAGGAGAAGAATTTCTCCATCATGCTCTGGTCGAAGTCTGCGGGATGAGGAGCAGGAGTCCCAGTAGATGTTACTCTGGGTCTTGTTGCCGTGCCCTCCTCTGTCTGTAGGCCAGAGGCAGGAGGTGGAGTAGGAGTAGTGCCCTGGGATCCGTTGGAGTTGCTCCTTCCCTTTTGTGTAGCCATGCTGGTTGATACTGTTGGTATATAAGTCGAATTCTCCCTGATAGCTCTCATACCATGTCGGGCTGAAAAGCCCTTAGGATCTTTGCAGAGGTAAATTCTAGGTAGAGTTAATGTTGTAGCGGAAGCGTATAATAAGAAGTTTTGTGAACCACCTTGCGCTAGTATGTGAGGGCAAAGTGAATTGATTAAAGCAAATGGATACAAGGTTATGTATGACAGGGCTAATTTTTGGATTTGGCCAGCCCTTACGACCAGTGTAGCACCTGAGCAAAACCCTTATAATCAGAGTAGCCTTCTTTTGAATTCCTGATCTGTCAGGGTAAATTCAGGTTCGTAGAATATTACCCTGGGTCATCAGTGTAACTATTTTGTAAGCCCTTGTTCTGAAAGTTTAACTACAGCACACAATTACAGCATCAGTCGTCATCATCAGACATGCCACACTCATGTTCGTGCTCACTCTCCTCTTCGGGCTCAGGGACCTTCTCTTTGCCCTTTCTCTCCTCAGGGGTTGGCAGCGCCACTGATTTTGCCGGCCGTCTGGTTTTTTGCTTGCGCCAGATGTCCACCACATCCGGCCACACGTACGGGTAGTTGAGCATGTGAAGGGTCATTAGGTCGCCAAGGCGTGCGTCGCCCAGCGACGTGCGCATCCAGCTCTTGATGATGTTTTGCCTGCTGAAACCTCTCTCACACTCCACGGTGCTAAGCGGGAGCACAGCAAGTGCCTGCCACAGTGTGATTAGGTTCGGATAACTGCGTCGCCACTCTTTGGTCTTCATCATGCTCTGCAGTCCTTGGTGGAAATCCTCGCGATCGTGATGACGTGCCAAGATGTGGCAGAAGCTCCTGAGTTCCTTCTTTGCCTTCTTCAGGTCAAAACCTGACGTGGATAGGGAGATACAGGGGGGAAGTACGGGTGGGGGTTATTGGGTAGGTGTTGGCTTGCAGATGCATGCAACGACGAATCCGACGAGATGGCAAGTGTCCTGTTCAAACTCACCAGGGAGCTGGCCGCCAAAAAGCTCGTCGTTCTGAATCAGCCAATCCATGCACTTGATCTCCCGCTGGTCATCCCCGGACGGCCACGCTTCCACCTGGAAAAGCTTCGCGCCGCCCATTTGCTGCAAGTCCCACATGCGAAACTTCATGCGGGCCACAATTTCCTTCGCGAATCCTGAGCAAAGCTTCTCACAGTCAGCGAGCGTGCCTCCGAACTTGTGCTTCTTGATGGGTTTCTCGCTCAGCACGAATCGGTGTGTGGTCGGCCGCCCCTCGCTGTCAATCCCGTCAACCACAACCGTACGATTCTCCCCGCCGTGGTCGTTGATGAACTTTGACAGCAGCTTGCTGACTCCGCCTCCAAAGGTCTCCCCGTAGACGATGTAGCGGTCCGTAATGATGGTGATCGTCCGGTCCACTTCCTTGGCCACCTGGGTGATGTCGACCTGGGAAGCATTGACACGGAAAGATTATTAGTACTCTTAAACAATAAGTAAACGGGTGTGTATGCAATCGGGAACGTGGCTTGCCTTGCGGTGCTGGAAGAAGCGGTTGAGGCAGTTGAGTTCTGCAAGGATGTCAGCGAGGAAATACAGGCAGAAATGAAACTTGAAGGTCTTCACCGTTGCAGCCATCTTGTGCCCGTACTCAACGATCATCACGATTGCAGCCCCGAAGACTCTGCAAAGCCGTGCGATTGCGTCACCCCGCGAGAGCCACCGAACATTAAACAGGCCTTGATGCTCGAGGTTGGTCTTGTGAATCTCCTGCTGCAGCTCTTTGAACCGCTCGTACCAGTTGTTAGAGCGGCAAATGATCTCCCCGACAGCTCGGACTCCGGCGTCGATCATGTTCAGGTCTGGAAAAGCCTTCGCAGCGTCTTTCACTACGAGCGCCTCCCTGGAACACATGAGAAACAAACGAACGTGTTGGTAAACCGCGACCTTAGAACAAGGGTACCAAAAAGTGAAGCAGTTGAGAGATTGGAAACAGAAAGTGGAGCTCACCGGTGTGCCACACAGTGACAGCCGACAAGATGCGGCACGCGTTCGCGCATCCGGACAACAAGCCCGCCTTTGTCGCCTGTCATAACCGACGCACCGTCGGTTCCAACACCGGACACGCGCTTGACTTCGAGGCCGAGCGAATCCAGGTGGCTCATCAGCACGGTGTACAGCGATGAAGCATCGCATTTTTGCAACGAGAGCAGCGCCAAGAACTCCGTCGCGGCGACGCCACTCTTGAGGAACGTGGCAAACACTATCAAGTGCTTGCCACGCGCGCGGTCCGTGCTCTCGTCACAAGTGAGGCCGACAAACGGGGAAGCAAGTAGATGCTGCAGCTGTTGTGCTCGTTGAAACTGCGCCATTGACGCCGCCATCTCGTTGAAGCCGTACCTGCCAAGCGTGGTCGGAAGGGGTTAGACAGATGAGCTGTCATGTTGGATAGCCATCATTTCTGCAAACCTCAACGGGTAAGGCGACGCTACTCACTGCGAAATGTAAACCCCGTACGACTTCAACGGGATGTCCGCAACTCCCTCCTGCGCCATAAATCCAACGAGTCTGGAGTACATGGCTATGGGGGCGTCGTTGTCGCAGATGAATTCGACGGTCCGCATCAGGCGTGTGAGCCGCGCACCTTCCTTGTCCTCGTTGGCGAAGTGCTCGATCCGTCTCTGCGTCTCGATCTCGGCCATCAGAGTCCACTGCTTCTTCAAGGCGTCGTCGTGCTTGACGCTGAGCTCGTGAGACCGCATTGAGCCGGGCTGCAGATCTCTACCGCCCGGCCCATTGCGTCCAAACTTGGCGTCGTCCTTTCCGTGCTCGACACAAATGCTGCAACGCAAGACGGGCAAACCCTCCTCGTTTTTATCAAGAAGCAGCCAGCCAAACTTTGGCAGCCACGTCGATATGTAGAGTTCCAGCGCCTTGTCGAACTTCGCTTCGGCCTTCTCGGCTTTGGTGAGCTCACGAGTCACCCGGGGGGGAGCTTTCGCGGGGGCTGGAGGTGGAGTCGGCTTCGATGGAGGCGTGCCGAACGGGAGATGGCTCTGCGCAAATCGGCGTTTCTTCTTCCCGGGAGCAGAGGAAGACTCGCCGATCTCGGATCTGCTAACGGTGGCGGGAGCACTCCCTGGCTCAGCGACGGGTGAACCAGGTGGATGGGTAGGAGGTTCTTTATCGCCGCTGATCGACGACGGGCCTGCAGTGCATACGGGCGGTGGGTTCTGATGCAGCAGCCGCAAGAAGTCTAAGCCAGTGCGCGCTGGTGCGTCACTAGGTGGCTCGTCCGGAGCTTCACCTCCATCATCTTCGACGGTGGGAGCCATGGCTGCAGTCTGGCCTGTTTAGCGGGGAAACTGGGTGCTCTGGTGGAGTGCATTTTCGAGGACCTAACACAGAACACCAACACAAGACCGCTAGTGCCCCCGACCCCCAGTGCAAACATTTCCTAACGTGCAGGCAAGGGAACCAGATGAGCCATCCACAGGATGGCATACAACGTGGTGCGCAGTGGGCAAGTGGGACTGGCAAAACTCCTGCCGTAATGCTGCTTCGGTGCCACCCTTGCAGGACAACAAGACCAACTGGGGGCATTGTTGGTGCATCGAATGTAACTACAGTACTGGCCAATGGGAGCCAAGTTCGTGCCATCACACGTTGTGTCTATACGAAAAGTACAGTTATTACAGTTGTCACAGGTGACTCGAGGTTTCGGGGAAGGGGGCGTACGGGGGGGGGGGGGAGGGGGGGAGGGGGGGGGGGGGGGGGGGGGGGGGGTTACAGGGGGGCCCGAAACACGCGTCAGGGTAAATCTCGCTAACAGATTGGAAACCCTGGGGCATCAGTGTAGCAAATTCGTTAACTCTTACTCATCAGGGTAAATGCATGTCCGGAAAAATTACCCTACCCCATCAGTGTTACTACCTAAAAAGCACCCTGTTCATCAGGGCATCAGGGTGATTTACCCTGATAAAATAGGCCCTGATGTATGAGTACAGGGAATATGAAGAGACACAGTTGTAACTACTTCACTGTTGCTGTTGCGGTTCGATACAGTGACGACTCGGGCAACTGCTCTGTAACGAGTCAGTTGTGTGTCCTTGCTATCGTACTGTATTTGTCAGGTCAAAGGTCGCTGACCTTTGACTTTCGCGTAACCTCCAGCGGTTACTTCAACCTCCGAGGGTTGACTCGCTAGTGCCTCGGTATACTCTGCTTCGCTTGTGCCTTAGTGTTTCGACACGACAGAGGCGCTTAGGAACGACTGTTTCCAACACCAACCACAAGCCAACTGCCTCGCCACCGCCCGCCATCCATGACTCGCCCTGCATCGGAGCCAATCATCGAGCCCGAAAAAATCCTGAGCCATCGGATTTGACACCCCACGGGACTCAAGAGGATTGAATTCTTCGTCCGCTGGAAGGATCGCACGCCAACTGAGGACAGCTGGGTGCCCCTGGCCAACATCGAAAACCACCCTGCCCTGCAAGTGTACCTGAGGAGTCGGGGATTCCGCGATATACACGCACTCACGTAGCGGAGGGGGCTTCTCGAGGGGGGGGGGGGGGGGGGGTAGTGTAAGGAATTTTCTCGACATTCCTTAAGGAACCCGACTACATCGCGTACAGCAACAGCCGTTGTTCGCCCGTTACTGCTAACGGGGCTTCGCCGACTTCGCGCACACTGTTTTCACCAAACCTCGCACTGCTGGCATGGCCGTTTCGGCCTACGCTTCGGGACTAGCCCAAGCCTCGCTCCAGCGTAGCACTAGCTAGCTCGCACGCACCGCGTTACCATTTGCATGTTTCGCGTATAAATGTTCGCTCATGCCTTCGCTCACATTTTGTACTCGTTTGGCGCCTTAGTGCAATTCTCGCTACTTCGATTCATTGCACCCGTAACAAGTCTTCGCACCACACAAGAAAACGTCACACGGGTCGTTGGCGAAGGGACGAGAGCCGTGAACGACGTCGCAAACGGCAACTTCTGTTTCGGGCGAACGTCACTGGTCGCCCAAGGACGTCCCCTACGAAACCAACTTCCACTCCACACCATTTTCTGCTTTTGCCTTTGTTCCATTCGCCGCTGTTGCCTCCGTCCACTCCCAATCCCCGGCTGCCCAGGCGACCCAGCGAGCCGACACCATGGACGCGATTTTCGCGCGGCTTTTCCCCGCTCCCAAGGGCCCGCACCCGCAGGGGAATGGCGCTCCCGATGGGCGCGGAAAGGATGGGCGCAGCGGGGCGAAAGCGAGTAACGAGGGCGTTCTGCGCACTGGACTGCTGGCCGGTAAGGAGTACGCGGAATTGCGACGCTGGATCGCTGGCCGGTAATGTTTCTGCGCGACTGCGACCCTGGATTGCTGTTTGGCAATGATTACGCGACGCGGGTGTGCGACGATGGGTTGGGTTACGCGCGATTGCGACGATGGCTCGGCGGCAGTAGAATTACGGATCACCCCCCTGCCTCGCACCCTTCCTCCGCCCCGTATCGTACGGGCCTTCCTCGCCTTCAACCCCCATCGCAGACCGCCCGCTCCTCCTTCCTCCCCTCTCACCCATCGTCACTCACTCTCCTATTTTCCGTCTCTCTCTATTCCTTCAATTACCTCCCCCTCTGCGTCCCCTCTCTCTCCCCTCTCCCCCCGCCTCTCCACTCACGTCTCCCACCCCACTCTCCCGCGCTCGCCGCTCGCTCCTCCGCAGTGGGCGCTGATTTCCCCCTCTAAGCCTCTCTGCCTTTCTGCTCACCGTCTCCCTCCATCCCTCCTCCCTCCCTCCCTCCATCCCTCCTCCCTCCCTCCCTCCCTCCCTCCCTCCCTCCCTCCCTCCCTCCCTCCCTCCCTCCCTCCCTCCCTCCCTCCCTCCCACCCTCCCTCCATCACTTCCCGCCTCCCTCGTTTCCCTCCCCCTTTCCCTCCTTCACTCCTCCCCTCCTCCCACTCTCTCTCCCCAGCGTCCGCCTTCGCAGCGGGCTCTGGCCTGCTGCTCGCCGCACACCACCGCACCTCACCACTCGCCCTCGCAGCCGACCCCACCGACACGCAGCAGCAGGTGCGTGCGGTACGGTACGGTACCCATGCCAAATCTCTCACCTCAAATCACATCCATCCATCCATCCATCCATCCATCCATCCATCCATCCATCCATCCATCCATCCCCTTCACGTGGCAGACAACCAACAGACCAGCTCGTTTCTCTGGCCCAATCACTTGAGGCTCGTCAGTATTCGTCCTCCACTTACCCGTTCCCCGAGGGCACCTCATAATCCGTCCCTTGTATCACCCGATCCCGTTCACATCGATAATGTTCGTTGCGCATCCTCCTCCATCAAACCATGTTCGTTGTTCACCTCCCCAATGCACGCACACTCCTCCTGTACTCCCGCGCGCCCCACACCCTCCCCTCCCCCCTCCCCTCCCAGGCCTCCACCATGCTGCCACTTGGCAGCCTCGCAGTGGCCGTGGCTGACGTGGCAGCAGAAGCGCTGCTAACGGTGCGTGAGCCGGGCACAGGCGTGGAGTTCCCCGTGTTGCTGAGCGATGCGGGGGAGGGGGCGGGGGAGGGGGAGAAGGCGGAGAAGGAGGGGAAGAAGGGGAAGAAAGGGGGGAAGGAGGGGAAGGCGGTGGCAGGGGATCGCACGCTGGCGGGCGTTGGAGTGCGCAACAAGAACCTGCTGGGGCTGAAGAACATCAAGGTGTATGCCTATGGTGAGTGGTGAGCATGCACGAGGTAAGGGCTGAGGGGCACACACACAGCCGGGCAGCGGCGTGGAGTTCCCCGTGGTGCTGAACGATGAGGGGGGGGGAGGGGGAGGGCAAGGGGGAAGGGGGGAAGGAAAGGGGGGCGGGAAGAGGCCGAGAAGGAGGGGAAGAAAAGTGAGAAGGAGGGGTAGACGTCTGATCGCACTCTGGCGGGGGCTGGAGTGCAAAACAAGAACCTGCTGGGGCTGATGTTGGCATTGGCGCGGCGTCTGGACGCTTGACACACAATCCTGTTTTTTTTTTTACGCAGTTTTGACGCTCGGGCGGGCAGCGGGAAAAATCGTTCGGGCAGCGAGCAGCAATCTAAAGCCGTAGGAACAGGAAATAGGCATTCTAACCTTATTTTTTGTCAGAAACTTGCGAAGGGAAGAGTGACGACTTCAATTGGTGTGACTGGTCTTGGTAAACCTAGTTGGTTGGAGTTTCTAGTTGCATAGGAGTACAATGTGGTGTCGGGGATGTCTTTGTGTTTCTGTTTTGTGAGGGGTGTTCAATGTCGAATTGACATTCCAAGTCGTGATTTCGTCGCGAAATCGCAAGTCTGTTTATTTTTTTCGCGCAATTTGGGGCTGTTCGGAATTTTGTTTATTTTGACCACCCCGCCTGCTTTCCTCTCCCCGCATCCTTAGGCGTATACGTGGACGAAGCGGCACTGAAGAAGCAGCTGAGCAGCAAGTACGGGGGGATGAAGGGGGAGGCGCTCAAAGGCAGCCGGTGGCTCGTGGAGGACGCCATCACCGCTGACGTCACCATGGCCGTGCGCCTCGTCATCTTCTACAGGTGACGATTCCTGATGACGTGTCAATTGTGACGTCACTGCTGACGTCACCATGGCTGTGCGCCTTGTCATCTTCTGCGACGCCCGATGACGTGTCATTCACGACATGCCATCACTATTTATTTCTTCCATGCACCTCCTGCCATGCATCCTGCCAGGTGACGAGGTGGTGTTTCACGCGACTCAAAAGTCCCCTCCCCTTTGGTGGCAAGCACATGACAATGGAGCACGTGCAGGCAGGCCGCGTTTAACGAGCAATCAGACGACACGCCCACTCAAAACTCCCCTCCCCTCCCCGCCCCTCCCCTCCCCTCCCCTCCCCTCCTCTCCCCTCCCCTCTCATCCCCTCCCCTCCCCTCCCCTCCTCTCCCCTCCCCTCTCATCCCCTCCCCTCCCCACCCCTCCCATCCCCACCCACCCCCCTCTGCGGGCAGGCATCTGAAGATGGAGCAGGTGCGCAAGGCGTTCAACGATTCGCTGGGGGGGCGCATGAAGGAGCTCAGTGGGGGCGTGCCGCAGACGGAGCTGCTGCACAGGTGAGAAAGGATGGCTTCGAGCCGCTGCAAGCCTACTAAGAGTCTAGATCGATCCACACTACATGCCGGAGCTGCTGCACAGGTGAGCGCGGATGGCATGGCATGGCACGGCACGCACACAACATTGCGTTTTTACCATTTACTTGGTTGGTGCATGCTCGTTGGTGCTTATCATGTGCATCTGGGCTCGGCTTGTATGCTAGCGCACACAAGGGCACATGAAGAGGCTGAGTGGGGGGGTGCCGACTGACCTGCTGCACAGGTGAGTGAATGCTGGGGGCATGCATGCTGGTGCTCATTATGTGCATGGGGGCATGCATGCTGGTGCTCATTATGTGCATGGGGGCATGCATGCTGGTGCTCATTATGTGCATGGGGGCATGCATGCTGGTGCTTATTATGTGCATGGGGCATGCATGCTGGTGCTCATTATGTGCATGGGGGCATGCATGCTGGTGCTCATTATGTGCATGGGGCATGCATGCTGATGCTCATTATGTGCATGGGGCATGCATGCTGGTGCTCATTATGTGCATGGGGCATGCATGCTGGTGCTCATTATGTGCATGGGGGCATGCATGCTGGTGCTTATTATGTGCATGGGGCATGCATGCTGGTGCTCATTATGTGCATGGGGGCATGCATGCTGGTGCTTATTATGTGCATGGGGCATGCATGCTGGTGCTCATTATGTGCATGGGGCATGCATGCTGGTGCTCATTATGTGCATGGGGCATGCATGCTGGTGCTCATTATGTGCATGGGGGCATGCATGCTGGTGCTTATTATGAGCATGGGGGCTTTCCCTGTGTGTTAGAGCTCTAAAGCCCCGTGAAGGGCCTATGTGGACCGGCGTGCATGTTGGTGCTGATCATGTGTAGGAGCTGAGTGGGGGTGGGGGCTTGCAGGGCTGGACAATGATGGCATGGCAGTCTGTCTGGGCGCGGGAGCTGTCGAACGAGCCTTCAGTGCGAAATGAGCCTGGACAATGATGGCATGGCAGTCTGTCTGGGCGCGGGAGCTGTCGAACGAGCCTTCAGTGCGAAATGAGCCTGGACAATGATGGCATGGCAGTCTGTCTGGGCGCGGGAGCTGTCGAACGAGCCTTCAGTGCGAAATGAGCCTGGACAATGATGGCATGGCAGTCTGTCTGGGCGCGGGAGCTGTCGAACGAGCCTTCAGTGCGAAATGAGCCTGGACAATGATGGCATGGCAGTCTGTCTGGGCGCGGGAGCTGTCGAACGAGCCTTCAGTGCGAAATGAGCCTGGACAATGATGGCATGGCAGTCTGTCTGGGCGCGGGAGCTGTCGAACGAGCCTTCAGTGCGAAATGAGCCTGGACAATGATGGCATGGCAGTCTGTCTGGGCGCGGGAGCTGTCGAACGAGCCTTCAGTGCGAAATGAGCCTGGACAATGATGGCATGGCAGTCTGTCTGGGCGCGGGAGCTGTCGAACGAGCCTTCAGTGCGAAATGAGCCTGGACAATGATGGCATGGCAGTCTGTCTGGGCGCGGGAGCTGTCGAACGAGCCTTCAGTGCGAAATGAGCCTGGACAATGATGGCATGGCAGTCTGTCTGGGTGCGCGGATGGGCATGCGGCTTGCATGCAGTGCTAGACCGCGTTTGGTCTCCGGGTAGGAACACACGTGACCGCGTCTGCTACAAAGTTTATTGCAGAGGTTCCTTTTGAGGCGCGGTGGAAATATCTGGCAGAGAATCCTCACCACGAGGCCAGGCCAAGACCTTTTTTCGAATCCAATTCTAAAGCACATTAGGCTGCCTGCCAGGAGCTGACATGACTGCTACAAACATCTCCACGGGAGAGGGATGAGTGTGATGCTGGAGCGGTGCTTGCTGCTAGACTCCTTTCCCCCCTTCCTCTTCCCCCCTCCCCCTTCCCCCCTCCCCCAAACACCACTCACCCCACCTCATCCCACCCCACCCCACCCCAACCCGCCCTCCCCAGTTTCACCAAGTGGTTCACAAATGACATCAAGCTGCATCGGGGCACGGTCATTGACATCACTCGCCGCCCAGGCCATGTGCTAGAGACAAAGAGTGAGTCTGCTAGGTCTAAGAGATGCCGCCCAGGCCATGTGCTAGAGACAAAGGGTGAGTCCGCTTGGGCTGGAGGCAAAACGTGAGTCTGGTTGGGCTAGAGGCAAAAAACCAGTCTGGAAGAGAGACAGCGAGCAACTCTTGTAGTGCCAAGGGATGCCGCACAGGCCACACGATAGCGACATACGAGTGAACACGCCGGCACAAGGGGAAGGTTGCAGGACGGAGTCGCCATGCCGGCAGAGTTTTTTTAGAATTCTCAAAAAACACCAGCAGTATTCCCCCCATGAGGCATCGTTCTTGCCATGAGCCATCACTTTCCTTGTTGACGGAGCAGCACTGGACAAGCATAAATGTGGAGCAAGAAACCAACCTCAAGTCTCACTGGTTTGTGCTAACCACACACTGCAGCACTTCTCACGTTCACCCTTTCCTTGCCGCTTTGCTCCGATCGACAATTCGCCTGTACAGGATTTTGCTGCTACTGCACTTGTACCTAATTCCCATTCACTTCCATTCCCCCCTCTCATTCCCTCTCATTCTCTACCAGTCTCTCATCCTCTCTCTGCAACTCTCCCACTCCCTCTCCCACCCCCACCCCCCCATGCAACATCCTCCCTTGCACCAGTTGACGGCAAGTACATGGGATCCACTAAGAGCGCGCTTATATCGCGGGCGCTCTTTGAGCTCTATGTGGGGGACAAGCCATTCGACAAGAAGGCGCGCGAGGGGCTGGTGGACAAACTCATTTCCGTCGTGCACTCGTAGACAACTCCTGGAGCACCCGTGAAACACTTCTGTGCTAGAGCACTCCTAGGAGCCACCACTTGGCGTCGTCAGGGCTCAGCTGAGCAGCATTGTTGCGAGCTCCAGCAACTAATGCAGTACCGTACACATCAAAGGTTACGGTATTTTATATTTAATAAGGGACCCTAGAAAGGGCTTTAGGCCCCGTTGGAGGTCCGACGACTAAGGTTGGTTGATTGGGGAATGTGTGGTGTGGGGCAGAGATACCGGTGGTAACCCATTAGTTTCAGCGCTCTCATACACCCATGTCTTTCAGTGTACGGTACCTGCACCTACTGTCTGCGTTTCAGCAAATCCACACCCTGGAGCACTCAGCGATCGTGCGATACTGGTAGCTACTGCCTCTGGTACTCAGCTCTTGATCTAGGTCGGCGCAGCAAACAGGTCGTTCGCCAATAAATGACGGGCTGAACTTTCGAGTTGATAGGTGAAAGACCGGTCTTTTTTCTCTCACAAAGTGGGATACTGTAAGTTGGGTTCTCTCTCAGAGACTGGAATCCTGTAAGTTGAGGAATGAAATAGAGATGGGACGATTCTGCGTTCAGTCAACATGTCACTGGACTTAGTGCATTATCCACGCACTCTTTGATTACAACTCATAACAAACTAGGTATACACCGTAACGTATTCACGATATCTTTCGCAGCTTCTGGCTGCTTCGGAGCAGCGGCACCTGCGCTGAAGACGACAACAGGCAGGCACCTCCAGCGGAGCCTGTGCAGAGCACACGACACGCTCAAATGCTCCAATGAAATTGGAGCCATCGTTGCCTGAAATTATCAAGCTTGAATGCTGGTCCAATCTCCGTGCTCTGCGCGGCGACGATGACGGTTTGGATTTGACACGCTGTTCATGCAAGGCTGCCCGACTGACCCCTAAAGTTTCCCGACTTGTCTGTGTATCTTGTGTTCAGACTGGACACCTCTTCTAGTGTTCATATTCACCCAGTTTTGCAAAGCAGATCGACGTCAACCCTGGGCAGGTGAGACTCTATGAAACACCTGAAGCTTTTCCCACCCCTACAGTACGCCTGGCAGTTCTACAGTACCCTCCTCAACCTCGGCACACCCACCAGGTACCCCGCCAAGTGCGTCCACCTGAAGCAGGGCATTCAAATCTGCTGACAGCGCATTCTCAACTCAAATGTTTCCCGCAGCGCGCAAATATTGGAAGCAGAGCATTCAAGTCCATGCCTCACGGAACCAAGGCATTTTGCAGCGTTTTGTTAGAAAGCGGCACCGTACTGAACGGCTTCATAACCACTCGCGTTGTTGAGAAACCCATTCCTGCCAAGCATTAACACCGCTCGGCTGCTCATTTCTGTAATTGAGCATTCATTCTGTATTTTCACCTCACAAGCAAAATCTATCAATTCACCAGCTAGTTGTTCACTCCGCAATGGGGCTCCAACATTACCATGGCGTGACGATAGTTTTCCTAGTCATCGCCGCATGTTTCAGCGGTGAGTGTCGCGGCATTTGTACCTGCGGTTGTAAAATCTCTGAAAGCCACTTCCGCAGGAAATTCATCCCTTGAATCTCATTTGGTCCTCTGAACTCTTATCTTTCACAAGCTTACTCATTCCATACGTGACGCTGTCTTCCACGTGCGCAGCCACAAACTCGGCGCCCGCCCCTCCCGACGAGGCGGCCCTTCAAGACGCGCTCGCGTCCTTAAAGAACTCGTTGGTCGTCGTGAACATGAATAAACCCACTGGCGCGGGTCCCTGCCCGTTGCCCAAGACCGAAAAAGCTCAAGCTCTTGGAAATCTGACGGGTGAGAGGCTTTTGCGAATCTCGCCTGGAAGTTACCCTGGGGCCAGTTTAAGAAACATTATGTGGGGATGAATTTAAGGGATAAACTTTAAAATTGCTGGCATTAGCCCTCAAATAGCTTCATCATACAGTCACACACCCAGGCCGCATGTCTTCCCGTTCTTCAAGAAGCAACTTCGCTCCTCAGAATATCCGTCCTTTGTTTGCCCTCCTTCCCACTTTCATTCTTTCCACACTTTTCCAACCACCTCTGCTCTCTCCCCCATGTTCCACCGCTCCCCCCTCCGCGCAGAGATTCTCGCTGCGCGATTGAACGGATCCAGAGTTGTTGGGTCCATGGGCGACGCCGGCGCCAGCGGTCGAATCTGCCTAGCCATCTATGAGTAAGCCGCTGCGCCGGCCAGCAAGAATAGTTGACCCAATCACAGCTCGTCTTCCTCACGAACCCCGCCGGCCAGTTGGTTTTAAGCCTCAGCTCGTCTGTTCCAGTCGGTGTTTTCATCTCTCTTAGCGATCAGTGATGTTTTCGCTTCTCTGTTCAGAGCGAGCGACTCTTTCATCTCTGAGCGATGCTTTCATCTCTGAGCGAGGCTTTCATCACCTTGAGCGATGCTTTCATCTCCGAGCGACTCTTTAATCTCTGAGCGGTGTTTTCGTCTCTCAGCGATGCTTTCATCTCCCAGAAGTGATGCTTTGATCTCCCTCACTGATGCTTTCATCTCCCTCCCAATGCGAACCCCGTCATTCTTTCTTCTTCCGGTCCCTTGTGGCGAACGTTGACTGAATCCGTCAGGCTAGACGGAGACTACAACGTCTTCTACCATGTCATCGTCTCCACCTCCAAACCGGGTGTACCGATCTCCACCTTCATCGGGCAAGGCGCGGGAGGAAAGGCGGGAACCACCGTTCTCGAGATTGCCAGAGCCAGAGCCACGTGGAAAAATAAAACTGTTCCGCGGCCTTCCCCTCTAACGAAGGACCCGAAATACAAGTTCATACCTACATACACCTATGCCTTGACGGGGACGTGGCTTAAAACGAGTACGCTGTCAACATTGCCGAATGGCAAGACTGTTAAGGAGCTGGTGGATGCCATGATGACAGCAAAGGGGTACTATGGGGGATTCGCAACGGCGGCTTTTAAGGCGGGAGCAGCGAGAGGGCAGTTCAAGAAAGACCCCCTCCCACCAGCACCTGCGGGGAAAGAGGGAGACAAGAATGAGACACTCGTCCTAGTTGGTAATAACTCTTTTGCTCTTCCACAGTTTCTGCAGCACTATATTCGAGTCCGTTGATCTCTTGCTCATTGATTTTGTCTCTTCCAGCTTCGCTCAAGCCCCTCACATTCTCTCACCATCTCTCCCTCACCCTCACCTTTGAATTTCACTCACATAATTGTTCAGGGGTGGTGGGGACTAAACTTGGGGACGAGAATGTTCACTCCAAGTCTGCTGGTGACATGTACGGTGCAGGCTGCGTTACTATCGCTGCCTTCCTGTAAGCCTCTCCTCCATTCCCTCCTCCCCTCTCTTCCCCTCTCGCACTCTCACTGTTCCCACTTTGCTTCCCTCTCTCTCTCTCTCTCTCTCTCTCTCTCTCTCTCTCTCTCTCTCTCTCTCTCTCTCTCTCTCTCTCTCTCTCTCTCTCTCTCTCTCTTACCCTCTGCTCCCTTCTCCCCTCCATTCTGCCTTCACCCTCACACATTTCCCTCCCTTCTCCTTCAATATCTCACACGCCCCTCCTTTCTCCCCTCACTCTGACATTCTCCCCTCCTTTTCTCACCCTGCTCCCTCACCCTCCCTTCCCTTATCCCCTCACTTCCCCCTTCTCTCGCTTACAATCCCTCTGGTCTCCCCCCATCCTCTCATACTCCTGACCCTCCTCCTCCCCTCCCCTCTTCGGCCCACTCTCTCACCCTTTCCTCCTTCCCTCGTTCTCACACCCTCCTCCTCCCCTAATTCTCTCCCCATCTCATCCTCCTCGCACCCATTCCTTCTTCCCCGCTCTTCTCACCCTTCCCCTTTCCCATTTGGATTTGCAACCTGTCTCCCTCCATACGCGCCTGCCCGTCCTCCCCCCACTGTCCCCCTCCTTGCCCGTCCTTGTCTCCCCTTCCCCCTCATTGCCAACCAACCACCCCTCTCAGCAACACCACCACTAACGACTATTACATTCGCTACCGCATTGGCGTGAATACAAGCGACCCGGATGGGCCCACCGAGGTACTCTTAGCCCAGGGCTATTACGTGCCATTCATGCTGGTCAACAGGGGTGACACATGGACCAAACACACAGTCCCGGATGCTAATGTAACTGGCGGGTACATGTACGAATTCACCGGCAGTATTCCTGGGACGTACAAGGCATTGATGAATGGACTGCTGGCTGCACCACAAGATTTCTCTGCTGTTCTCATCACCAACTATTTTGACCTTGGTGCGCTGAGGGGTTGGTTTGTCAATAGTACTCTGGCGGGAGAGAATGGGTGCGCCATTGTCTAGGGGGGTAAAAAGCAACAACCAGAGCACTGAGACATGATGCATGTCAAATGTAGAAGCTGGTTGGTGTCGTTGTTTGAAGGTATAGTGCGTTGAGAAGGGGCCAGTGTGACCAAGGCTGTGTGTGTATGTCTGTATCACTGTTAATATAATTTTGTACAGTACGTATATTAATTCCAGTGTGCCTACTGTTTCATTTTTCTCCATCCCATCATACATCTGGCGAAGGCAACAGCATGACAAATTGACAATGCTGCCACCGAATGAGCCACACCCCACTAGCCACATCCCACTAGCCACACCCCACTAGCCACACCCCACTAGCCACCTATCTCTTCCAACCAGCAACGCACTTCCAGACGCTCCAACAATTGTCCCCGCTCACTGAATAGCCATCGTCAAATAAATGTTCCAATCGATTGTGCAAGTCCGAAGTCACAAAGCCATCCTGCCCCACTCGCTCGCCTCATAGCTCGCCACTCGCTCCCGCAACCCCCCTTCCTTGGCTGCTACCCAGGGACGTCGCTAGGATCTGAGGCAGCCTGATGGAGCAGACGGGCCCTTCGGGCCCGTCTGCTTCATCAGTGGGCTGAGTGATGCCCTGTCTGGTGGATCAGGATTTTCCAAAATCTCTGTCTGATCTGTCAGATCTTAAAGCACTGGCTTGTCTGATTTTTATTTTTTTTGGGTTGCATTGCATCAACTCTAGCAGAAGTTAAAGCTAAATACTACGGTAAAAGAACTATCAAATAAAAAATTATGTAACTACTGGTGAGGTGTTATTACACTACAAATTACATCTACTCTAGTCTAGTCTACTCAGTGTCAGACTCTACTATCGTGGCGCGGACATCAAGCCCATTGTCATCATCACTGTCGTCCGACACTGCTACAGCTGCACGTGGTTTGCCCTTCTTAGAGGTCCTCCGCCTGACCACGTCCTCCTCATCATCTTCGTCTCCATTGGAGGCAGCAGCTGACGTTCCTCTCTCGGCCTTCCGCTTTGGGGCTCTCTCTGGAGTGTTCTTGGTCGTCACTTCCTTAGCAGGGCGCCTCTTCTTTGCCCCCCTCCAAGCAGCCACCACGTCCTCCCAGTTCGGCTCGTACTGCAGGAGCGATACCGACATCAGGTCCGCCAGGCGTGTGTTGCACAGATTCCCGCGGAGCCACGATTTGATGATGTTTTGCCTCGAGAAGCCGCGCTCGCACTCGACGGTGCTCAGCGGCAGCACGGCGAGGGCGATCCAGATGCGGACCATGTTGGGGTAGCTCGTCTCCCAGTCGTCGCTGCGCAACATGTGCTTGAGGCCGGCGTGGAAGGTCTGGTCCTTGTACTGCGAGGCCATCATCTTGGTAAACGGCACCAGTTCTCGTCCCGCCTTTTTCCAGCTCACTCCTGCTCACGCACAATTGCAAATACAAGAGGGGCGGGGGCCAACGGGGAGATAAGTCAGTGGCGGTACCATATCACCAAGCGTGTAACATTGACGCACAACAGAGACGCACAGATTACCTGGAAGTACGCACTTCTCCGCACTGAACAGCGTGCGGAGAGACTGGAACCAGGCTTGGCAGAGGCGGTCTCTCTTCGCGCTTCCCTCGGGGTACGCGTCAGGCAGGAAAAGCTTCGCTCCGGTGAGGGTGTCTAGGCTCTCCATCCGCTTCAGGAGGTGCTTCACAATTTCCTGCGCAAACAGGCGGGTTACAGTGATGCATGATTCTATGTCGCCTTTTGACTTCTGTCCCTTGATGGCGTCCTCGTGCAGCATGAAAGTGTGTTTAACGGGACTTCCCTCCCCATCCATGCCTTCGACCGTCACCTCCCGCTTGTCCAACGCTCCGTGCTTCTCCATGAACTCGGTGAGCAACTCGCTATCCTCAGCGTAGTTGACGCCGTGCTCGATGTATCGCTGCTTCAGCTTGTCGCACGTGTTGTGGACCATTGATGCCACCCGGGTGATGTCCACCTGCACACGGCAAGAAGCCAACGTCAGACACGTTCGAGTGCATGAACATCAGCACGGACCTCTCTACTGCTCACCATGCGCCGTTGAAACTTGAGGTTCAGCTCGTTGAGCAGTTTCAGCACATCTGCCAGGAAAAACAGGAAGAAGTGGAACTTGAAACTCGAGACTGTCTTGTAGGCCTTCTTGTCTTGCTCCCACAACACCACTATCGCCGCCGGTAGGACTTCCACGAGCCTCCGAATCGCATCGCCACGCGCCAGCCATCGAACGTCTTTAAAACCCTGCACCTCCAGAGACGTCTCGTGCAGGATGTGTTGTAGCTCCATGAACCGGGAGTGCAAGACGATGCTCCTCCCCAAGTTCTCTGCGATGCTCCGCACGACCGTGTCGACCATGCTGAGGTCGGGCACCGCCTCCGCCGCGTCCTTCGCGGCGAGAGCCTCCCTGCAAGTGTGCAAAAAGAAGCGGTTAGAACACTGAAAAACGTTTGACAACAAGATCATACACCACCGCCAGAGAGATTTTGTCATCGCACCTGTGAGCGATGCAGTGGCACGTCACCAGGTGTGGGACTCGCAGTTTCAGCTGGGTCGCCACTCCAGCCTGTGAACCCCGCATCACGCTCGCGCCATCCGTACTGATGCCCGTCAGTTTCATGATGTCGACGCCCGTCACGGCCAAATGGGCGAGAAGTACTGTCAGCAGAGACGACGCGTCGCACTTCTCGACTGTCAGGTGCCCAAACAGCTCGGTGACGACCTCGGCGTCGCGAATGAAGCTAAGATAGACTATCATGTGCTTGCCTCTGCGCCGGTCGGTACTCTCGTCGAGTTGAATTCCTAAGAACGGAGACGCCTGGATGTGGCGCATCTGCTGCTGCCTCAGGTTGGTGACGATCGCTTCGGTAATTTCACGGAAGCCGTACCTGCACAACACAGTGAAGGTGGTATTAGTCGTAGTGACAATAAAAACACAAACCAAGAAAGAATTTCACTCACGCTGACTGGTATGTCCCTATGGACTTGTCCGGGATGTGCGGCGTCTGAAGCTCACCCAACAGGCGAACAAGATCAATAAACAGGGAGATGGGGGAATCGGATTTGCAGATAAATAGCACGACCAGCATCAGTTGTTTCAACCGAGAAGTCTCGTTGTCGTCGTTTTCGAACTGCTCAATGCCCCTCTGTGCAACCTTACCGCCTTCGGCGCGAAGCTTGGCTTTGACTGCGTCTTGATGCTTGAGGCTGAGCGCGTGCTTCCGCATTGTTTGCCGCTGGATATCAACGCCACCTTCGCCGTATTTACCAAACTTCCAGTGGGCTGGACCGTGAGCCATGCATATACTGCACTTCATGCACGGCGTCCCGTCCTTCCTCTGCGTGATAATCAGCCACTTGAATTTGTCGCGCCAAAATTCCTTGGACAGCTCGTGGAGCTTCTCCATAAGCGCGTCTGGATCAGGGACGTGGATGGTGCTCCTGGAAGGCCCAGGATCACCTGTGGGATGAGCTGCTGGTGCTGTTGATGCAGCAGCAGCCTCAACTCTAGGCTCTGGCGTGGGTCCTGACACGATGCGGACGTGAGGAACCCCCGTCTTTGCAATACGCAGCGTGCTCTGGGTATATCGGCCTGCCTTTGAGAATCGTCCCACGGCAGTACCACGTGAAGTGCTAGGCGCCGCTTGCGATCTAGGATTAGCTCTAATCCGTGCAGAGGTACTAGGGGAGACAGGCGGTGTGCTACTGAAAGCCCGTCTAGCATTAACAGCAGGCCAGTCTACAGGAGCGACATCCTGCCGATTCGGGGAAGAAGACGGTGGTACGCGTGTCGGCGAAGAGGCGCCTAACACGGCGGCTGGCTGGGAACGGCGTAGGAAATCGAGGCCCGTGACAGGTGGTTTGGGCCGTGGGGTGGGTGATTCGGCAGTTTCCGTGTCGTCCGCCATGGCGAGAGGGCGGACTTACGTGACTAAGGCGATAACCGTCTGCAATCGCTGTGAAAATGGCTAGGTAGGGCGTTTGCAAGAGGAGGCTGGAGAAGAAGGACCCCCCCGAAACCCCAACGCCCGACCACAGAGCCCTGTTGACGAACCGCGCATGGCTCCCGAAAACTGTGGGTGGCACCACTTGACTGTGGTGAACCCAAACCGCGCTTCCCGAACCTTCGGCAGGCGCCGAAATTGTGGGTTTGTGGTGCTGGATTGATGACTGTTGTACTAAACTAGCCAATCCCACACTTGTGGCAGGCCACGTACGATAGAAACACGTGGGAACACGGGGGGCGGCGTGCATGATGCATACACTCCGGTAATCACGGCAAAACACCCACACCACGCCTTGCTCACGCGTGAATCACGCCTAAGGGTAGAAAGATTCGGTAACAGACTAAACCCGAAAGTACTCCTGATGTATCAGAGGAACATGGAAAACGTTTCTGATGGGTCTGATATAGCAAAAAAGCATTTCTGAATGAACAGATTTCACTAAGTCCTGATTTCTGAATTATCAGATTAAATCAAAAAGTTACCCTCCAATATAGGACAAACAGACAAAAAATTTCTGCTAGCGACGTCCCTGCTGCTACCCGCTGCTCCATCTTGCCCCTCTTTGCTCCCCTCCTTCCCCACCAGTCTCTTCCACAAACCCCTTGCTAGTAGCAAGTGCTAAGGTGTTGCAGTGGGATCGGCTCGCTTGGCGATGGTGATGCGCCCGCCAGCCATAACAATCATCGCCCTCCACTGCTCCATCTTGCCCCTCTTTTCTCTCCTCCTTCCCTACAAGTCTCTCCCACAAACCCCTTGCTAGTGGCAACTGGCTAAGGAGGAGCAGCAGGGTCAGCTCGCTTGGCAATGGTGATGCGGCTGCCAGCCATCGCAATCATGGCCTTGAGCTGCTCCATCTTGCCCCGCTCGCTCTCTTCTCTACCTGTTTCTCTCTAAGGAGGAGCAGCAGGGTCAGCTCGCTTGGCAATGGTGATGCGGCTGCCAGCCATGGCAATCATGGCCTTGAGCTGCTCCATCTTGCCCCGCTCGCACTCTTCTCTACCTGTTTCTCTCTAAGGAGGAGCAGCAGGGTCTGCCCTCTTGGCAATGGTGATGCGCCCGCCAGCCATGGCAATCATGGCCTTCAGCTGCTCCATCTTGCCCCGCTCGCTCGCCTCATAGCTCGCCACTCTCTCCCTCAACCCGCCTTCCTTGGCCGCTGCCCGCTGCTCCCTGCGCGCCTTCTCCCGGGCCAGCCTGGTTTGGGGAGCAAGGGGGTGCAGAAAGGTGGATAAGACAAGGACTAGAATTAGGGGCAAGGACAAGCGCGAATGGATATCATGGCGCAACACGTTTCCCTTTTCCACGCATCACCTCACACTCTTTGCTCTTTCCGCTACACATCACCTCACACTCTTTGCTCTTTCCGCTACACATCACCTCACACTCTTTGCTCTTTCCGCTACACATCACCTCACACTCTTTGCTCTTTCCGCTACACATCACCTCACACTCTTTGCTCTTTCCGCTACACATCACCTCACACTCTTTGCTCTTTCCGCTACACATCACCTCACACTCTTTGCTCTTTCCGCTACACATCACCTCACACTCTTTGCTCTTTCCGCTACACATCACCTCACACTCTTTGCTCTTTCCGCTACACATCACCTCACACTCTTTGCTCTTTCCGCTACACATCACCTCACACTCTTTGCTCTTTCCGCTACACATCACCTCACACTCTTTGCTCTTTCCGCTACACATCACCTCACACTCTTTGCTCTTTCCGCTACACATCACCTCACACTCTTTGCTCTTTCCGCTACACATCACCTCACACTCTTTGCTCTTTCCGCTACACATCACCTCACACTCTTTGCTCTTTCCGCTACACATCACCTCACACTCTTTGCTCTTTCCGCTACACATCACCTCACACTCTTTGCTCTTTCCGCTACACATCACCTCACACTCTTTGCTCTTTCCGCTACACATCACCTCACACTCTTTGCTCTTTCCGCTACACATCACCTCACACTCTTTGCTCTTTCCGCTACACATCACCTCACACTCTTTGCTCTTTCCGCTACACATCACCTCACACTCTTTGCTCTTTCCGCTACACATCACCTCACACTCTTTGCTCTTTCCGCTACACATCACCTCACACTCTTTGCTCTTTCCGCTACACATCACCTCACACTCTTTGCTCTTTCCGCTACACATCACCTCACACTCTTTGCTCTTTCCGCTACACATCACCTCACACTCTTTGCTCTTTCCGCTACACATCACCTCACACTCTTTGCTCTTTCCGCTACACATCACCTCACACTCTTTGCTCTTTCCGCTACACATCACCTCACACTCTTTGCTCTTTCCGCTACACATCACCTCACACTCTTTGCTCTTTCCGCTACACATCACCTCACACTCTTTGCTCTTTCCGCTACACATCACCTCACACTCTTTGCTCTTTCCGCTACACATCACCTCACACTCTTTGCTCTTTCCGCTACACATCACCTCACACTCTTTGCTCTTTCCGCTACACATCACCTCACACTCTTTGCTCTTTCCGCTACACATCACCTCACACTCTTTGCTCTTTCCGCTACACATCACCTCACACTCTTTGCTCTTTCCGCTACACATCACCTCACACTCTTTGCTCTTTCCGCTACACATCACCTCACACTCTTTGCTCTTTCCGCTACACATCACCTCACACTCTTTGCTCTTTCCGCTACACATCACCTCACACTCTTTGCTCTTTCCGCTACACATCACCTCACACTCTTTGCTCTTTCCGCTACACATCACCTCACACTCTTTGCTCTTTCCGCTACACATCACCTCACACTCTTTGCTCTTTCCGCTACACATCACCTCACACTCTTTGCTCTTTCCGCTACACATCACCTCACACTCTTTGCTCTTTCCGCTACACATCACCTCACACTCTTTGCTCTTTCCGCTACACATCACCTCACACTCTTTGCTCTTTCCGCTACACATCACCTCACACTCTTTGCTCTTTCCGCTACACATCACCTCACACTCTTTGCTCTTTCCGCTACACATCACCTCACACTCTTTGCTCTTTCCGCTACACATCACCTCGCGTGCCGACTGAGTGACACAAACGACAATCACCTAGCTTGGGGATCCACTCCCCCCTCCCCCAGCACATCCCCCTCGCTCATCCCCAAGTCACGCCTCTGCCCCCTCGCTCGCGCACTCTCCCTCTCCCACTTCTTCACCATCCTCTCTGCTGCTCACCTGGCTTGGAAGTCACCCCCTTCCCCCAGCACTTCCCCCTCGCTCATCCCCAAGTCAAAGCTCTGCTCCCTCTCTCTCTCTCGCACTCTCCCTCTGCTGCCACAGGAAACTAAAGATTCGACCCAGATCCAGCAGAGTACATTGATGGTACTTTTGGGAATTCTCAAAAGTACCATCAACGGAGATTCGACCCAGATCCAGCAGACCACCAGGCGCGTCCTATTATCCACTATTTGCTATTTCGTAGGTGCCTAGGCTAGGTAGGGATCAGGCAGACAAGGAAGCATCATTCCCTTCATCTCTAGCCTCCCCCCTCACCTGGCTTGGAAGTCATCCCCCCCGCCCATAACATCCTTCTACTTCATCCCCATCTCATGGCTCTGCTCCCTCTCTCTCGCACTCTCCCTCACCTACTTCCTCCCCTCTCATATAAAAGATTAACCCCTTGCCCATCACATGTGCTTCCCTCACCTGGCTTGGAAGTCATCCCCCCCGCCCATAACATCCTTCTCCCTCATCCCCATCTCAGGACTCTGCTCCCTCTCCCTCGCACTCTCTCTGCGTCGCGCCATTCTTTCAGCAATCACCGCCTCGCGCCCCGTCTCCCTCGGAACCACCTCCTCAAGTCGCATCGCCTGCCGCTCCCTCTCCCGCTTCCTCTCCATCCTCTCCCTCGCTTTCCTCTCCGCCCTGCTCTCCTCCTCATCCTCCCCTTCCAACCCTCCTCGCCCTCCTCTCCCCCCACTAGCTCCCCCAGCGCCCCAGGGAACCATTCCACACACCCCCACTCCCCCCGCCCCCCCTGACCCCCCAGCTCCCCCCACTCCCCCCGCGCCTGCTCCCCCCGCCCCCCCCGCTCCCCCTGCTCCCCCTGCCCGTCCTCCAAGCCTCCAGTCGTGGTTGGAGCGAGGAACAGCAGCAGCAGTGATTGAGCCGTCATAGTAGTTGGGGGGGAGCTTCCCGGCGTTCCACGTGCGCACAAAGAGGGAGAAGAGGTCGTGGGTCTGCTCTGAGGTGAGCGAGGAGAAGAAGAGGCGCTTGGCTTGCACCAGCCACGTGGAGAACTCGGGGTTGCGTGCGAAATAGTCTGTGTCGGAGATTTGGAGCACCTGGAGGAGAAGGGAAGAGGACAGAGAGTGGAAGAAGAGAGGGGAAGAGGACAGAGAGGGGAAGAGGACAGAGAGGGGAAGAGGACAGAGAGGGACAGAAGTGGACAGAAGGGGTGCGGGAACGAGGGAAAGAGGGTGTGAGGGCTGTTTTGAGGAGAAGAAGAGGCGTCTGGAGTAGTGCAGCTCGGTGGAAACTCGGGGTTGTTTTGTGGGTGAAGTAGTCTGCATTGGAGATCTGAGGCACCTGGAGGAGGAAAAGAGAAGTAATCGACGGGGACACGGGACGACAGAAGGGGTGTGGGATGACGGGAAAGAGGTGGACAGAGGGGGCCAGAGGGGGGCAAAGGGGGCAGAGGGGGCAGAGGGGGCAGAGGGGGGCAGAGGGGGGCAAAGGGGGCAGAGGGGGCAGAGGGGGGCAGAGGGGGGCAGAGGGGGGCAGAGGGGGGCAGAGGGGGGCAGAGAAGAGTGAAGACAGGTGCGAGAGGGGAGTGTGCAGTGTGAGGTGGAGTGGAGAGAGGGGTGAGCAGGGACGAGGGGGGTAGGTGGAGTATAGCGAGCAGAGTCGAGGAGGAAACCAGGGTGCACATTCAATTGGATTTCTGTCAAAGGTTAACATTTGACCTCGGGGTTACTCAGTGATTTAGGAATATCGTGGGGGGAGTGTTCGCCTGAGCAGGTGAACATTTGAACCCTCGAGATTTGGCAAATGTATACCAAAGTCATCGAATGTGCTTCTGCCAATTCGTTTCCCCCCTCCCCATACCTATTCCGCTCCCTCCGGAATTGTTTCCCCTTCCCCCACAATATCGTCTCACCCCCTTTCCCTTTTCCGCCACCCCAGTTGCCCTCCCCTTGATCCCCAATTTCTAGATTCAAGTGTTATCAGATTCTCCCCTGCCGAGCCTCATCTCTAACGGGCGAAAAGCCCCACGCTCGCCCATTCTCAGCTATTTATTCGCTACTCGTCAACCAATCAGCAGTTCCCCCAAACATGCCGCCCAAAATTTAGCCTGGAGTCGCGTTGAACGTGCACCCTGGTTTTAATAGGGGCGCGGAAGAAAGATGCAACGAGCTCAATTGATGCGTACCTCTGGGTTGGGTGCACGCCTCGAAATTGGGTGTACGAATCTCGGGATACGAACCTCGGGATTGGGTGTACGAACCTCGGGATTGGGTGTGAGGTCCTCCTCTTCCTCCTCCGCTACCCCTGCCTTGGTTCTTGTGCCTGCCTCCTCACCACCTTTCTCCTTTCCCTTCCGCTTGTGCTCTGAACCACGCAGTACGCCCCTTGCCATACATCCCTTGCCATGCACCCCATGCCATACACCCCATGCCATACACCCCATGCCATACACCCCCCATGCCATACACCCCATGTTATGCACCCCATGCCATGCACCCCATGCCATGCACCCCATGCCATAAGCAGCAGCAAACAGGCACACGGACGGGACAGCACAGCTTCAGCGGAACCGTTTATGCGTGTTGTAAAGCGATTACTCCAGGAAGGAACTGAAGTACCCGCTGAATCTCACGACAAAAAAAAGAAAAAAGAAAGAAAAAGACTCTTTAATCCTAAATCCACCGACCTCCCTACCAGCTTTTTCGCCTCCTCCTCACTCACCTTTAAGAAGCTTCTTTGCCTCCTTGAGAAGCTTCTTCTTCTTCCGCCTCTCCTTGCGCTTTTTCCTCCTCCTCCGCTCGTCCTCGCTGCTGCTGACGTCACTCTCACTCTCCGACGAAGAAGCTGACGTGGCATCATCATCATCGTCATCTGAAGACAAGCTGCTGCTCCGCTCTCTCCGCTTTGACTTCTTCCGTTTCCTCCTTTCCTCTTTCTTCCCCCTTCCCTCCCCCTTACCCTCTCGTTGCCCCCTCTTCTCCTCTCGCTCCTCCCGCTCTCCCTCCGCCTCGTCTCGCCTCCTCGAATCTCTCTTCTCCGTTTGTCTCCCCTCTCGTTCCTCCGAATCGTCCTTGTCTTCCCGCCCTTCCTTTCTCCTACGCCCTTCACCCTTCGACTCCTTCAATACGTCTTTATCCTTTGACGACCTCGTGTCACCATCGCGCCTCCGCCGCTTCTCGTGCCTCCGCCTGGCGCGCTCCTCGCTTTCGCTATCTGTGGCAAGTACGGGCAGAACATAAACGAATTCGGCGAAACCAATCATGGAAAAGCACGTTGACTCACGAAAGCGTGGCGAAGATCGAAGGACAGCGAGATGCGAGTGAAATCTACGCGCGTATTAACAAAACGGTCAACGAAAGCGGTCAATGAACTCATATATTGACGCGACGCGCGCTTCAAGAAACTCGCAGCGCGCCACAACTCGCAGCACATCGCACCTTCGCTGGAGTCGACTGCAGAGTCACGTCGCACGCGCTTATCCTTTTCTCTCGCCATGCTCCCAGGTAACTATCGACTGACGAAGCTGTGGAGATTGGCAGGGAAATTCTAGGCTGACCTGGGTTCAAGTAGGGTGTATTTCCTGAGTAGTTTTTGGTATGAATGGATAAATGTTTTGGAAGCTAGGTGTATCTGAAACAGTTTTTTGAGAATAACGAGATTGCTCTTACCCTAGTTTTCCAGCTCGTCCACGTCACCACCTGCAGGTTCCACGGCACTGTCTCGCAAGAATTCGTTCAGGCTCTCGTGAAGAGAATCACCCCCCTGTAACCGCATTGGGCGAGGAATTCATTTTCGTTGCCTCGCGTCGCCACCGACACAAACCTGGCCGGACGGGATGTGCAACAAGAAAAACGCCGACCAGCCGAGAAAAGCCAAACGCAACAAAAAAGAGACCAGAATCATCGCAACAACGATGGTGGCCGCTATGCCACGAATGTCTGTTTGCCACGCAACGAAGATAGGGGACCACCAGCTGCCGCTGCTGTTGCAGCTGCAACGTCGTCCGATTCTGTCGGTATAACCTGGGCCCGGGCGATTCTTGAAACGTCAAGCATGATACGACTTGCAGAATCATCAGCCTCGCCTCGACGTCTCGCTCACCGGCAACACAAGCTTCCGTGCTTCCTTCTTCCAGTTAGCTTGGATTTCGCGTAGGCAGTAACACGGCACATCTGTTCTCTGGTCTGCGGTTTCATTCACAGACGTTGTTCGTATCAGAAGCAACATGAATACCATAAGTAACACATGTTCGTAATGCTCAGAAGCTTGACCGTTAAATCCGCACGGAGCAGCTAATTTCGCGGTTCCATGGCGAACACCACGTGGCAGAAGGCGGTGCTGATCTTCGTCCTGACTCTGACGCTTCAGTTGCGAGCCGGCCGGGCGTGGTTCCAACCCACCCCGGGTACCACCTTCTACTGGCAGCTCTCCAACTCTAACCCTAACGTCGACGGTGCGTGACGTTGTAACGCGGACATGGTGTACTTCAGATCACGCCGAACGAATGAGAGGGTACAACAGGGTAACGTTTTTTTGTTGAAAACGAGTCTGCGTCGTTTTGGGGCTTGTGGTTTCAGGTAGTCGCTCTGAAAACCCTAAACGGCGCGACCCTGACTTAGCATGATGCGCGCTTCCTCCTCGCTACATAAACGGGCAATGTAAACCTCCCCCCCCCGCATCCCCTTTCTCCGCTTTCTGTGATCCAAGTGTGTGCCACGCT
Organism: Closterium sp. NIES-65; assembly: GCA_948144175.1. Classification (NCBI taxonomy): domain Eukaryota; kingdom Viridiplantae; phylum Streptophyta; class Zygnematophyceae; order Desmidiales; family Closteriaceae; genus Closterium; species Closterium sp. NIES-65. The sequence goes on from CANXME010000741.1 coordinate 90,243, forward strand.
GCACGGATGAGCACAGCGTTACCCTACATGTCCGTTCCCCGCCCCAACCCCTCCTCCCCACCTCTTCCACCCGCCTTTCCCCTCTTTCCTCCTCTCTACCACACGTTTCCTGCCTCGTCCTCCTTCCTTGTTCATTCCACTAAGCCTCTTAACCCGCTGAACCCCCCCCCCAAGGATCAATCGACACAAGCTACCTGGCAGAGAGGTGTTTGGCATGTCTTTTGAACCGAGCCAGATTGCAAGCCACCTTGCTGAATCCCCCAACACCCCCCTCCCCCCCCCGCTCCCCCAGGCTCCAATGACACCACGGACCCCGCGGAGGTGTATGACGTGGACGGGTTCAGTCACAGTCTGCCGGCCTTATTGTGCAGCCCTCCTTTTTTCCTCGGCTGCTTCCCCCAGCTTCAATCGACACCACTGACTGACCCAGCAGAGGAGTATAACGTCAATTTTGATTCGACTCGATCACAATCGCACAATACCTTGCTCGAACCTTCCCCCACCCCCAGGTTCTACCGACACCGCTGACCCTGCGGAGGCGTATGACGTGGACGACTTCAGTGTGCCGCCCCAGTCTCAGTTTTGTGACTTGCGGCCCTTCTTGCTTCCCCGGCTGCTCCCCCCAGGTTCCATCGACATCACTGACCCCACAGAGGTGTATGACATGCCTTTTGAACCGACTCAAATCGCAAGTCGCCTTGCTGAATCGCCCCCCCTCCCTCAACCCCCAGGTTCCATCGACACCACTGACCCCGCGGAGGTGTATGACGTGGACGGATTCAGTGTGCCGCCCAGCACGATCGCGGCGCTGCAGGCGGGCGGCAAGAAGGTGGTGTGCTACTTCAGCTTCGGCACCTTCGAGAGCTACCGCCCTGATTCTGACAGCTTCCCGAAGCGCGTCAAGAAGGGCCGAGTGTGCCTGGTGAGTGTGCCTGGTGAGTGTGCCAGGTGGGTGTGCCTGGTGAGTGTGCCTGGTGAGTGTGCCTGGTGAGTGTGCCTGGTGAGTGTGTCTGGTGGGTGCAGAGAGCGGTTAGAGAGGGAGGGGTTGCGTGGATGTGGGTGAGCGTAATACTCACTTGAAGGTGGTGTGCTACTTCAGCTTCGGCACGTTCGAGAGTCACCGCTCCGACGCTGATAGCTTCCCCAAGCGCGTCAAGAAGGGACGAGTCTGCCTGGTGCGGAGAGGGTTTAGAGAGGGTTTGGATGGGTTTTGAGTGAACTTAATAGCCACCTGAAGGTGGTGCGCTGCTTCAGCTTCTGCACCTTTGGGAGCTACCGCCCTGATTCTGACAAGTTTCCGAAGCTTGTCAACAACTGGTGAGTCTACCCAGTGGGTGCAGAGAGGAAGTTCTTATCCTACTGTTTTATTTCCAACGATTATCAAATCTGCTCCGATTCTTCAACCTCCCTAATCCCACTTCCTTCGCTTAAACTGCTCACCTCACCCCCTCCAACTGAACCCAACCGCATAAATACCCCTCAGGACCGGTGGTGTCGCAAGTGGTGGCCGGGGGAGCGGTGGCTGAACGTGAAGGATCCAGTGGTCAAGCAAATCATGGAGAAACGCGTGCAGGTGACTGTAGCGAGGGATGGGAGCAGGTGACTGGAGCGAGGGATGGGAGCAGGTGACTGGAGCGAGGGATGGGAGCAGGTGACTGGAGCGAGGGATGGGAGCAGGTGACTGGAGCGAGGGATGGGAGCAGGTGACTGGAGCGAGGGATGGGAGCAGGTGACTGGAGCGAGGGATGGGAGCAGGTGACTGGAGCGAGGGATGGGAGCAGGTGACTGGAGCGAGGGATGGGAGCAGGTGACTGGAGCGAGGGATGGGAGCAGGTGACTGGAGCGAGGGATGGGAGCAGGTGACTGGAGCGAGGGATGGGAGCAGGTGACTGGAGCGAGGGATGGGAGCAGGTGACTGGAGCGAGGGATGGGAGCAGGTGACTGGAGCGAGGGATGGGAGCAGGTGACTGGAGCGAGGGATGGGAGCAGGTGACTGGAGCGAGGGATGGGAGCAGGTGACTGGAGCGAGGGATGGGAGCAGGTGACTGGAGCGAGGGATGGGAGCAGGTGACTGGAGCGAGGGATGGGAGCAGGTGACTGGAGCGAGGGATGGGAGCAGGTGACTGGAGCGAGGGATGGGAGCAGGTGACTGGAGCAGGGATGGGTGCAGGTGACTGGAGCAGGGATGGGTGCAGGTGACTGGAGCAGGGATGGGTGCAGGTGACTGGAGCAGGGATGGGTGCAGGTGACTGGAGCAGGGATGGGTGCAGGTGACTGGAGCAGGGATGGGTGCAGGTGACTGGAGCAGGGATGGGTGCAGGTGACTGGAGCAGGGATGGGAGCAGGTGACTGGAGCAGGGATGGGAGCAGGTGACTGGAGCAGGGATGGGAGCAGGTGACTGGAGCAGGGATGGGAGCAGGTGACTGGAGCAGGGATGGGAGCAGGTGACTGGAGCAGGGATGGGAGCAGGTGACTGGAGCAGGGATGGGAGCAGGTGACTGGAGCAGGGATGGGAGCAGGTGACTGGAGCAGGGATGGGAGCAGGTGACTGGAGCAGGGATGGGAGCAGGTGACTGGAGCAGGGATGGGAGCAGGTGACTGGAGCAGGGATGGGAGCAGGTGACTGGAGCAGGGATGGGAGCAGGTGACTGGAGCAGGGATGGGAGCAGGTGATTGAAGGGAAAGATGGGACAGGGAGACACAATGAATGGGTGTGGTGGTAGTGATGGAGACGCAATGGGGCAGGTGATTATAGCAACGAATGGGTGTAGTGATTGCGAGGGAGACACAACGGTTGGGTGTAACTGCAGAGCAATTACTTGCAGATTTGGCAGGCAAGCGCAGTGAAGGGGAAATCCTTCTTCACCCCTTTTTCTCTGACGCCCCCTCCCCTCCTCGTCATCGCAGCTAGCAGCGAGCAAGGGGTGTGACGGCGTTGAGCCGAATAACATGGACGCGTACTGCAGCAACAGCCCCTTTTTCTCCTCTTCACAACAGCAACAGCAACATGGACAACAAGAACAACCCCCTCTTCACCCCTTTTTCTCTGATTCCCCACTCCAGGTCACAGCTAGCAGCGAGCAAGGGGTGTGACGGTATTGAACCGGACAACATCGACGCCTACAGCAACCGGCCCAACAACAAACCCCCTGCCTCCTCCCCCTCGCAACCCCTCCCTCACCGCCGTCACCCCCTTTCCGCTCTTTGTTCCCACAGCTAGCAGCGAGCAAGGGGTGTGACGGCATAGAGCCGGACAACATCGACGCCTACAGCAACCGCCTGAACGTGTGGCTGCCGCCCTTCTCCCGGAGTGTGCGCATCAGCAAGAAGGACCAGATCCGGTACAACGCGTGGATCGCAGACACCGTGCACAGGTGGGTGGGTGGGCAGTGTGATGTGTTGTGTGTTGTGTTGTGTGTTGTGTCGGAGAAACAGCTCTGTTAATCATCTGCCTGCATTCTGATTCTCTTCTTCTTCTCAGTTCCTTCTGCTGCCTCAGCCACTCTCGTGAAAGAGTCAGAACTCCCACCTCAAGGGTCCTCTCCGAGTGGTGTGCCACCTAGCTGTGAGTTAAGGTAACAACTCTCCACTATGCGAAAGGATAACAAACGGAAAGCATCAGGGATGTGTGAGAGAGTGACTTTACCTGGCCTGGGCTCGAACCGTGCATTTCTCAATGTGCGGCTCGAGCCTGGGTTGGTTCAATCACATTGGTCGCGTGGATTTCCCCCTTGGTGCTCTCCTACCAACCTCGCGTCAACTTCCCTGGTCCCCCAACTACCTACCCTCGAATATTCATACTCAACATTGCTACACCAGAACTACACCTCAACATAACTGGCACCTTATATACACAACCGTGCATATTCGGTGACAGTTGTGTTGTGTGTTGTGTTGTGTGTTGTGTTGTGCGTTGTGTTGTGCGTTGTGTTGTGCGTTGTGTTGTGCGTTGTGTTGTGTGTTGTGTTGTGTGTTGTGTGTTGTGTGTTGTGTGTTGTGTTGTGTGTTGTGTTGTGTGTTGTGTTGTGTGTTGTGTTGTGTGTTGAGCGTGAGTTAACATTAGCATTCAAATGTGGCGGTTCACAGGATCAGATCAGATCAGATACAACGCGTGAATTGCTCGCACTGTGCCACTTGCAGCGTTGTGTGGAGACCGTGAGTCCACTTGCAGCGTTGTGTGGAGACCGTGAGTCCACTTGCAGCGTTGTGTGGAGACCGTGAGTCCACTTGCAGCGTTGTGTGGAGACCGTGAGTCCACTTGCAGCGTTGTGTGGAGACCGTGAGTCCACTTGCAGTGTGCTTCTCAAAAGTGATCTCAACGCGAGGATCGCTGGCTCCGTGCATTGGTGAGCAGTGCATGGTACCAACTGCTCACGTTGCACAACTCGGCAACTGGTGTGTATGCCAAGTTGTGCAGTGCTGTCATCTTTCGAGACGTCTCAAAAGGTGCTGTCAACTGTAGCAAGCACAGTACCCACCTGTTAAGGGTATGATCACCTGTGTACTTCGATTTGCAACATGACAGTGCAGAGGACGATGTTGCATGCAACTTTTGGATTCCTGTCACCGTGTGCACAGGTGAGTGTATGTATAGGCGGTGGTGTGTGTGGCTGCAATGCGGTGCACAGATCGTGAGATGTGAGGAGAATTCGCTCACATACATACAGCACTTGGATTGATTGTATTGTGCACAAGTGAGAGTATGGAGTGGGGTGAGATTGCAAAGAAGCACACCATTGTGGGTTGTGTCACGGTTTGACTGGTCGCTGGTGAAGGGGAATGGGGAAGGAATGGGGAAGGAATGGGGAAGGAATGGGGAAGGAATGGGGAAGGAATGGGGAAGGAATGGGGAAGGAATGGGGAAGGAATGGGGAAGGAATGGGGAAGGAATGGGGAAGGAATGGGGAAGGAATGGGGAAGGAATGGGGAAGGAATGGGGAAGCACAGCGCCTGCCCTGACTTCCCCCTCCCTCCCCCACGTGCCCCCCTTTCAACAGGCATGGCATGATTGTGGGGCTGAATGAAAAACGCCCCACCATGGCAGCAGAGCTGGCCTCCCCTTTTCCCCCCTCCAGTCACGCACTTGCCCGCCCTCCCTTGGAACCCCTTTCATCAGGTACGGCGTGAGTGTGGGGCTCAAGGATGCTCTCACCTTTGCAGGGGCATTAGTCGCCAAGTTTGACTGGGCGCTGGTGGAATGGACGAGTGCAACGCGTTCAGTGACTGCCGTTTCCTTCCCCTCCGCATGTTTCATGGCGTGAGCGTGCGGCTCAAGAATGCCCTTCACATTGTCAGGGGCGCTGGTGACCAACTTTGACTGGGCGCTGTTGGAATGGAGGTGTGCAACGCGTTCAGCGACTGCCCATCCCCCCACTCTCCCAATGTGTTCCCTTCGTCCCTTGCAACAGGCACGGCATGAGCGTGGGGTTGAAAGGTTGCTCTCACCATCGCATGGGCGTTAGTCTCCAAGTTTGACTGGGCGCTGGTGGAGGAATGCAACGCCTTTCTCGTCGGCTGCTCCTCCCCCCCACTCTCCCAACGTGTCCCCTGCTTCCCTTTGCATCAGGCACGGCATGAGCGTGGGTCTGAAAAACGCCCTCACCATCGCAGGGGCGTTAGTCTCCAAGTTTGACTGGGCGCTGGTGGAGGAGTGCAATGCGTTCAGTGACTGGAGCGGTGGGGAGTGGTACAAGGGCAAGTACGAGTGCGACTATGCCAATGTGTTTGTCAAGGTGAGAGGAGAGGAGGGTGGGAAGGGGGAGGGAGGGAGGGAGAGAGGAAGATTGGGGGTACGTATGTGGGAGGGTGGTACAACAGCAAGTACAAGTGGGACTAAGCGAACGTGTTCATCAAGGAGAGAGAAGAGGAGGGTGGTAGCGGGATGGGGAAAGAGGGAGTGCAACGCCACCTTTCCTGACGGGCCTCATATTCTGACTGACTGGTCCTTTTGGCTGGAGCAGCGGCGGGTGGTACAAGTCAAGGGCCGACTATGCCAACGTGTTCATTAAGGCGAGAGGAGGGGAGGGGAGGGAGAGGAGGGATGCGGGGAAGCGGGGGGTACAGCTCCTTCCCTGACTACTCCCCTTTTCCTGACCGCGCTGGTGGAGGAGTGTAACGCATTCAGTGACTGGAGCAGTGGCGGGTGATACAAGGGCAAGTACGAATGTGACTATACCAGTGTGTTTGCGACGGGGAGAGGAGGGGGGAGGAGGGACGGGGGGGAAGAGGTAGAACGGAGAACGCATGCAGTGGTCTCCCCAATGCTCCCGCCTCCCAGGCGAACATGGTAGTGCGTGCAGTAGAGTACACATCAGTGCGACCTTCTGGGTCCCCGTTCCCTCACCCCCACTTCCCCCACTCCCCCTACCCACCAGGCGAATAAGGCGGTGTTTGTGGCGGAGTACACATCAGCGTGGGGCACGACTGCAGGGCGGGAGAACGGCATTCAGTTCCCTCAGGTACGCCCTGCAGCTCCAGGCAGCACGCACTCGAGGCCCTTAGGGAATCAAACAGCCACTCCACCGATTTGCTCCTGATAGGTTCTTCGGTGCTTGAATTGCCACATAGAAAATCCCTTGACTTTGTATTGCGCTAAGGATTTTTTTCAACGCTCTGGGTCATTTGACTAATTGCATTGACAACTGTTATTTTGTTTGTGTGTGTGTTTTGTTTGTTTGTTTGTTTTTTTCTCTCCATATTGTGTGCCTTGGAATGCAGTCGTGCAAGCGATTAACTTTCTTACGGGCCTGACAGAAGTGTTGACACGGCCTGTGACATCAGGCCTAACTTTCCCCAACCCGCCACCCCTCCCCCCACCTCCCTTGTACCCCCCCCCCCCCCCCCCCCCGCCCCCCCCCCCTCCCTCCCCCTTCCCACACCATTCTCCCTGTTCCCCCGGCTATGTGCTCGTGGCTCGACACGTCTCATCATGTCTCCCTCCCTCCACCGTCAAACGCAACGTGCACATCTTCTGCACGTGCCTGGGCTGACAAGACGTGATTCTTCTCTCATCATCTCTCTTTCCTTCTCTTCCAACCCTCTCCCCTCCCTCCTCCCCCCTTCCCATCCCTCGTTCATCGCCTGCAGACAGCAGTGCCCACGGCTTCTCCACATGCCTGCAGACAGCAGTGCCCACGGCTTCTCCACATGCCTGCACGATTTGGACCTGGGCCCCACCAGGTTCCCCTGGAAAATCACTCTTGAGATTTCTCAAAAGTGACTCCTCCGCCCGCCTGCTTGACCCAGACCCCGGCCTCACCTGTTCCCCTGGGCCGACTGCCTCCCCCACCTCCCCAGACTCACACCCTCCCCCCTCTCCCCCCTCCTCTCCCTCCTTCCCTCCGGCCTCTTCGATCCCTTCCCCCCCATCCCTCTCTCAGCACCTGTGTGCGGACAACAATGCACACGGCTTCTCCACGCGACTCCACGACCTGGACCTGGGCCCCACCAAGTTCCTGTGGGCGGACTGCCTGCAGCCCCCCTGACACTCACGCCCCCCCTGCTTCCCCCTCCTCTCCCCCACCCCCTCCCTCTCTCAGCGCATGTGTGCAGACAACAACGCACACGGATTCTCTACACGTCTGCACGACCTTGACCTGGGCCCGACCAAGTTCCCCTGGGCGGACTGCCTGCAGCACCAGCCAGCGGGGTGCGCTGCTGCTGCCTGGCAACTTTGCGTGCAGCCTGCGGTGTACACCGGGTTTAATCAGCGTGGGAAGGGTATGAATGGTGCGGATCAAATAGGACAATGCGTGCGCAGTAAAATATCCAGCTGTACATATGAGTAATATTTTTCTTTCTTTCTTCCCTCGTGCAATGTTCCTCACATGGTACGGCAATACATTTATTTATCTGTATTTATGTACATATGTAAGCAGGCCTTTGAATGCACTTTGACTCAATGGGTTGACTGTTCCTGGCCTTCAATACCTGATAGCCTGCATACATTGGAACATGATAGTGCGGAAAGGTCTTAAGTCTTTATTTGAGTAGGATTAAACAGCACAGTAGTAGTAAGTGTGACATAATCATAGGGCATTTTCAGACACTATTGTTTTAGAAAATCCGTACTTAAGCGAGTCATTCCGCAGTTACCGCGTTGACTGGTTTGGCCTAAGTTTTCGCTCCGAACCTCTTCCGAGCCTCCCCCGCACCTTTCGCTGCTTTCCGAGCCTCAAATGTTCCGAGGTGTCTCGCCTAGCTCGACTTTGCCTACTTATACCTCGTTATTCTTCCATTCATTACTCTCAGTAGTTCAGTACATGAATATCTGTAGTTTCCTACCGTGCTGTTCAGTTCGTTTCCAGAACCCACCCACCCACAACACTTGTGCTTGCTTTCCTTTGTCCCTACTCTCGCTCGCCCGCTCACTCTCCTGACAAGTTCCACTTCGCATCAAACCTTGTCTTCAATCGCTACTTTCGAAAAGGAGATCGCACATTAATACCTCCTTTTTCAAATTCTCTACCTTGTTTCCCGTCATACCTGCTCACCAGCTCGCCTCGTTCTCTCTCCCTTGGTCTCTCTCCTCGTCGCACCCGGTTCCCCCTCTTCCCCGCATGGTAGCGACTGCTGCAATGAGCGCGAGAGCCGCCATTACCGCACGCGCTGTCAATGCCGCCGCGCCACGCGCAATGTCCGCCTCGCCCGCGCTCAGCGGCATGAGTTCGCGATCCGCTGTGACCGCATCCGCGTGCTGCCGGCCGCGCAGCTGCCTCCCTGCCGCCCCTGCGCGCCGATCTCTGTCGCCCCGCGATGCTGTCATCGTAGCCGTCCATCCGCACGAGAACGGACGGTCGATGCCGCTGGGAACAGGCCGAAGCGGCAAGGCAGCGCAATTCCCGGCGCGGATCGCGGGGATTACGGAGCCACAAAGCCTAAGCACAGCTGCTTCGAGTTACTCTCAAGCAGGAGCGTCGAGCGGTGGAGAACGGTGCAGGACGGTACGGGTGCGGGCAGAGAACACAGAGACGGGAGGGGGAAGTGGTGGGGGAACGGGCGGCGGGGAAGGCGGAAATGGAGGGGGAGGGGGAGGGGGAGGGGGAGGGGGTGGCAATGGAGACAATAAAGACTCGGTTTGGGGAATGTGAGTGTAATGTGCGGCATGTGAAGGGCGATATAAGCTTTTTACCAAATCTGACTTACGGGCTAGTGTGACGTGGCATGCACACTCTACTAGACACTCAGCACGCATGGGGCGCAGCACGCATGGGGCGCAGCACGCATGGGGCGCAGCACGCATGGGGCGCAGCAAGCGTCACGCCTGTGCCCCTCTTCCCATGACGCGCCCCCGTGCATCCCCATAACTGTCTGCACCTGTTGAGCCTCTTTCTGTGTCCATGCTGCACCTGGCACGCCCATGCTGCTCAACCCCGCGCCCCTCTCCTTCCTCACCTGCCCCTTTTGTCCTCCTTGCACCCCCCTGCACCCCACTGCACCCCACTGCACCCCACTGCACCCCCCTGCACCCCCCCGCTCCCCGTCAGGTACCTGCATCTGCTGGACCGCCACCCGCTCGCGGTGAAGGCGGGCACGTCCATGCTGCTCAACCTGCTGGGGGACCTCTTCTGCCAGGTGCGTGCCGGGGGGGGGGGGGGGGGGGGGGGGGGGGAAGGAACGAAGAACGGGGGTGCGTGGGAAGTCATGGCACCAGTATGTGGCCCAATTGATGTTAGAGCTTGAGCTTAGAATTCATGCATTAGTAATGAGCTCAAGGCTCTTTAAGTACATTGGAAATGGGCAAGGTAAAGGTGGGGAGAGAATCGGGGACAATCCTAGGGAATTGGAGGTAATCTCAAGGCAATCTCCAATTGGTGCGTTGGAGATTGTTTGGAGATCACATTTGGGTTTGGTTGGGATGTGGGTGTACACCCAACCAAACACAAAGTACAAACTACACTAAACTAGGATATAAAATGTATAAGTACAAATGTGAGATTGAGGGCTAACATTAACACCCCCCCATAGGCGTCAATCGAACTCATGGGAGAGAAGACGGAGCGCAGAGCCCCATGGTGCATGGGAGGCGATGGTGAGGAACCTTTCCAAGGGGCTTGATGAACAGATCAGCCAAGTTGCAGTCAGAGGCCACATACTCCACATTGAGCTGCTTCCGCTGGACAAGGTCACGGATGAAGAAGTGCTGATGTTCGATGTGCTTGGTGCGAGTGTGGTACACGGGATCCTGGGACAGGTGGATGGTACTCTAGTTGTCACACTAGAGCATGGGAGTGGGCTGAGGGTAGCCAAGCTCCTGGAGTAGGAAGGTGAGCCAGCGGGCCTCCTGAGCCGCCATGGTGCCAGCGTAGAGCTCGGCCTCACAGGAGGAGAGGGAGACTGCTGACGTTGGGTGGAGCACCAGCTGACAATTCCGCTCCCAAGGGTGAAACAGTAGCCTTGGGAGGAGCGTCGGTCGGTCTGGTCATCAGCCCAGGAAGAGTCTATGTAACCTTCCAGGCGAGGAGGAGAAAGCCCACCAAGGGAGAGGACATGAGACTTGGGGCCCTGCAGATAGCGCAGCACCCGCTTTGCCACTTTCCAGTGGAGGTCAGTGAAGCGTCCAGGAGCCACATACCGAGAGAGGACACTGACAGGGTATGCCGGGTCAGGCCGGGTACACATCATGGCGTACATGAGGGACCCAACAAGTTCTGGGTATGGCTCAGTGCATGCCTCTGGTGTGGGTACAGCTGGGGCGGTGAGGAGGTGTTGCAGCGGCAGGTGGGTGGCCGTAGGTGTGCACAGCTCTCAAAGCGCTTGAGCACATTGTTGATGTAGAACTCCTGGGAGAGTGAGATGGTGCGAGCCTGGCGATCGCGAGTTATCTCCATCCCGAGGTAGTACTTGAGGTCACCGAGGTCTTTCATCAAGAGGGTTACTCAGAGCTGCCTGGACAGAGGTCATCTGGGCCGGGTCTTTGGCAACGAGGATGAAGTCATCGACGTAGACAAGGATGTAGAATGGCTTAGAGTGACGACGGATGAAGAGAGTTGGGCCAGCAGATGATGGGTGAAAGTTCAATGAGAGAAAGACTTCTTTCACTTTGTTGTGCCATTCACGAGGGGCTTGTTTGAGTCCGTAAACAGGGCGATTCAGCTTCCAGACAGTGTTGGGAGGGAACTCTTCTGGAAAGCCTTCAGGTCGATCTATGAACACTATCTTCTTGAGGCGTCCTTGCAGGAAGGCCGAGGAGGCATCCATGGATTTGATCTCGAAGTCTTCTCGTGCTGCTATATCCAAGAGCGTACGAACGGTGGGAGGTTTGGATGTGGGAGAGAATGTCTTGAAGAAGTCAAAGTACTGCTGCTGAGTGAATCCCTTGGCCACGTAGCGTGCTTTGAACACTGGGGCCTCGTCCGGAAGCTGTTTCACTCGAAACAGCCACTTGCCCCCAACGATGAACTCGTGGTGGTGGAGTTTCGCCGTCGAAAGAGTGGTTGCGAGTGAAGGCTTCACACTCAGCTTCCATGGCAGCACGCCACTCGGCAGCATGGGACCCGAGAGAGCCTCTTGAACGGTCAGAGGGATGGGGATGGTCGGATTCTCCGAGAAGTTGAGTGAGGGTGATTCAGTGATGTCGGGGAAGATGTGCGAGAGCTGAGGAGTGACAGCGTGGAGATCACACAGCTCCTCATGCCTGTCTTCCAGAAGGGTAGAGGGCACATCCCCCCCAGCAGGAGGAGTCGGAGTGATCACTGAGCATCGAATGGCAAGTGCCAGTGGAGGAGCAGCCCCATGCGACCTAGTGTCATGAGCCAACGGAGAAGAAAGTGGAGTGGGCGGCACTGGAGGTGTTGGTTTAGGGGGTTTGGGCGGATGGATCGGCCGTCGCTGGTACGTGATCAGTTCGGGCGGTTGTGGGGGAGCGTTTTCCTGAGTGGAAGGGGGAACAGGGGGAGGAGGTGGGGCTGGAGGGTTTGACCGCCGATGGTATATGATTGGTGCGCTTGGTGGTGGGAGCGTAGTTGGTGGAGTGGGAAAGGGGAGAGATTAGGGAGCAGTTGCCGAGGACACCGGTGAGGTGGAGTGGGATTGTGTGATGGCAGGGGAGGTAGGAGGTGAGGGAGCTGGTGCAGGCGGAAGTTCAAGGGGTGCATCAAAGTCAGCCCACACAAGAGAGGGTGGTCCGGAGGAAGGATCCCCCTCCGAAGAGGAGTAGAAGGGGCGAGTCTCGTCGAAGACAACGTTGCGGCTTCGGATTAATTGTTGAGTAGAGGGGTTGAAGAAGAGGTAGTCAGGGGAGTCAGTGTTATGCCCAAGTTAGATGCATGTTTGAGTTTTGGGGCCGAGCTTGCCACCTTGCTGTCGTGGAGCCTGAGGGTTGAGGAGGACATAGGCGATGCACCCCCATGCGCGAAGGGGGCGAGCAGTGGGTGTTTTCCCGAGCCAGAGTGTGGTGGGAGTGGTGTCAAGAAGATGCGGGTGGGGGTAGAGGTTGTAGAGGAGGGCGGCATGGCAGAGGGTGTACCCCCAAAGTGAGAGTGGTGCGTTGGAGTGGCTGAGGAGGCAGCGGGTGATCTGTGCCAACGTGTGATTGCGACTCTCTGCGATGCCGTTTTGCTGCGGGCTGTCAGGAAGGGTGAAGTTTTGTAGAATGCCTTCTGAGGAGCAGAATGTCTTGAGCTTATCATTGCAGAATTCACTAGCACCATCTGAATGGAGGCGCTTGACCTTGCGGTCAAAGGTGGTCTGTGCCAGATTGACCCACGCCATGATGACCCCTGGAGCCTCAGCCTTATTGTGCAGGAGGTGCACAGAGACGTAGCAGGAGTGGTCATCAACTAAAGCAAGAAAATATCGATAACCGCCTCGTGCGGCAACAGGGGCAGGGCCCCAGACGTCCATGTGCACTAGGTCTAGTGGGGCTGCATCGACTGAAGGTGAGGTAGGGTGGGGTTGTTGGCGTAACTTGCTCTTGGTGCAGTCAAGGCACATAGGAGCGGGAGACTCAGGTGGTGGAGGAAGTGAGGCTAGTAGGCCGAGAAGAAGCTTCTTGGAGGCCATGTCAGCAAGCGTGCGGAAGTTTGGGTGCCCGAGCCGATGGTGGTAGAGGATGGTCGGGTTGGAGAAGCTGCGACATGAGCATGGTGTGATAGCAGCCTGTGCTTGGGAGGTTGACACTTGTTGGATAGGTACTCGCAGCGTGTTAAGGCCGCTGCTATTGAGGGTGAAGCGAGCCAAGGCCTTGTTGGTGAGTGGGTCGATGATGTCACAGTAGTCCTTGTTCTCCGAAAATTTGGTGCGTAACTCCGCCTCTTGAATTTCTGTTTGAGCCACTAGATTGTGGCGTAGTGAAGGCACGCACATGCTAGTGACAGTGCCGGATGGGAAGGCAAGGCATAGGACAGTGGACGAACCCTTGGCAAAGGTGGTGAAGCTTGAATCAGTTCCCAAGAGAGGATTAGGTGTTGAATAAGGTTTGAAAAATAGTGTCTCCTTGAGCATTGTGTGGGTGGCCCGCTGTCGAGTGTAAACTCTATGTACTGTGATGCCTACGGCGAGCCGATATACTGCGAGGTTGCTTCATTGATCATGGCGGTACCAGGGATTAACAAGTTGATGGTTGCCGAGGCGAAGGCCATGGTGAAGAACCTCTTTCTCGCGCGAAATGTCTCTCTTAAGTCACCGATAAAAACTTCGGGTTAAGGGTTTACGAAGGAGAATTGCTAAGTAGGGTTTATGAAGGAGAAGTTTGAGGAGAGGTTTAGCGATTTCGAAATCCGAAGGTCCCGAAGAGCGAAGAACGTTAATGTTGGCCGCGTCAGGATGTCTCATAGAAGGTTAAAGGCTGACGAAAATAGGTTGAAACGTCTGTTTTTGGTAGTGTCAACTAACTACTAACCCTGTTCCCACACACCCCCCCACACACCACCCTTAGCTTCGCGGCTACACTGCTGCTCAGCTTCACTGCTACACGGCTACTCAGCTGTGCAGCTTCACCTGTTCAGCTGCGGGGTGATGGAAGTGCCGTTGCGGGGCGACGGGCGGCAGCCCAAAGGTGACGCTGTAGGGCGACGGGCGGCAGCCCGAAGAGAAGCTGCAGGGCGACGGGCGGCAGCCCGACGATTGACGAGATGGGAAAAATTGGGTTACGCCGAACCGGGAAGGGCGGCGGGACAAATTCGCGGTGATGAGGGAGAGCGTCGAGGAAATGGTAGCTACGGTTACCTTAAGCGAGACGCATAAATCGGTGCCTCGTAACTGAAGGAAAGGTAGTATCGGAGAGAATCTACCCACTGAAAATGTTGCGAATCAACGGCGACGAGGGCGGCGCGGGAAAAATTCCGGCTGGGAAGAAGATTCGGTCGATAAAGGTGCTTTACGTCGAGCGATGAATGTTGAAGGCGGCTTCGCCTAAGGGTGCGGGAGAGGATTCTGCAAAGGTAAAAAGATCAAGATCTGCATGTGCGGTTGAAGAGCTTTGATACCATGTTAGAACTTGAGCTTAGAATCCATGCATTAGTAATGAGCTCAAGGCTCTTTAAGTACATTGGAATTGGGCAAGGTAAGGGTGGGGAGAGAATCGGGGACAATCCTAGAGAATTGGAGGTAATCCCAAGGCAATCTCCAATTGGTGCGTTGGAGATTGCTTGGAGATCACATGTGGGTTTGGTTGGGATGTGGGTGTACACCCAACCAAACACTAAGTGCAAACTACATTAAACTAGGATATAAAAAGTACAAGTACAAATGTGAGATTGAGGGCTAACATTAACACTTGAACCTGCTGGGAGACCTCTTCTGCTAGGTAGGTGCGCGGATTGAGTGAGTACAGATTTTTCAGGCTCCTCAAAAATCGTCTCAGTTCACGCAGTTTATATACAGGGAATGTTTATATTGCATGGAGGTGTGCACGTAACTTGCAAAAGTTACTCGTGCGAGCGAAGGTTCCAAGGCTTATCGATAGCCCTGACGAAGACACCACGGAAGGCTGACATTTGTGACCTTGGGTTTTTACCCAGTGCTGTGTTGGCGAATGACGATTGTTAGGCAATCTGGGTAGTTGGGAACCTTGATTTCTGTTCGTGGTGTGGGTTAGTACTTAGCTCATACCTAGCTGTAGATTTCATTGTGTTCAGAAGCACTGATGAAGGCTTGACGGGTTTTCCCCCGACTTGCCGAAACGTGTTTGTGACGTGTTCTCTTTGAGTGAATACAGCTTTTGCGTTCAAGATATCTCTTAGCAAGGGTTTTTAGAACTCTCTTTCTTACTTGCTAAAGCTTTTTCCTAGCACTGCTACCCTTCCTAACCATGAGTGACGACGACCCGTAGGTGCGCGGATTGAGTGAGTACAGGGGGAGGGAGAGAGATGCAATTCAAGGGGGCTGTTTGTGTCAGTGCTTTGTATTCTGGTCAATGCTGGTCAATGCTGGTCAATGCTGGTCAATGATGGTCAATGCTGGTCGATGCTGGTCGATGCTGGTCAATGCTATCAACGCTGGTCAATGTCAGTGACTGCCGTATCGACTGTGGTGCTGTGGTGCGGCATATGGCATAATGTGTTACAATGTGGCATGGCATGGCGTAATGTGAGTGACATGACATGGCGTAAGTGAGTGACATGGCACGTGTGTTCCTCTGGCGGCATGGCCTGCGTGATGACATGACATGACATGACATGGCATGGCATGCTTGACACCATGGAGGGCAACACCAGGTGGTGGTGGAGGGAGGGCACGGGGTGGATGCGAGGAGGGCAGCCACCATCTCCCTGCTGGGGCTGCTGCTAGTGGGCCCCACGCTGCACGTCTGGTAACCACCCTGGTAACCTCCCTGCACGAATGGTAACCGTACTGCATGTCTGGTATATGCACTGAATGCCTGGTAACCGCACTGAATGCCGTGTAACCGCCCTGCACATCTGGAAATTATGGTGCACGTCTGGTACCCCCTCTGCACGCCTGGTACCACTCTGCACGTCTGGTAACCACCCTGCTGCTTAAGACATCACCTTCCTTGCTCAGATTCCTCTCGTCTCAGTTGCCATATGTCCACTGCAATCCATCCACTGCAATCCATCCAGTGCATGTCCAGTGCACTGGTTGCCAGTCCATGCCTGGTTTGAATTGAACTGCCTCACTGTCCCGTGTTCCAGATGCGCCATTCCATGAAAGGGCATGCTGCATTTTCCTTTATCACAACCTCTTGTTGCATTCTCCCTTGCGTGGCATCCCAATGGCATGGTATGGCATGGTGTGGTGTTGCAATCTTCTTTGCATGGCATGGTATGGCATGGCATGGCATGGTATGGCATTGCATGGCATGGTATGGCAATCTCCCACATGGCATGGGCAATGGCACGCCATGTGCATGCAATGCATGGCACATGCAGGTACTCACTGCTGTTCCGCATGGTCACCGTGCAGGGCACTCCCGGCACCCTTATCCGCCTCGCTCTAGACCAGGTACCCCTTTTTCCATGCACATACTACATCACCCCCGCGCTACATCACCCCCGCGCTACATCACCCCCTCGCTACATCACCCCCGCGCTACATCACCCCCGCGCTACATCACCCCCGCGCTACATCACCCCCGCGCTACATCACCCCCTCGCTACATCACCCCCGTGCTACATCACCCCCGCGCTACATCACCCCCGCGCTACATCACCCCCGCGCTACCTCACATCCATGCTTCTCCCCCATGCGCATGCTTCTCCCCCATGCGCATGCTTCTCCCCCATGCGCATGCTTCTCCCCCATGCGCATGCTTCTCCCCCATGCTCACGCCTCTCCCCCTGTCCACTGCTCATACATCTCCTCTTCCCTCGCTCTTCCTGTCCTTGCCTGTGAGACGGCTGCCCATGCCTCCTCCCATACCTGCGTCCCTCCTTCTCTCTCTTGCTCCCTCATCAGCTCCTCTTCCCACCGCTCGTCATCGCACCCTTCTTCTCTCCATCAACCTCTGTCTCGCTCCCCGCTCGGTTGCACCCCTCTTCGCACACCCTGCATCCCGTCCCTCGCTCTCTCCCACCACCCCACCAGCTCCTCTTCTCGCCGCTCTTCATCGCCACCTTCTTCTCCAGCCTCCTCACCCTCGAGGGCCGCCCTGCTGCCATCCCTGACGTGCTCAAGCAGGTCAGAGCCGCATCCCTTTTATATATATATATATATTTTAAGCAGTTGGCCAGAATTTTTAGTGATTGCCGCAAAAAGGTGCATGCCTGAAGCAGGAAAGGGCCACAACAGAGGTGGCATGTGCTTCCTGTGCCTCCTGTGCCTCCTGTGCCTCCTGTGCAGGATGCTCTTTGCAATGAGATTACTTGCATCAAGTAGTGGTGTTTCTTAGTCGCCCTGCCACCTTGGCTGTTCCCTGGTCCCCGCGCGATCCCCCATCAGGAGTGGGCCAAGGCGGTGGTGGCCAACTGGAAGGTGTGGATTCCCTTTCAGTTCCTCAACTTCCGCTTTGTGCCGCTGCACCTTCAGGTGTGTGTGCCGCTGCATCTTCAGGTGTGTTTGCCGCTGCATCTTCAGGTGTGTGTGCCGCTGCACCTTCAGGTGTGTGTGCCGCTGCATCTTCAGGTGTGTTTGCCGCTGCATCTTCAGGTGTGTGTGCCGCTGCACCTTCAGGTGTGTGTGCCGCTGCACCTTCAGGTGTGTGTGCCGCTGCACCTTCAGGTGTGTGTGCCGCTGCACCTTCAGGTGTGTGTGCCGCTGCACCTTCAGGTGTGTGTGCCGCTGCACCTTCAGGTGTGTGTGCCGCTGCACCTTCAGGTGTGTGTGCCGCTGCACCTTCAGGTGTGTGTGCCGCTGCATCTTCAGGTGTGTTTGCCGCTGCATCTTCAGGTGTGTGTGCCGCTGCACCTTCAGGTGTGTGTGCCGCTGCACCTTCAGGTGTGTGTGCCGCTGCACCTTCAGGTGTGTGTGCCGCTGCACCTTCAGGTGTGTGTGCCGCTGCACCTTCAGGTGTGTGTGCCGCTGCACCTTCAGGTGTGTGTGCCGCTGCACCTTCAGGTGTGTGTGCTGCTGCACCTTCAGGTGTGTGTGCCGCTGCATCTTCAGGTGTGTGTGCTGCTGCACCTTCAGGTGTGTGTGCTGCTGCACCTTCAGGTGTGTGTGCCGCTGCATCTTCAGGTGAGCGCTTACCAAAGCCGATGCACTAGCCTCTCTATGCTACAGGGCAAATGCACTAGGCCCTGTTACATGTTACCTATTAATTTCCACCCTGGAAGCAGAATGGTTCGTCAATTGCTCCTACACTCGGTTACTTCATGGCTCGGAAGGCTAGATAGCAACTAGTTTTCCATCCTACACTGGGGTACTTCCTTGCATGCCTTATACGACACACATTGCTGCATGAAGCAGGTTATTACAGCCTTGGTGGCACACGAATCAGAACCGTTGTTGTTTTGGGCTAATGTGGTGGCTGTGTGCTGTGCTGTGCTGCTTTGGCTGCATTGGATGTTGGCAGGTCGCAGCATCCAATGTAATCGCACTGCTGTGGAATGTATACCTCTCCTTTGCAAGCCATCGTGGTGTGAAGGAGATGTAAATTGGACACTTCTAGTGTGCAGCTTCGGTGCTGCTGCGTCTTCAGAATGCCCTTTTTGCCTGTTATGTATGAGTGAGGACCTTGGATAGGATAGGAGTTGCCTTAGAAGAGTTTGGTAGCGGAAGTCTCTGTAGGAACTCTGATCATAGTGAATGTAAATGACAAAGTTGATTAAAACACGGATTACACACATAATGAATAGTCTTAGCTAGCCATGTACTCTAAAGGGTACATTCCCTTATTTTAACTGCTTTATAGTCATTTCTACAGTGACTCTGACTGCTGCACTTATTTCTTGTTACCGAGTCGCTGCATGTAACCTGTACGTACGGTTACGCCTGTTGCCATTCCTCGATGGTGAGTCAATCGTCGGTCCAGATGGTCAATGTCAGAATGTTATATTTGTTTAGTCTGCAGTGGGGTACTCTATAGTGACTACAGCCCTGCTAGCAGGGCCCTATATATCAGCCTTTTTACGCTGATTCAGCGTTAGATCAGGCTTTTTTTTTTTAGGGGTAGGCTGAATCCAAAGTTTTTTTGTAATGTACCTTGGCTGATTTTTCAGTGTATTTTTTTTTACCTTGTCTGTTTTTTCAGCGTTTTTGTAGGAGTGTAGGCTGTGCACTTAGCCTAGAACTAGGACCATCTTAGTCCTAGTACACTGTACTAACGCAGTCAATCACGAGCGAGAAATCGAAATTTTCCTCGTGCGGCACCGCACAATTGCGCTCATATGCAAATCCGACCAATCGGGGCAAGATTCGCTTTGCGCAGCAGGCAGCAGGCAACGTGTTGAGAATAGAACGAGAATGAATGAACTATGAATGAAGTGAGTACAAATAGGAAACCCTAACTGGTTGTACCCCCTATGGGATACCCCACTACAGCCTACACAATAGTATAAGCTATATATATGTTCTGACACACCCCCATAGGCAAAGTGGGGGAGAACAAGGGGTCACAAGACCAGTCAAGCAAAGCAAAGCAAAGCTCAGGGTGGATCACAAAGTCACCACACAGTCCGAGCACAAGAGCAAGGCCAAAGGCCAGTTCACATGCAAGAGTACAGACATATATATAAAGCTAGACAAGCAAGAGCAGGTATATATATGTCACAGTACAAGTAAAGTCAAGAGGAGAGCAAGTGAGGCAAGACAGGCACAAGACCCAGCTGGGTGCAGAAGCGCTGATGGTCACAAGGCGCGAGTGCCTTGGTGAACACATCAGCAGTGTTGGCCTCAGAGGCCACGTACGCAAGCCGCAACTGTCCACGCTGTTGTAGCTCACGAGCAAGGAAGTAGCGAAGAGCAATGTGCTTCGTTCTGTGCTCCAGACGCTGCTCTCGACACAAGGCCAGCATGGCCTTGTTGTCTACGTACAGCACTGGAGGAGAACGAGGCGGCTCTCCAAGGTCAGTCAGCAGGTAGGTGAGCCAGCGAAGCTGCTGTGCAGCCATGGCCCCTGCGTAGATCTCAGCCTCACAGCTGGAGCTGAGAACCGAAGACGAACGAGTAGCCCGCCACGAGACAGAGCCGGAACCAAGGCTGAAGGTGTAACCCTGTGACGACCGCTGCGTAGCCTGGTCGTCAGCCCAAGAAGCGTCCGCGTGACCTGTAAGGACCACTGGACTCCGCCCTCCAAGCACTAGGCCCATGCCCGACGTACTGCACAGGTAGCGCAACACCCTCTTCGCTGCAGCCATGTGCTATGGTCGGTGTCTCCCAGGAGCAACATAGCGTGCAAGAATGCTCAGAGGGTATGCAAGGTCAGGTCGTGTGCAGGTCATCAGGTACATGAGGCAGCCAACAAGCTCTGGGTACGGGCCACTCGACTCTACGGACTCATCCGAAGGCAGAGCTGAGAGTGAGTGGCGGGTAGACAGAGGAGTGGCCTGAGGCGAGGAGTACGTGAAGCCGAAGCGCTGAAGGACCTGCTGCACCATGTGTGACTGAGTCAAGGTAATGGTGCGGCGTGCTCTGTCCCGAGTGATCTGCAAGCCAAGGTAGCTGCGCAGTTCACCCAGGTCTGTGCACGTGTGTCTCTTCAGCAGCTCGGACTTCACGTAGGCGAGTCCAGCAGTGTCCGCTGTGGCAAAGACCAAGTCGTCGACGTACACGAGGATGTAGAACGGCGGCAGGGAAGTGTCGGTGCGAAGAAACAGCGACGGGTCAGCAGTAGAAGGAGCAAACCCAAGAGCCGCAAGCGTAGTCCTCAGTGTGTCGTGCCACTCACGCGGTGCCTGGCGGAGACCGTAGACTGGCCGTCGGAGGCTCCACTGGGTGCCAGGAGGGAAAGTCCCAGTGAAGCCAGGTGGACGGCGAAGCCAGATCTCCTCGTGCAGGCTACCCTGCAAGAACGCAGTGCTGAAGTCGAGAGAGTGAAGCTCGTAGTCGCGCTGAGCGGCTATGTGCAGCAGCACCCGAAGAGAGGTCATCTTCGGGGTGGGAGAGAAGGTCTGAAAGTAGTCAACTCCCTGCCGCTGACTGAAGCCACGAGCGACGTACCGCGCCTTGAAGACAGGTGGAGAGCCCGGCGGCCGCTTCACCCTGAAGATCCACATGCCACTGACGATGTTCGCCCCAGGAGGGGGAACCGCGTCAACGTAGGTGCCTGTGGACTTCCAGGAAGCCATCTCTGCATCCATAGCTGCCTGCCACTGAGAGGAGTAGGGACCCTCTACGGCCTCCGCGTAAGAGCGCGGAGTCGGGATGTCTAGTGCATCCGGGTCTCCCTCAGGAGCAAGCAGTACAGACGCGAGATGAGGTGAAGCAGCAGCCAGACACTGTAACTCCTCCTGCCTGTCCTCTAGGACGTCCGTGCCAAGAGCACACTCACCCCCGACGGACGGAGGACAGACAGACGCAGACTCAGCAACAAGACTAGCAGCGTAGTCTAGACGACAGCGAGCAGCAAAGTCGACGAGCTCAGCGACAAGAGCAGACGCAGCAGTGGACTCAAACGAGGGGTCAGTGACGACAGTGGCAAGCAGACGCGTGACAGTAGGACTGGCAGCACAAAGGGATTCCGACTCAGGGTCGGCAAGCGCAGGAAGAGAGGACTCAGGAGGAGAAGGCAAAGGGGCACGCAGAGGAGCAGTGGACGGACGCAGAGACATCCGGTGCGTGCCAAGGACAGGAGGAGGACGCTGACGCGAACCGCGACCACTAGCGCGAGCAGCACGAACAGGCGACGCGGGACGAGACGCAGGCTCACGACGCTCAGCAAGACCTCCAGTAGGACCAGTGTAAGGAGAGGGAGCAGGTAGAGGGGAGGAAGGCTCCAACAGTGACTGCGACTGGACAGGCTGTGGACACTCTACCGGAGGAGAAAGACCAAGAACCTGCTGCAGGAGCGGAACAAAGTACGGTCGAGGCCGCGCGGCAGCTCCAGACTCAGCACGGACAGCACCAGCACCCTCAGCGGCAGCACCAGCGCCACCAACACCTCCAGCGGCTGGACCTTCAGCAGCACCAGCAGGAGAACCACCGCGAGGACAGACAGCAGTAGTCTCAGCACCAACACCCTCAGCAGCCCCAGCTCCAGTAGGACCCGCAGGCCCAGCAGCTCCGGGACCGGCGGCACCAGCACCCTCGACGGTCGAAGAAGCTCCAGCTCCAGCAGCACGCCTCCAGCGGCGAGCAAACCACTCGCGCAGCTCCTGTGGAGAGAGGGGCTCCCGCCGAGACGCAACACCAGGAGAAACCCCAGGCTCAGCAGCCCCAGACGCAGCACCCCCAGGCCCAGTAGCTCCAGACGCAGCACCCCCTAGCTCAGCAGCTCTAGGCACAGCACCCCCCGGCTCAGCACTCCCAGGCTCAGCACCCTCCGTAGTAGCACCCCCAGGCTCGGCACCCCCGCGCACAGCACCCCCAGAGTCAGCACCCCCAGGCCCAGCACCCTCCGCAGTAGCACCCCCAGGCTCGGCACCCCGGCGCACAGCACCCCCAGAGTCAGCACCCCCAGGCTCAGCACCCGCAGCAGCACCAGAGTCACCAGTAACCTCGACCGGGTCAACTGCGTCTACCTTGGACACACCTGAGGGGGCAGGAACCTGAGGGGGGGGGGGGTCTACCGGGGGGGGAACCGGCACAAGGAAGTCCGGTGGTGGGGGAAGGGAAGGAGTGCGGTAGGGGAAGAGGCGGTAGAAGGGGACTGACTCGTCGAACGTGACGTCCTGGGAGGACAGAACACGACGAGAGGAGGGGTGGTAGAACTGCCACCCTGGAGCGTCAGGGGGGAAGCCAAGGAAGACACAGGGAGCAGCACGAGGGGACAGCTTGTCCGCAGACAAGTCGCGGACAAACGCCCGAGATCCCCAGACACGGAACGCAGACGCATCGCCGACCTTCCCCGTCCACAGTAACACTGGGGACATCGCGGGCCAAGAGACCCTGGGGTGAAGGTTGAGCTGATGCGCCGCGTACCTCACCGCAAACGGCCACAGAAAATGGGGGGCAGCCGCATGCATCATGGACGTACGAGCGACATCCATGACCATGCCAATGCGGCGCTCACCAATCCCATTTTGCTGTGGAGAGTCCGGAAGCGTGAAGGTCTGACGGATCCCCCGTGCACGACAGTAGTCTCGCAGAAGGCGAGAGGAGAACTCCCCGCCTCTGTCCGAGTGCAGACGCAGAATCGGAAAGTCCGAGCCGAAGCTCCTCCTGAGCTGGAGACGAGCCTCGCGGATCCAGCCGATCAGCACCTCAGTGACAGCACCCTTGCTGCGCAAGGGGAGGACTGTGGTGTAACGCGAGTAGTCGTCAACAACCAACAGGAAGTAGCGCTCGTGACCCTGCCCACGGACGGGGGCTGGGCCCCACACGTCCATGTGAAGCGTCTGCAGAGGAGCCTCTGTCGGGGGGAACTGGGAGGAGTGAGGAGCAGCCCGAAGGCGCCCCTCGACACAGGGGACACAGGAAGGTCCTGGCCCGGAAGGAAGGGGAGGGAGAGAGTGGGGAAGACCAGAGACAAGGACACGGGAAGCCATGCTCCGAAGACGGGGCAAGGAGGGGTGGCCCAGACGGTGGTGCCACAGGAGAGTCTCGTGAGACAGGAGGCGACACGAACAGGGGGCAGACTCAGGACCTGACCGGGACGCAGCAGCAAACACCTGACCTCACGCAGCTACCTGACCAGACGCAGGGACAGGAGGAGACGTAGTGGTCAGGGTGTAGAGGCTCGACCCCGGCCGACGCGAGAACGTGGCCAGGTGCCGGCCTGTGCGTGCGTCCGTGCAGTGGGTCACCCGCTGACTCGCAGGAGTGAACTGGTGAACCCCCGCATCCTGTAGGTCCGCACCACTCACCAAGTTCGTCGAGAACGAGGGAAGGTACAGACCAGACAGGGTGCCCGAGGGGGCAGCCGGACACGGGAGGACAGTGGAGAAGTGAGAGAGGACAGGACCCCCAGAGGGGTCAGCCAGGGAGACCGCAACCGGCCGGCCAAGCGGCGTGAGGGTGGTGCGGTCTCGAAAGAAGGAGCGAGAAGCCCCGGAGTCAAGTGTGAAAGTGAGGGAGGACGAAGGCGACGCAGTACCTGAGAGCGCAGTCTCACCAGCACCTGAGAGCGCAGACGCACTGGCACCTAGAGCAGCAGCCTCACAAGCACCTAGCGCAGCAGTACCAATGCCCGGGTCGGGCGGGAAACACCGGTAACAGTCACCCTCCTCACTAATAGTCACATCATACATAGCAGCAAGGATAGCATCAAAATCAAGATCAAAGATCGCTACACCAGCCCTAAGAAGCTCATCCCAGCGAGGGATCTCACTAGCCCCGGGGAACTGCTGATGCCAAGCGTCCGTCAGGCGGCCAAAGCAGCGCTGGGTGGGGTGGGCACCCCCACACTGCCCACCCGCGCGGTCGCCAGAGCGAAGGACGTAGGTACAAGGACCAGTACCCCCACCCCTCTGACGTCGAGTGTACCACTCACGGAGCTGCTGGGGCGGAGGGATGTCGCGCGAACGCTGCTGCTGCTGCTGCTGTGAGCGCTGACCACCACCACCGCCGCTCCGCTGCTGGGTACCGCCCCGACCAGCTCCACCTCCTCCGCCACCACCGCCTCCTCCGCCGCTGCCTCCCCCACCGTCACCGCCACCACTGCCGCCACCACCACCGCTGCCGCCACCAACGCTGCCTCCTCCGCCGCTGCCACCACTACCACCACCACCCCCTCCACCACTCCCGCCGCCACCCCCACTCCCTCCGCCGCCTCCACCGCCACCTCCACCGCCCCCTCCAGCTCCACCCGCGCCCTTGCCCCCCTTGCCCTTGCCAGAGCGGCGTCTCCCACTAGGGGCAGACGCCGCGCCATGCGACTCGAGACCAAGCAGGTCGGCAGCAGCAGCAGAGGCAACAGAGGGCAGGAGGGGCGAAGGAGAGCACCCCTCAAAGATGGGGGTGCGAGGGTCACCACGAGAAGCTCCTACAGCGACGATGCTCTTCTCCGCCGCGAGGAGGGCCTTCTCGAGGATGTCGACGGTGAGGGTGGTGGGACAGACCGCGAGAAAGTGGTCCCTGACTACGCGAAGAGAGTCAGGGAGGCGCGCGACTACGTAGTAGAGAGTGATGTACATGGGGGGGGGGTTCTTGGCGCAGAACTCAGCAGGAAGGGCGGCGCGGTAGCGAGTGTCACTAGTGCGGAGGTGCGTAATGAGGTCAGCGACAGTGGGAAAGGCAGAGAGGTCAGGAAAGAGGTAGGGAAGCATGAGACGGCTCAGTGCAGCAGTGGCAGGGGAGGAGTAGCGCGCGACTACAGCGTCGTACAAGGTCTGAGCACTCTTGTACTGACTAAAGTGCGCGCGCTCAGAGGTAGGGAGGTGGCGACGCACAGCAAGACGTGCAGCAGCATCGCGGGTGGCCCACTGAGAGCGCACAGTGGGATTAGCATCAGCAGCAGGGGCAGGAGAGGCACCAGAAGTGAGGTCAAAGAGAGAAAGGCCGTCTGCTCTGTCGCACTGTAAGAACAGCTGCAGGTCGTCGACCCAGACCTCAAAGTCAATGGCGCGACCCTCAGCGTCAAAAGCTAGGACACTAGGGGTAGCCATGACAGCAGTAGAAGGTCTCACCAGACAGGACGGGTCGGGCAGCGCAGTAGCACAGCAGTACAGCAACACAGCAGCTCAACCGGCTCAGCAGCAACAGCAGCTACGCAGGACCAGCGGCTCGGCTCCTCAGGCGGTGCAGGCGGCTCGGGCGGCTCGGGCGGCGAGGGCGGCGAGGGCGGCGAGGGCGGCTCGGGCGGCTCGGGCGGCGCGGGCGGCTCGGGCGGCTCGGGCTGTCAGCGACACAGGGCGGCCCGGGGCTGGGACGGGCGGCGCGCGGGCGATCAGGGGCCGGGACGGGCGGCGCGCGGGCGTCGAGAGGCCGGGACGGGCGGCCAGCGGGCGGCTAGGGGCCGGGGCGGCGGCGCGCGGGCGTCGAGGGTTCGGGACGGGCGGCCAGCGGGCGGCTAGGGGCCGGGACGGCGGCGCGCTGGCGTCGAGGGGGCCGGGACGGGCGGCCAGCGGGCGGCTAGGGGCCGGGACGGGCGGCCAGCAGGCGGCTAGGGGCCGGGACGGGCGGCGCGCGGGCGTCAAGGGGCCGGGACGGGCGGCCAGCGGGCGGCTAGGGGCCGGGACGGGCGGCGCGCGGGCGATCAGGGGCCGGGACGGGCGGCGCGCGGGCGTCGAGAGGCCGGGACGGGCGGCCAGCGGGCGGCTAGGGGCGGGGACGGCGGCGCGCGGGCGTCGAGGGGCCGGGACGGGCGGCCAGCGGGCGGCTAGGGGCCGGGACAGGCGGCGCGCGGGCGGCTAAGGGCCGGGACGGGCGGGGCGTGGGCGGCTAGGGGCCTGAACGGGCGCGCGCGGGGCGGCTAAGGGCCTGAACGGGCGGCGCGTGGGTGGCTAGGGGCCGGGACGGGCGGCGCTTGGGCGGCTAGGGGCCTGAACAGGCGCGCGCGGGCGGCTAGGGGCCTGAACGGGCGGCGCGTGGGCGGCTAGGGGCCGGGACGGGCGGCGCGTGGGCGGCTAGGGGCCTGAACGGGCGCGCGCGGGTGGCTAGGGGCCGCAGGGCAGGCCGAAAAAAAAGTGAAAGCGAGGGCCCGGAGCGCGCTCCGGGCAGAGAAAAAAAAAGTTTTAAGGTGGTGGGCCCTAAGCACAGTTCCCACGGGGGAACCTGCTCGATACCATGTTGAGAATAGAACGAGAATGAATGAACTATGAATGAAGTGAGTACAAATAGGAAACCCTAACTGGTTGTACCCCCTATGGGATACCCCACTACAGCCTACACAATAGTATAAGCTATATATATGTTCTGACACAACGTTGGCAAGATTAGTTACCAATGCATGGCACGCAGCACGCCAGGGTCCTCTGTTTGATTCATCCGAAAATTTGTTTTGTGTGTCTGGAGTACTGTATCAGGTACTGTATTCAGCGAGATCTTGTCTATGTTTGTCAAATTTTGGGGTCAAGTGGTTCCGGCTTGACTGGTCACTGCAGATTCGCCCTGACACTGCAATTCGCATGACACAGCAAATATTCGCAGAACGCTGCGCCTCGCACGACACCACAAACATCCACCCCAGCGCACCTTCCCTGCAAACAGACATGTGATATGTTCAATACTATTGTTTTTATTAGTATACATGATCAACTTAATTTTTACCTCACACTAAAAGTTCAGCCTAAAATCTTTGGGTTGTCTGAACTTTCAGCCTAATAAATTGTGGCCACATTGACTCACAGAGCTCCAATAGGGGTGGACGCTAATCGATTAGCGTGCCTCAAAACGAATTTAGGGGCCTGCCTGCTAGGGTTTGCTATATGTATCCCATTGTTTGCTAGTGAAACCCCTCTTCTGCTGTTCTCGTTTCTGCTTGCTATCTTGACATGCTATCAGAGCGTCTACGCTCCTGGCCAATGGACCCACCTGCTTCCGCTGCTGTACTGTCTGTTGCGCGCCCCGTGGCGCGCGACGTTTTTTCTTCCCGCCACGCGCTATGGGCGCGACGGTTTTCTGCTCGGTGCGTCGCCCCACTTGACCCGCGCCCCACCCCGTGGGACCTGCGCGCCGCCCCCGCTGGACCGGCACGACGCCCTGCGAGACCCGCGCGCTGCCCTGCTGGACCCGCGCGACGCCCTGCGGGACCCGCGCTTCGCCCCCGCTGGACCCGCGCGACACCCTGCGGGGCTCGCGCGCTGCTCTGCTGGACTCGCGCGACGCCCTGCGGGACCCGCGAGCCGCCCCTGCTCGACCCGCGCGCTGCCCCGCTTGACCCGCGCGCTGCCCCTGGGGACCCGCGCGCTGCCCCTCCTAGACCCGCCTGCCGCCCGCGCCCTGCCTGTTGCGAGCGCCCCACAGCCCGCCCGCGCCCTCCACGTCGCGACGCCGCCTGCCCTCCCCCCTCCTCCTTCGACTTCCTGTTGCGCGTGCAGCCGTGTGGAGGGTATGGGGGTGGCGGGAGTGCGTGACCAGCTGCCCCTCCTCCTCTCTCTCCCACTGCTGCAGCTGCCGCTGAGGGGGGGATGGAGTGGGTGAGGTTGGGGAGTGGCGCTAGCCGGGGGGGATGTGAGAAAGGGGTTGGGGGCAATGAGGGGAGGTTGAACGGAGGTAGCTGCTGTGGAGCCAGCAGCGCCAGTAGTCCAAATACCCTTGCTCCGGTAGCCTCAGAGCCCGTTGCGCCAGTCGTCCGTGGGTCCATTGCTCCAGCCGCTCGTCTTAGCCGCGGAGCCAGTTACTCCAGTAGTCCGGGGCCCTTGCTCCGTTAGCCAGTGCGCCTGTTGCTCCAGTCGCCCGTGTGCCAGCAGCTTCAGCAGCCGCCTCCAATCTCCTCTCCTCTCATAGTCCCTCCTCCTCGCGAGCCCTGTATGTCTGCCACTAGCTTTACTTGTGCTTGTGAACTTATTATGCGACTGCTTGCTGTGCTGATTATACTCCACTTTGCCTTTATATTTGTCTAGTCTATAGTAGGGTACTCCATAGTGAGTACAGCCCTGCTAGGGTTTGCTAAATGTATCCTATTGCTTGCTAGTGAAACCCCTCTTCTGCTGTTCTCATTCCTGCTTGCTATCTTGACAGTCAACAGCCGCGACAGTTGACTTACGACTGTTGAACTTCCTGCCCTTGATACGGGCTGATCCGATACTACTGTTAGTGCTGCTTCGATAGTAGTGGGTGCGATACTGCTGCACCTACGGGAATGCTAAGTATGACTCCCTTCATACTCCAACACTCCCCTTCATTCTTGGAGGTGCGCCACGTGGCTCTTTCGGATGACTCCGCACAGGTCCGAGGAGTACTGAAACTTCTGACATGGCAGTTTTTCGTCAGAAAATCAGCTGCCATCTCGCCAGTTTGGCAGTAGGTGAGCTGGACCTTCCCTTTGTCAATTTCGTCCTTGACGAAGAAATAACGCAGGGCGATGTGTTTCGTGCGGTTGACAAAGCCCAGCTTGCTTGCGATTTTGATCGCACTCTGGTTATCGCAAAGTAACTTGAAGGACCCATTCATCGCCGTCTTCGTTTCCTGTAGGAGCTCCGTGAGGTAGAGTCCTTCGCGAACTGTTGCGCTTGCTGCGATGAATTCTGCTTCTGCTGACAAAAGGGTGATGAGCTCCTGCTTCTGTAAAATCCAGGAGATGGTTCCTGTAGGCTCAAGTTCGAAAATGAAGCCTATGCGGGACCTCCTGTTATTTGCGTCCCCCGCGTGATCCGCATCAACGTAGCCAGCAAGTTGCAGGGTAGCTGTTAGGTTTGCTGTATAGGTGAGGCCGACATCGGGCGTAGAGATGAAGTACTGTAAGGCGCGGCGCAAGTCTGCCAGGCTCTCCCCTTCAGGTCGGCGCATGTACTGGGCGAGCTGGCTGGCGATGTAGGATAAGTCCGGGCGGCATGTGACGGCGGCGAACAGTAGGCACCCGAGTTGCTGTTGGTAGAGGCGTTGGTCGGCCAGGGAGAGCAGCGAGGGATCGGGTTTGTGAATAGGCGGAGGGGTGCGGAATGGGGTGGTGATGCCGACGGGAGTGATGCCGAACTTCTTAGCGAGTGTTTCGGCGTATTTTGCGGAAGAGAGGTGGATCGTATCGGCGGTCTGGGTGACGTTGAGGCCAAGGAATTTGAGTGACCTCATGATCGATGGTCACTTCCAGCTTCTCCTGGATGTCGCGTTCGAAGCGATCGAGCGGCTCTGCGTTATCTCCGGTGAAGTGGAGAAGTGGCCGCGGATGAAGTGGCCGCAGATGAAGTGGCCGCGGGACTCGAGACGGTACATCCCCTGGTCGTGAGGGAGCTGCTGGAAGCCGAGCTCGATGAGCACGGTGTGGAGGTACTGCTGCCACAGGCATGGAGCCTGCTTGATGCCGTACAGAGACTTTTGGAGGAGGCAAATGGTGTCGCCTTCTTCCTCGAAGGCGTGCGGTTGCTCGATGTAAATGATGGCGTCGACGATTGCATAGAGGAAGGCGTTGGAGACATCGATTTTACGCAGGGGGCGCTGCTTCACAGCGGCGATATAGAGGAGAATCAGCACAGAAGTGTGGCGGCCGACAGGTGCGAATGTTTGATCGTAGTCCACAAGTTGAGTTTGCTCGAATCCGCGGACGACCCAACGCGCTTTGTATTTGTCGATAGTCCCATCCGCGAGAGTCTTGATCCTGAAGACCCACTTTCCTGTGAGGTTTTTCCTCCCCTTTGCGTGTTCTCGTGGTACCAGCTTCCAAGTGCCACGTCGCTGGAGTGCAGCAACTTCTGCGGCCATGGTGGCTCTCCACTTCTTAGCATCGGGCCCGTTGAGGGCCTGGCGAACGGTGGTGGGTTCGACCAGCTGCTGGTTACCTTGAACGCCGACGGCGAGTCCAAGTATGCGAAGACCTGTGAGGTTGGATTCCTGCGTTGGTAACTTCAACCACGTCGTTGTCGTCGCCAGGGATGTCACGAACGTTGTCGCGAGAAGAGTTGCGAGCTGGGTCTTCGTCCATGGGTGAGTGGATTTCTGCACTCGCATAATCGTGCTGTGCCTGTACTGCTTTATGGTGATCAGTTTCGTTTGGGAAAAATGCGGGTGTGCCAAACTGCTTCGTAATGGGTACGAAGGGTACCTCATCCTCTGCTGTCTCGTCTGGCTGTTTGTCAGGCATATATGCTATAATCTGTGTAGGCTGTAGTGGGGCAGTTCATATGGGGTACAACACTTTAGGGTTTGCTACTTGTACTCCCCTTTCTGCTCAATGCATTCATTCTCGTTTCTCGTCATGGTATAGAGCAGGTTCCCTAGTGGGAACGCTACCTAGGGCCCACCACGATACTTTTTTTTTCCTGCCCGGAGCGCGCTTCACTCCTGCCCGAGTCGCGCTCTGTGTGCCCTCCCTACCTTTGAGCCGCACTTAGTGGCCCCTCTCACGGCCCCTTTGGCCGCCCTTACGGCCCCTCGCGCCGCCCTTACGGCCCCTCGCGCCGCCCTCTACGGCCCCTCGCGCCGCCCTTACGGCCCCTTACGGCCCCTTAAGGCCCCTCGCATCGCCCTTACGGCCCTCGCGCGGCCCCTTTCGGCCCCTCGCGGCGCCCTTTCCGGCCCCTTACGGCCCCGTCTAGGCCCCTTGCGACCCCGCTACGGCCCCGTCTACGCCCATTACGGCCCCTCCGCGGCCCCGTCTAGGCCCCTTGCGGCCCCGCTACGGCCTCGTCTAGGCCCCTTACGGCCCCTCCGCGGCCCCGTCTAGGCCCCTTACGGCCCCGCTACGGCCCCGTCTAGGCCCCTTACAGCCCCTCCGCGGCCCCGTCTAGGCCCCTTGTGGCCCCGTCGCCGCCACGTGCGGCCCCGTCGCCGCCACCAGCGGCCCCGTTGTCACCACCTGCGGCCCCGTCGCCGCCACCTGCAGCCACGCAGCCGCCACCTGCGGCCTCGCCGCCACCTACGGCCCCGTCGCCCTCCCCTAGCGGCCCTGTCACCGCTCAGCCGCCCAGCGACCGAGCCGCCGAGCAGCCCAGCAGCCGAGCCGCCCTGCCGCCGAGCCGCCCAGCAGCCGAGCCGCCCTGCCGCCGAGCCGCCCAGCAGTCGAGCCGCCCAGCAGCCGAGCCGCCCTACCGCCGAGCCGCCCTGCAGCCGAGCCGCCCAGCAGCCGAGCCGCCCTGCCGCCGAGCCGCCGAGCCGCCCTACTGTCGAGCCGCTGCTGTTCCTACCGGTGCTCCCCGGCCCTCCTTCCTCGGACTGGTGAGCTCACTTCCTGCTAGGCCACTGCAGTCATGGCTACCCCCAGTGTCCTTACTTTTGATGCTGCGGGCCGTGCCGTTGACTTTGAGGTCTGGGTCAATGACCTCCAACTGTTTCTCCAGTGCGATAGGGCAGACGGACTCTCTCTGTTCGATCTCACCTCTGGTGTCTCTCCTGCCCCGTGTGCCGCTGCTGACAGCACTATTCGCTCACAGTGGGCCACACGCGATGCTGCTGCTCGCCTTGCTGTGCGTCGCCACTTACCGACCACTGAGCGTGCACACTTTAGCTAGTACAAGAGTGCTCAGACCTTGTACGATGCTGTGGTTGCACGCTACTCTTCCTCTGCAACTGCTGCATTGAGCCGCCTCATGCTACCGTACCTCTTCCCTGACCTTGCTGCCTTTCCCATAGTCGCTGACCTCATTACGCACCTCCGCACTAGTGACACACGCTACCGCGTTGCGCTTCCTGCTAAGTTATGCGCCAAGAACCCCCCCCCCCATGTACATCACCCTCTACTACATAGTCACTCGGCTCCCTGACTCTCTTCGCGTAGTCAGGGACCACTTCCTCTCAGTTTGCCCCACCACTCTCACCGTTGACCTCCTGGAGAAGGGCCTCCTAGCAGCAGAGAAGAGCATAGTCGCTGTAGGAGCCTCTCGTGGTGACCCTCGCA
The DNA here is from genome assembly GCA_948144175.1 of Closterium sp. NIES-65. Classification (NCBI taxonomy): domain Eukaryota; kingdom Viridiplantae; phylum Streptophyta; class Zygnematophyceae; order Desmidiales; family Closteriaceae; genus Closterium; species Closterium sp. NIES-65. Next base: position 122,609 of record CANXME010000741.1, read on the forward strand.
CCCCCGTCTTTGAGGGGTGTTCCACATCCCCCCTCTTGCCCTCTGTTTCTTCTGCTGCTGCGGCCGACCTCGTTGGTTTCGAGTCGGTCGGCGCTGCGTCTGCCCCTAGCGGGAGACGCCGCACCGGCAAGGGCAAGGGGGGCAAGGGCGCTGGAGGGGCTGGCGAGGGCGGTGGAGGTGGTGGTGGAGGCAGTGGAGGGGGTGGGGGTGGTGGTGGGAGTGGTGGCGGGGGTGGCGGCGGCAGCGGCAGCAGTGGAGGCGGAGGTTGCGGCGGTGGTGGCGGAGGGAGCGGAGGCGACGGAGGTGGCGGAGGAGGCGGAGGTGGAGGAGGCGGCGGAGGCAGCGGCGGCAGCAGTGGACCTGGTCGCGGCTCTGTGCAGCGGAGTGGCTCCGGTGGTGGTACGCGCCAGCAGCAGCAGAGCAGTCGTGAGACCCTGTCCCCTCAGCAGCTTCGTGAGTGGTACGCTGCGCGTCAGCGCGGTGGGGGTACGGGTCCCTACACCTACGTTCTCCGCACCGGCGACCGCGCTGGTGAGCAGTGCAGGGGCCCGCACTCCACCCAGCGCTGCTTCGGCCGCCTGACGGACGCGTGGCGTCACCACTTCCCTGGGGCCTCTGAGATCCCTCGCTGGGGAGAGCTGTCTAGGGCGGGGGTTGCTATCTTTGATCTTGATTTTGATGCTATTCTTGCTGCCATGTATGCTGTTGATGATAGTGTTGCGGGTGACTGTTACCTGTGTGTACCGCCTGACCCGGGCATTGAGGCTACTGCTCTAGGTGCTCGTGCGTCTGCTGCCCAAGGTGCTAGTGCGTCTGCTGCCCCAGGTGCTGGTGAGTCTGCCCTCTCGGGTACTACATCGGCTCAAGCCTTACACACCTTCACCCTTGACTCGGTTGCGTCCCGCTCCTTCTTTTGAGACCGCAACACTCTTACGCCGCTCAGTCGGCCGGTTGCAGTCTCCCTGGCGGACCCCTCTGAGGGTCCTGTCCTTGCTAGCTTCTCCACTGTCTTACCGTGCCCGGCAGCCCCCTCTGGCACCCTATCACGTCTCTACCTCCCCTTGTTCTCTACGAACTTGGTGAGTGGAGCGGACCTACAGGATAGGGGGGTTGACCAGTTCACTCTTGTGAGTCAGCGGGTGACCCACTGCACGTGTGCTCGGACATGCCGACACTTGGCCACGTTCACCTGTCGGCCAGGGTCGAGCCTGTACACCCTTACAACTGAGTCTCCTCCGGCTGCTGAGTCTGGCCAGGTAGCTGCGTCGAGTCAGGTGTTTGCTGCAGCGTCCAGGTCTGGTCCTGAGTCTGGTCCCTGCTCGTGTCGTCTACTGTCCCACCAGAATCTCCTCTGGCACCACCGCCTTGGTCACCCCTCCCTGCCTCGTCTCCGAGGCATGGCCTCCCTTGTCCTTGTCTCTGGTCTCCCTCGGTCTCTCCCTCCCCTACCTCCGGGGCCTGGCCCTACCTGCGTCCCCTGCGTTGAGGGGCGACAGCGCGCCGCCCCTCACTCCTCCGAGCTTCCTCCGACAGAGGCTCCGCTGCAGACTCTCCACATGGACGTGTGGGGCCCCGCCCGCGTCAGTGGGCAGGGGCGCGAGCGGTACTTCCTGCTGGTGGTTGACGACTAATCGCGTTACACCACAGTCTTCCCCTTGCGCAGCAAGGGTGACGTCACTGAGGTGTTGATCGATTGGATCCGCGCAGCTCGTCTCCAGCTCAGGGAGAGTTTCGGCTCGGACTTTCCTGTTCTGCGTCTTCTCTCGGATAGAGGCGGGGAGTTTTCCTCTGCCCGTCTGGGAGCTTTCTGTCGTGTGCAGGGCATCCGCCAGACCTTCACGCTTCCGGCCTCTCCACAGCAAAATGGGATTGCTGAGCGCCGCATTGGCATGGTCATGGACGTCGCTCGTACGTCCATGATGCATGCGGCTGCCCCCATTTTCTGTGGTCGTTTGCGGTTCAGTACGCCGCGGATCAGCTCAACCTTCAGCCCCGGGTCTCCTTGCCAGAGACCTCCCCCACCTTGCGGTGGACCGGGAAGGTTGGCGATGCGTCTGCATTTCGGGTCTGGGGATCTCGGGCGTTTGTCCGCGACTTGTCTGCGGACAAGCTGTCCCCCCGTGCTGTTCCCTGCGTCTTCCTTGGCTTCCCCCCTGACGCGCCAGGGTGGCAGTTTTACCACCCCACCTCGCGCCGTGTTCTGTCCTCCCAGGACGTCACCTTTGACGAGTCGGTGCCTTACTACCGTCTCTTCCCCTACCGCACTGCGCCCCTCCCCCCGCCGCCGCTCTTCCTTGCGCCAGGTCCTCCCCCGGTAGACCCCCTCCCCCCTCAGGGTCCTGCCCCGTCAGGTGTGTCCCAGGTAGACGCAGTCGAGCCTGTCGAGGTAGCTGTTGACTCTGGTGCTGCTAGAGGTGCTGAGCCTGCGGGTGCCGGGTCTGGGGGTGATGAGTCTGGGGGTGCTGAGCCTGGGGGTGCTGAGTCTGGAGGTGCGGAGCCTAGGGGTGCGGAGCCTGGGGGCGCTGGGTCTGCTCGTATGGCCGCCGGCGGTGCTTCGTCGAGGCGGGAGCCGCTCTCTCCACAGGAGCTGCGCGAGTGGTTTGCCCGCCGCTAAGGACGTGCTGCTGGAGCTGGAGGTGCTCCTGTTGCTGCTAGTCCCGGAGGTGCTCGTACTGGCGGTCCTGGAGCTGCTGGGGCCACTGGAGTTGGTCCCGCTGGAGCTGCTGGCGGTACTGGTGCTGCAGGAGCTGGAGCTGCTGGGGGTGTTGGCGCTAGTGTTCTACTGGCGCTGGTGCGTCTGGGGGTGCTGCTGAGGCTGTTGGAGCTGGAGCTGCTGGAGCTGGAGCTGCAGGGGGTGTTGGCGCTGGCGGTACTGCTGGCGCTAGTGCCTCTGAGGGTGTTGGAGTTGGCGATGATGGAGCTGGAGGTGCTGCTGGCGCTGGTACTGCCGCTGAGGGTGCTGGTGCTGTCCTTGCTGGTTCTGGAGGCACTGCGCGGCCGAGGTCGTACTTCGTTCCGCTCCTGGAGCAGGTTCTTGGTCTCCCGCCCTCTACTAGTCCTGCTCCTCCCTTAGAGTGTCCACCGCCTGTCCAGTCCCAGTCACAGTTACAGCTCGCCTCCCCTCTACCTGCTCCTTCTCCCTACACTGGTCCTACTGGAGGTCTTGCTGAGCGTCGTGAGCCTGCGTCCTATCCTGCGTCGCCTGTTCGTGCTGCTCGCACTAGTGGTCGTACTGCGCGTCCGCGTCCTCCTGCGGTGCCCGGCTCACACCAGATGGCGCTGCGTCCTTCCACTGCTCCTCTGCGTGTCCCGTTACCGTCTCCTCCAGAGTCCTCTCTTCCTACTCTTGCTGACCCGGAGTCTGACTCTCTTCGTGCTGCTAGTCCTTCTGTCACGCGTCTTCTGGCTACTGTTGTCACTGACCCTTCCTTTGAGTCCACCGCTGCGTCTGCCCTAGTTGCTGAGCTTGTCGACTTCGCTGCTCGCTGTCGTCTAGACTACGCTGCTAGTCTCGTTGCTGAGTCTGAGTCTGTCTGTCCTCCGTCCGTCGGGGGTGAGTGTGCTCTTAGCACGGACGTCCTTTAGGACAGGCGGGAGGAGTTCCAGTGCTTTGCTGCTGCTTTGCCCCATCTCGTGTCCACGCTGATTGCCCCTGAGGGAGACCTGGATGCACCAGACATCTCGACTCCTCGATCGTACGCTGAGGCGATTGAGGGTCCCTACTCCTCTCAGTGGCAGTCGGCCATGGACGCAGAGATGGCTTCCTGGAAGTCACAGGCACCTACGTTGACGAGGTTCCCCCACCTGGGGCGAACATCGTCAGTGGCATGTGGATCTTCAGGGTGAAGCGGCCGCTGGGCTCTCCGCCTGTCTTCAAGGCGCGTTACGTGGCTTGAGGCTTCAGTCAGCGGCTGGGAGTTGACTACTTTCAGACCTTCTCTCCCACCCCGAAGATGACCACTCTTCGGGTGCTGCTGCACATAGCTGCTCAACGCGAGTACGAGCTTCACTCTCTTGACTTCAGCACAGCTTTCCTGCAGGGCAGCCTGCACGAGGAGATCTGGCTACGCCGCCCACCTGGCTTCACTGGGTCGTTTCCTCCTGGTACCCAGTGGAGCCTCCGGCGGCCAGTCTACGGTCTCCGCCAGGCGCCCCGTGAGTGGCACGACACACTGAGAACTACACTTGCGGCTCTTGGGTTTGCTCCTTCTACAGCCGACCCGTCACTGTTTCTGCGCACCGACACCTCTTTGCCGCCATTCTACATCCTCGTGTACGTCGACGACTTGGTCTTTGCCACTGCTGACACTACTACACTCGCCCACGTGAAGTCCGAGCTGCAAAAGAGACACACGTGCACATACCTGGGTGAACTGCGCAGCTACCTTGGCTTGCAGATCACCCGGGACAGAGCACAGCGCACCATTACCCTGACTCAGTCACACATGGTGCAGCAGGTCCTTCAGCGCTTCGGCTTTACGTACTCCTCGCCTCAGGCCACTCCTCTGTCTACTCGCCACTCGCTCTCAGCTCTGCCTTCGGATGAGTCCGTAGAGCCGAGTGGCCCGTACCCAGAGCTTGTTGGCTGCCTCATGTACCTGATGACCTGCACACGACCTGACCTTGCATACCCTCTTAGCATCTTGGCACGCTATGTTGCTCCTGGGAGACACCGACCAGAGCACATGGCTGCAGCGAAGAGGGTGTTGCGCTACGTGTGCAATACGTCAGGCATGGGGCTAGTGCTTGGAGGGCGGCGTCGACTGGTCCTGACAGGTCACGCAGACGCTTCTTGGGCTGACGACCAGGCTCTGCAGCGGTCGTCACAGGGTTACACCTTCAGCCTTGGCTCCGGCTCTGTTTCGTGGCGGTCTACCCGCTCGTCTTCTGTTCTCAGCACCAGCTGTGAGGCTGAGATCTACGCAGGGGCCATGGCTGCACAGGAGCTACGCTGGCTCACCTACCTGCTGACTAACCTAGGAGAGCCGCCTCGTTCTCCTCCAGTTCTGTACGTAGACAACAAGGCCATGCTGGCCTTGTGTCGGGATCACAGATTGGAGCACAGAACGAAGCATATTGCTCTCCGCTACTTCCTGGCTCGTGAGCTGCAGCACCGTGGTCAGCTCCGCCTCACCTACGTGGCCTCTGAGGCCAACACTGCTGATATCCTCACCAAGGCCCTTCCACCTTGTGATCATCAGCGCTTCTGTACTGTGCTAGGTCTTGTGCCTACTTGGCCTCACTTGCTCACTTCTTGACCTTGCTTGTAGTGTCCTCTTTCTATACCTGCACTTGCTTGTTTACCTTTATATATATGATCTTGCATGTGAACTGGCCTTATGGCCTTGCTCTTGTGCTCGGACTGTATGGTGACGTTGTGATCCACCCTGAGCTTGCTTTACTTTGCTTGAGTGGTCTTGTGACCCCTTGTTCTCCCCCACTCTGCCTATGGGGGTGTGTCAGGCATATATGCTATAGTCTGTGTAGGCTGTAGCGGGGCAGTTCATATGGGGTACAACACTTTAGGGTTTGCTACTTGTACTCCCCTTTCTGCTCAATGCATTTGTTCTCGTTTCTCGTCACTGTTCGCCTACCACGTCGACGTCGTCCTCGTCATTTGCGTAGCTGTGCTGTCCTAGAAAGATGTTTTCTGGTGCATTTTGTGCAGTGCGATGCTGCCGGTACAGTGGCTGGGTCAATCTTTCGTAGAAGATGCAGTCACGTTAATGCGTGAGCTGGTGGGTGGCGAAGTCTAGTATCGTCCAGTATTTGGATTCGATTCCGAGGTGAATGCCCCAGCGGGCGGGATCTTCAAATATTCTGGTCCGGGCAGTGTGGGGGCAGTAATGTACCATACACCGAAAAACCTGCAGCATGGGTGTGTCAGGGTGTTTTTCCGGTCCACTCCTTGAAAGGTGAGCTGTTGTTGGCCAGTGCTTTTGAGGAAAGCATGTTGTGCAGCCGAACTGCATGCGCCATCGCGAATGGCCAGTACTTGGTTGGCAGAGCTGACTGCTTCATGAGGGCTCGCATTTTTGTCGCGAGGCTCCTATTAGTTTGCTCAGTCAATCCCTGCTGTTTGTGAGCGTAGGGGAGGGAAATCATCCTCTTAATTCCCTTCTGTTTGCAAAGGGTTTTGAACTCCTCCGTCTGGTACCCCAGGGCTCCGTCTGTCTGAAAGGCTTTTAGCTTTTGTCCATTGCTCTGAGTCTCTGCCATGCCCAGCCAGGCCTCGAAACACTGGTAGGCAAGATAGCGGTTGTTGACATTTACAGCCCACACGAAGCGGGTGCCGGCGTCGATGAAGGTGAGTGTGTACTGCTCCCCTCCAACTCCTTTCGCCGTGAGCACAAGAAAATCGCTTTAGACTTTCTCAAGCAGTTAGTAGAGTTCGGCTCCATGGATTTTCTCAACGAAGAGCGTGTGACGCAGCGCAGCTACTGGGCAGACGGTGCAGTTGGGTAAGCCGGTTCTTGGTTTAAGTAGCTTGCCATCTGGCAGCAAGAGTGATCCTTCAGGAGGCGGGGGCGAGATTCGTGGACGACGATCTTCCGGTTGCGTGAATTCTTCTTCTTCGAAGTCGGTGTCGCTGATTGTCGTTTCCCTTGTCTCGAAGCGAAGATAGTCCCTGTCATCCGTTGTGATGGGGATGAGGTGAGGACCGTACTCTGTTAGCCATTCTTCTTCCTTTGCTTCTAGTGCCTCCTCAGTAACTTCTGGTTCTTCTGCTTCTTCTGCTGTAGGTCCTTCAGCAATGTTTCCCCATCCGGCTTCAGTTGCGACCGCTTTTTCAAGCGCGGTGTTCTTCGTGACCCAGCGAGTGTCCACGGCATCCCAACTCTTAGTGGTGTTCCAACCGGTAGGTTGCAATACGCGAGGCCAGATTGCTCGTGCGGATCCTCCTGCGTTTGTCATTTCCGTTGTCGCGACCGTTGGTTCTGATGTGGTCTCTTCTCCTCCTTTCACTGCTTGTGGTCATGTATCTGCAGGGTTTGTGGTTGAGGCGACGAGTACAGCAAGTGCGCGGAAGTTTCCATCGAGATCGGGCTGCTGACAATCGGTTTCTTCAGGATGACTCCACCTTGGTGGTAACGGGTGGCCGGGTGGATCAAGAACGAGGATGTGTTGATTGTCCCCGGAGGTTTTGGGTGAGTCAAAGTCGAGCACGAATACTCCTTCCATGCTCATCGCTTTTCTGATGAAGATTTCGTCATACATTAAGTGAAGCTCGTTCTCGGTTGTTTGCAGGCCGACTCCGCACTTCATCAACTGGTCGATGGACAAAAGATTGTAAGGAAGCTAGCGAACAACGAGGACGTCGCTGATATGGATGTAGTAACTGGTGTCATGGGATTCCAGTTGGATCTGACCGCGGCTCCAGCGTAAATGGTCTGACTGTTGGCGACGGTGATCTCCAACTCGTTGAAGAGTGCTTCGCTGTTGAGGATGAAGACGCTTGACGACACCAAGTGTTGGCCGCAGCAACTGACCAAGTCCCATTTGTTAACCTCCTTCTTTGCCTTGGCGAGGTTTGCAAGTTTTGGTGTGATATGATGCTTCATGCCGTGTTCCCTTTCGTAGTCGTAGTAACATCCCTCTTCGTTGTATGCGATGCGTGCGGGTGGAAACTCCTGGATCCACTGCGGCGCTTCCCAGTCGTACTGCATCCGTCCGACTGTCAGCTCGTCGTAAGTCGGATCGTTTCTTCCTCGTCTTCAACCGATCCTTCGGGTCGCTCCTGAGGTGGGTCTGCGGACATGTCTTCCTAGCTGCGGAAGAAGCGGTAGTGTCGGTTTGGGTGAGGCGGTCCTCGACCTACCATGCAAGTTAATACCTTGCTCTTGCTCTTATCGTTTGTGTTCGCAGGAATACGTCCTGGTGTTTGAGATGTGCTAGCGACGGCTGGTGGCAAAACTGTCTGGTTGCGTGGTGAAGCACCTCCTTGCTGGTGCGTTCCGGCACCCTTCTGGTTGTTGTTGCTGCCGTTCAGAGGCCAGCATTCCTGAATTATATGCCCAGTCTTTTTGTAGTATTTGCAGAAGAGTCTTTTCTTGTCCGGTGGTGCTTGCGCGTAGAAAGCAATCTTCTCCTTCTTGTTGCCTCTCTTATTGTACAGGTCGATCTCCTTTTGTTCAGAAAGGAGCATGGAGCAGAGGGCAGTTTCGCTGAGGGTTCCTTGCGTACGAAGGAGCGACTTGCACTGGCGCCATTCCTAGCTCAATCCAGCGAGGATGATGGTGACGAACATGTCGTCAGGGAAGTTGTCGCCGCTTTTCTTGAATTGATCTCTCAGGTTCCTGCAGCGGTTGATGTATGGTCTGGCCTTCTCGCCGGGGAACATCTTGACATTGTTCAGCTGGTTGAGCAGGCGACTAAGTGTCACCGAGTCCGTTGCCATGTGGCAAGTGCGCAGGTGTTCCCAGGATTGTTGCGCGGGTGCCCACTCGTACTTGAGGGGGCGAATGCTCAGCTGTTCTTCATGCGACAGGTTCTGGATCAAGACGGTAAAGGCTAGGAGCAATTCGTTGTAGTACTGCGTTTTCTCCTGAGGTGAGCCATTAGTCGGAAATGCATGCGACCCGTTGTAGTACATCCAGATTTGAGCGCCTTGAGCTAGCAGCTCGAATTTGAAGCTCCATGTGTAGAAGTCTTGTCCATCGAAGGGCTTTTTTGTCCTAAGCTTCGATGTTGATAAAAACTTGTCAGAACATTATAGCTTATGCTTTTGTGTAGGCTATAGTGGGGTATCCCATAGGGGGTACAACCCAATTAGGGTTAGTACTTGTACCCACTTCATTCATAGTTCATTCATTCTCGTTCACTTATTCACATGGAATCAGAGCAGGTCCCCTCCTAGGGACTGTTCCTAGGGCCCACCGAAGCGCGCCCCGAGGCGCGCGTTCCTTTTTTTAGCGACCCTCCGTGTCGCCCCTAGCGGCCCGTTACGCCGCCCTTACCTACGCGACCCCACCGCCCTTACCTACGCGGCCCCGCCACCCTTACCTACACGCCCCCCCCCCCCCCCCCGCCCTTACGTCGCGGCCCCGCCGCCCTTACCTACGCGGCCCCGCCGCCCTAACGTCGCGGCCCCGCCGCCCTCACGTCGCGGCCCCGCCGCCCTTACCTACGCGGCCCCGCCGCCCTTACGTCGCGGCCCAGCCGCCCTCACGTTGCGGCGCCGCCGCCCTCACCTCCGCGGCCTCGCCGCCCTCACCTACGCGCCCCCCCCCCCCCGCCCTCACCTTAGCGGCCTCGCCGCCCTCGCCTTCGCCGCCCCGCCGCCCTCACCTACGCGGCCCCGCCGCCCTCACCTTCGCGGCCTCGCCGCCCGTGCCTACGCGGCCCCGCCGCCTTCTCCTATGCGGCCCCGCCGCCCTCACGTCGCGGCCCCGCTGCCCACACCTTCGCGGCCCCGCCGGTCTCCCCTCCTGCCGAGCCGCCCGAGCAGCCGCCCGCCACGCCGCCCGGTACCGGAGCAGCCGAGCCACCCAGCAGCAGCCGCCGAGCCGCCGGGCCGCCGAGCCGCAGTCCAACCGAGCCGCCCAGCAGCAGCCGCCGAGCCGCCGGGCCGCCGAGCCGCAGTACAGCCGAGCCGCCCAACAGCAGCCGCCGGGCCGCCGAGCCGCAGTACTGCCGAGCCGCCCGACCTGCCCTGTCTGGTGAGCACAGCCCCACTGCTACTGCGTGCCCTTCCCCCACTGCTTGCACTGCCAGTCTGTCGTCATGGCTACCCCTAGTGTCCTCGCTTTTGACGCTGAGGGTCGAGCCATTGACTTTGAGGTCTGGGTCGACGACCTGCAGCTGTTTTTACAGTGCGATAGGGCGGACGGTCTTTCTCTCTTTGACCTCACCTCTGGCGCCTCCCCTGCTCCTGCTGCTGATGCTGACCCCACTGTTCGCTCTCAGTGGGCCACCCGCGATGCTGCTGCACGTCTTGCTCTACGTCGCCACCTGCCTACTACTGAGCGCACGCACTTTAGTCAGTTCAAGAGTGCTCAGACCTTGTACGACGCTGTAGTTGCGCGCTACTCTTCCCCTGCCACTGCTGCACTGAGCCGCCTCATGCTACCGTACCTCTTTCCTGACCTTGCTGCCTTTCCTACAGTCGCTGACCTCATCACGCACCTCCACACTTCTGACACTCGCTACCGCGCCGCACTTCCTGCTGAGTTCTGCGCCAAGAACCCCCCCCCCCATGTACATCGCTCTCTATTACATAGTCACTCGCCTCCCTGACTCCCTTCGCGTAGTCAGGGACCACTTCCTCTCAGTCTGTCCCACCACCCTCACTGTCGACCTCCGCGAGAAGGCCCTCCTAGCGGCGGAGAAGAGCATAGTCGTTGTAGGAGCCTCTCGTGGTGACCCGCGCACCCCCATCTTTGAGGGGTGTTCTCCTTCCCCCCTGCTGCCCTCTGTTGCCTCTGTTGCTGCTGCCGACCTGCTTGGTCTTGAGTCGGTCGGCGCGGCGTCTGCCCCTAGCGGGAGACGCCGCCCTGGCAAGGGCAAGGGGGGCAAGGGCGCGGGTGGAACTGGCGGGGGCGGTGGGGGTGGCAGTGGCGGTGGCGGAGGGAGTGGGGGTGGCGGTGGGAGTGGTGGTGGGGGTGGTGGTGGTGGTGGCGGCAGCGGAGGCGGCGGCGGTGGCGGCGGCGGTGGTGGGAGCGGAGGCGGCGGTGGTGGCGGAGGTGGAAGCGGCGGTGGCGGAGGAGGTGGAGCCAGTCGGGGTAGTGCCCCTCAGCGGAGCGGCTCTGGTGGAGGTCAGCGCCAGCAGCAGCAGCAACAGCAGCGTTCTCAGGACATCCCCCCGCCTCAGCAGCTCCTTGAGTGGTACACGCAGCGTCAGCGTGGTGGGGGTCTTGGCCCGTGCACCTACGTTCTTCGTTCCGGCGACCGCGCGGGTGAGCCGTGTGGGGGTGCCCACTCCACCCAGCGCTGCTTTGGCCGCCTGACGGACGCTTGGCGTCAGCAGTTCCCCGAGGCTAGTGAGATTCCCCGCTGGGGAGAGCTGTCTAGGGCTGGCGTAGCGATCTTTGATCTTGACTTTGATGCTATCCTTGCTGCCATGTATGCTGTGACTATTAGTGATGAGGGTGACTGTTACCGGTGTTTCCCGCCCGACCCGGGCATTGGTACTGCTGCGCTAGGTGCTTATGAGGCTACTGCTCTAGGTGCCAAAGCGTCTGCACTCTCAGGTACTGGTGAGGCTGCGCTCTCAGGTACTGCGTCGGCTTCGGCCTCCCTCACCTTCACACTTGACTCAGGGGCTTCTCGCTCCTTCTTTCGAGACCGCACCACACTCATGCCGCTTGGACGGCCGGTTGCAGTCTCCCTGGCTGACCCCTCTGGGGGTCCTGTCCTCTCTCACTTCTCCACTGTCCTCCCGTGTCCGGCTGCCCCCTCGGGCACCCTGTCGGGTCTGTACCTCCCCTCGTTCTCGACGAACTTGGTGAGTGGTGCTGACCTGCAGGATGCGGGGGTTCACCAGTTTACTCCTGCGAGTCAGCGGGTGACCCACTGCTCGGACGCCCGCACAGGCCGACACCTAGCCACGTTTTCGCGTCGGCCCGGGTCGAGTCTCTACACCCTGTCCACTGAGTCTCCTCCAGTCCCTGCGTCTGGCCAGGTAGCTGCGTCAGGTCAGGTGTTTGCTGCTGCGTCCAGGTCTGGTCCTGAGTCTGCCCCCTGCTCGTGTCGCCTCCTGTCTCACGAGACTCTCTTGTGGCACCACCGTCTTGGCCACCCCTCCTTGCCTCGTCTTCGGGGCATGGCTTCCCGTGTCCTTGTCTCTGGTCTCCCCCGGTCTCTCCCACCCCTTCCTTTGGGGCCAGGACCTTCCTGTGTCCCCTGTGTCGAGGGGCGGCTCCGGGCTGCCCCCCACTCCTCCCAGTTTCCCCCGACAGAGGCTCCTCTGCAGACGCTTCACATGGACGTGTGGGGCCCGGCCCGCGTCCGTGGACAGGGTCACGAGCGCTACTTCCTGCTGGTGGTTGACGACTACTCGCGTTACACCACAGTCTTCCCCTTGCGCAGCAAGGGTGATGTCACTGAGGTGTTGATCGACTGGATCCGCGCGGCTCGTCTCCAGCTCAGGAGGAGCTTCGGCTCGGACTTTCCTGTTCTACGTCTGCACTCTGACCGAGGCGGAGAGTTCTCCTCTGGCCTTCTGCGAGCCTACTGTCGTGCATGAGGCATCCGCCAGACCTTCACGCTTCCGGACTCTCCACAGCAAAATGGGATTGCTGAGCGCCGCATTGGCATGGTCATGGACGTCGCTCGTACATCCATGATGCATGCGGCTGCCCCCCATTTTCTGTGGCCGTTTGCGGTTCGGTACGCGGCGCATCAGCTCAACCTTCACCCCAGGGTCTCCCGGTCGGAGACCTCCCCAGCTCTGCTGTGGACGGGGAAGGTCGGCGATGCGTCTGCGTTCCGTGTCTAGGGATCTCGGGCGTTTGTCCGCGACTTGTCTGCGGACAAGCTGTCCCCTCGTGCTGCTCCCTGTGTCTTCCTAGGCTTCCCCCCTGACGCCCCAGGGTGGCAGTTCTACCACCCCTCCTCTCGTCGTGTTCTGTCCTCACAGGACGTCACGTTCGACGAGTCCGTCCCCTTCTACCGCCTCTTCCCCTACCGCGCTCCTTCCCTCCCCCCGCCACCGCACTTCCTTGTGCCAGGTCCCCCCCCGGTAGACCCCCTTCCCCCTCAGGGTCCTGCCCCTTCAGGTGTGTCCCAGGTGGATGCAGTCGAGCCGGTCGAGGTTGCTGGTGACTCAGGTACTGCTGGGGGTGCTGAGCCTGGGGGTGGTGAGCCTGAGGGTGCTGACTCTGGGGGTGCTGAGTGTGGGGGTGCTGAGCCTGGGGGTGCTGAGCCTGGGGGTGCTGACTCTGGGGGTGCTGCGCGCGTGGGTGCTGAGCCTGGGGGTGCTGAGCCTGGGGGTGCTGCGTCTGGAGCTGCTGAGCCTGGAGGTGTGGAGCCTGCGGCCACTGGACCGCCCCTTGTGGCGTCTGGCGGTGCTGGGCCTGGAGGTTCTCCGGGTGTTTCATCTCGGCGGGAGCCACTCTCTCCACAGGAGCTGCGTGAGTTGTTTGCTCGCCGCTGGAGGCGCACTGTTGGAGCTGGCGCTTCTTCAGCCGCTGATGGTGCTGGTGCCGCCGGTCCCGGAGCTGCTGAGCCTTCGGGTCCGCCTGGATCTGGAGCTGCTAAGGGTGTTGGTTCTGAGACTACTACTGTCCGTCCTGGTGGTGGTCTTGCTGAGGGTGCTGCTGGTGCTGCTGGAGGTCCTGCCGCTGGAGGTGCTGTTGACGCTGGTGCTGCCGGAGGTGCTGAGGGTGCTGGTGCTGTCCCTGCTGTTTCTGGTGCCACCGCGCGGCCTCGGCCGTACTTCGTTCCGCTCCTGCAGCAGGTTCTTGGTCTTTCTCCTCCTGTAGAGTGTCCACCGCCTGTTCTGTCACAGTCACAGTTAGAGCCTGCCTCCCCACTACCTGCTCCCTCTCCTTACACTGGTCCTACTGGAGGTCTTACTGAGCGTCGTGACCCTGCGTCTTGTCCCGCGTCGCCTGTCCGTACTGCTCGCGCTAGTGGTCGTGGTTCGCGTCAGCGTCCTCCTCCTGTCCCTGGCACGCACCGGATGTCTCTGCGTCCCTCCACTACTCCTCTGCGTGCCCCTTTGCCTTCTCCTCCTGAGTCCTCTCTTCCTACGCTTGCCGACCCGGCGTCGGACTCCCTTCGTGCTGCCAGTCCTACTGTCACGCGTCTCCTTGCTACTGTCGTCACTGACCCCTCTTTTGAGTCCACCGCTGCGTCTGCTCTTGTTGCGGAGCTCGTCGACTTTGCTGCTCGCTGTCGTCTGGACTACGCTGCTAGTATTATTACTGAGTCTGCGTCTGTCTGTCCTCCGTCCGTCGGGGGTGAGTGTGCTCTTGGCACGGACGTCCTTGAGGACAGGCAGGAGGAGTTTCAGTGTCTGGCTGCTGCTTCACCTCATCTCGCGTCTGTACTGCTTGCCCCTGAGGGAGACCCGGATGCACTAGACATCCCGACTCCGCGCTCTTACGCGGAGGCCGTAGAGGGTCCCTACTCCTCTCAGTGGCAGGCAGCTATGGATGGAGAGATGGCTTCCTGGAAGTCCACAGGCACCTACGTTGACGCGGTTCCCCCGTCTGGGGCGAACATCGTCAGTGGCATGTGGATCTTCAGGGTGAAGCGGCCGCCAGGCTCTCCACCTGTCTTCAAGGTGCGGTACGTGGCTCGTGGCTTCAGTCAGCGGCAGGGAGTTGACTACTTTCAGACCTTCTCTCCCACCCCGAAGATGACCACTCTTCGGGTGCTGCTGCACATAGCCGCTCAGCGCGACTACGAGCTCCACTCTCTTGACTTCAGCACTGCTTTCTTGCAGGGTAGCCTGCACAAGGAGATCTGGCTACGCCGTACACCTGGCTTCACTGGGACTTTCCCTCCTGGCACCCAGTGGAGCCTCCGACGGCCAGTCTACGGTCCCCGCCAGGCACCGCGTGAGTGGCACGACACACTGAGGACTACGCTTGCGGCTCTTGGGTTTGCTCCCTCTACTGCTGACCCGTCGTTGTTTCTGCGCACCGACACTTCTCTGCCGCCGTTCTACATCCTCGTGTACGTCGACGACTTGGTCTTTGCCACAGCTGACACTGCTGGACTCGCCTACGTGAAGTCCGAGCTGCAGAAGAGACACACGTGCACAGACCTGGGTGAACTGCGCAGCTACCTTGGCTTGCAGATCACTCGGGATAGAGCACGCCGCACCATTACCTTGACTCAGTCACACAAGGTGCAGCAGGTCCTTCAGCGCTTCGGCTTCACGTACTCCTCGCCTCAGGCCACTCCTCTGTCTACTCGCCACTCGCTCTCAGCTCTGCCTTCGGATGAGTCCGTAGAGTCGAGTGGCCCGTACCCAGAGCTTGTTGGCTGCCTCATGTACCTGATGACCTGCACACGACCTGACCTTGCATACCCTCTTAGCATCTTGGCACGCTATGTTGCTCCTGGGAGACACCGACCAGAGCACATGGCTGCAGCGAAGAGGGTGTTGCGCTACTTGTGCAGTACGTCGGGCATGGGGCTAGTGCTTGGAGGGCGGAGTCCAGTGGTCCTCACTGGGCACGCGGACGCTTCTTGGGCTGACGACCAGGCTACGCAGCGGTCGTCGCAGGGTTACACCTTCAGTCTTGGTTCCGGCTCTGTTTCGTGGCGGGCTACTCGCTCGTCTTCTGTTCTCGGCTCCAGTTGTGAGGCTGAGATCTACGCCGGGGCCATGGCTGCTCAGGAGCTTCGCTGGCTCACCTACCTGCTGACCGACCTTGGAGAGCCGCCTCGTTCTCCTCCAGTGCTGTACGTAGACAACAAGGCCATGCTGGCCTTGTGTCGAGAGCAGCGCCTGGAGCACAGAACGAAGCACATTGCTCTCCGCTACTTTCTTGCTCGTGAGCTGCAGCAGCGTGGTCAGTTGCGACTTGCGTACGTGGCCTCTGAGGTCAACACTGCTGATGTTTTCACCAAGGCACTTCCGCCTTGTGATCATCAGCGCTTCTGCACTCAGCTGGGACTTGTCCCAGTCTTGCCTCACTTGCTCACCTCTTGACCTTACTTGTACTCTTGCATATATATATACCTACTCTTGCTTGTTTAGACTTATATATATATATGTCTTCTCCTGCATGTGAACTGGCCTTGTGGCCTTGACCTTGTGCTCAGACTGTGTGGTGACGTTGTGATCCACCCTGAGCTTGCTTTGCTTTGCTTTGCTTGACTGGTCTTGTGACCCCTTGTTCTCCCCCACTTTGCCTATGGGGGTGTGTCAGAACATTATAGCTTATGCTTTTGTGTAGGCTATAGTGGGGTATCCCATAGGGGGTACAACCCAATTAGGGTTAGTACTTGTACCCACTTCATTCATAGTTCATTCATTCTCGTTCACTTATTCACAAAACTTGCTCTACATTGACGCCATTGCTTCGTAGTGCGTCTGTTATGCTTGTGCAGATCCTTGGGCTCCGCGGTTGTCAAAGGTGAAGGATCGTTCAGATCCAGCTCCTTGGGGATCGGGAGGACTTCGGGCGGCTGGAGCCATCGATGCTCATCGTTTGATGGCTCTCCATGGCGCTGATGCAGGAGATTAGCTGCTCAAGGAGCGCCGTATCCACGTCCGTTGTTGTGGAAGCGACATTGGTAGAAGGAGGTAATGGATTTTCTCCAGCTTCTCCGCAGTCTGAGCCTGGCATGATGTTGCCCTTGATGTAAGATTAATTTATGAAAGAAGCTTGCTTTTGAAGCTCCTTCTAGCAATTCCTATAATCCAAACTAGGTCTGATACCATGTTAGAGTGAGGACCTTGGATAGGATGAGAGTTGCCTTAGAAGAGTTTGGTAGCGGAAGTCTTAGTAGGAACTCTGATCATAGTGAATGTAAATGACAAAGTTGATTAAAACGTAGATTACACACATGATAAATAGTCCTAGCTAGCCACGTACTCTGAGGGGTATATTCCCTTATTTTAACTGCTGTATAGGCATTTCTACAGTGACTCTGACTGCGCGCACTTCTTTCTTGTTACCGAGTCGCTGCATGTAACCTCTATGTGTCAAACTATAATCTTGCTTGTAGGCTATATTGGGGCACTCATTATGGGGTACAACACTTCTAGGGTTAGTTCTTGTACCTCAACTCTTGCAAATCCAATCATTCCTGCACGGTTATTCTGACATGGTATTCAGAGCAGGAAACCTGTTAAGTTTTTAGGGCCCACCGATCGTTTGGCTAAGTTCCTGCCCGAAGCGCCCTTGCGCTCTCCGGCCCTCTCGCACAGTGCCACGCTGCCCTGAAGCTACTCGCACTGCCTGCCCTAGCGTGCTGCCCTACTGTCACGCGCAAACCTGCTGCCCGAGATCAGCCCCTGCCCCGCGCGCCCCTGCTGCCTGCGAGCAGCCCCTGCCCCGCGCGCCACTGCTGCCTGCGAGCAGCCCCTGCCCCGCGCACCACTGCTGCCTGCAAGCAGCCCCTGCCCCGCGCGCCACTGCTGCCTGCGAGCAGCCCCTGCCCCGCACGCCACTGCTGCCAGCGAGCACCCCCTGCCCCGCGCGCCACTGCTGCCTGTGAGCAGCCCCTGCCCCGAGCGCCCCTTCTGCCCACGAGCAGCTCCTGTCCCAGCACACCCCATTTGCAGGGTTGCGTCTGCAGGGTTCGTGCCCTACTGCCCTGCGCGTCGCGCCCTGCTGTAGCCCGTGCGTCGCGCCCTGCTGCAGCCTGCACGTCGCGCCCTGCTGCAACCCGCGCGCCGCGCTCGGCTGCTCCGCGTGTCACACCCTAATGCAGCTCGTGCGTCGCGCTCTGCTGCCCCACGCGTCGCGCCCTGCTGCAGCCCGCGCGTCGCGCCCTGCTGCCCTGCACAGCGCGCGCCATGCTGCCCACGCCGCCCAGCGTGAGCCGCACCACCCAGCCCGAGCCGCCCTGCCCAACCCGAGCTGCCCTGCTGCTTGTGCTAATGCTGCTGCTGGTGGAGGTGCTACTGGGAGTGCTGGAGGTGCCGCCGCCCAGCCCCACCGAGCCGCTCTGCTGCTACTACTGCTGTTGCTGCTGCTCATGCTACTGCTGCTAGTGGTGGAGGTGCTGCTGGGAGTGCTGGAGGTGCTGCTGGTGCTGGATGTGCTGGAGCTGCTGGGGGTGCGACAGGGAGTGCTGGAGGTGCTGCTGGTGCTGGAGGTGCTGGAGGTTTTGGACCTACTACTGACCGTCACCGCCTGTCATGGCCACTATCACGGCAGATGCAGTGGCTAGGGGTGGACAGCGGCGGTCACTGCCTCTCCCGGACGACCCCACCCCTCAGCAGCTTTGCGAGTGGGTTCTTCAACGAGCCCGTCTCGGGAGTGGAGGCTTTGGATTTCCGCGTACTGCACAGAGGCGGCACCAGAGTTAGCAAGGAAGCCTTCTCCCCACAAGTGCTTAGTGATTTCGTTCCTCAGCGATGTGTCACTGGTTCTGTCGAGGAAGCTGCACTAGGTGCTAGTGAGTCTGCTGCCGCACTAGGTGCTAGTGAGTCTGCTGTCGCTCCAGGTGCTAGTGAGTCTGCTGTAGCTTTAGGTGCTCGTGCATCTCCCGCCATAGGTCCTGCCTCAGCTGAGGCCTTGCACACTTTCACACTTGACTCAAGCATGTCATGTTGCTTCTTTCGTGACTGCACCACACTCACACCACTTGCTGCACAGGTACTAGTCTCACTGGCTGACCCTTCTGGGGGCCCAGTAGTCGCACGAGCCTCCACTGTCCTCCCGTGTCCAGCAATCCCTTCCGATTCTCTGTCAGGTCTCCACCTCTTCACGTTCTCGACGAACTTGGTGAGCAACGCTGCCATTCAGGATGTCTGGGTTGATACCTTTATTCCTAGAGGGCAGCGTGTGGTGATCTGTACGTGCTCTCGGACTGGCCGTCACCTTGCTACGTTCGCTCGACGGCCTGGGTCTAGTCTGTACACACTAACCACTTCGTCTGCACAAGTGGCTGAGGCAGGTCAGGTGGCTGCGTCGAGTTAGGTGTCTCCGTTTGGTCAGCTTGCAGCGTCTTGCTCATGTCGGGTACTCTCCCACCAGACTCTCCTCTAGCACCACTGCCTCGGTTACCCCTCTTTTCCGCGTCTCCGAAGCACTCCCCTCTCCTTGTCTCTGGGCTTCCTAGGTCCCTGCCCTCCCTCCCGCGCTCACCTGCACCACCCTGCCTTCTTTGCATCGAGGGGCAGCAGCGCGTTGCTCCTCACTCCTCCTCGTTTCCCCTGACCACTACTCCTCTACAGACTCTCCATATGGACGTGTGGGGCCCGGCCCCCGTCGGTGGAACGGACAAGGAGCGCTACTTCCTGCTGGTTGTTAATGACTACACATGCTACACCACTGTCTTCCCCTTGCGGTGCAAGGCGGATGTCAGCGGTGTTTTGATCCCCTGGAACCGTGCTACTCGTCACCAGCTGCGCGAGCGGTTTTGTTGGGACTTGCCAGTCCTACGTCTACACTCTAACAGGGGCGGTGAGTTCTCTTCTGGCCTCCTTTAGGGGTTTTGTCGAGACGAGGGCATCCGCCAGTCGTTCACGCTTCCGACCTCTCCTCACCAAAATGGGATTTTTGAGCGTTGCATTGGCTTGATCATGGAGGTTGCTCGTACCTCCATGATCCATGCGTCTGCTCCCCATTTTCTGTGGCCGTTTGCGGTCCGATACGCTGCGCATCTGCTCAACCTCTGGCCTCGTGTCTCTTTGCCAGAGACCTCGCCCACACTCTGTTGGACGGGACAGGTTGGCGATTCGTCGGTGTTTCGGGTCAAGGGCGCGCTCTCCCTTGTTCGTGACATCACCTCGAGCAAGCTCTCCCCTCGCACTCTCCGCTGCGTCTTCCTTGGCTTCCCCGCCGACGCCCCGCCGTGGCAATTCTACCACCCGCGCGCGCGTCGAGTCTTCACCTTCCAGGACGTCACCTTTGACGAGTCTGTCTATTACTACAGGCTACACCCGCACGCGTCCCACCCGGTCCCCCTCGCGCCTCTCTTCCTGGTACCAGCCCCCCCTCCCCCGGTAGACCCACTCCCCCCACAGGGTCGTGCTCCCTTAGGTGTTTCTCAGGTAGACCCACCCCCCTTGGATTAGCCTCTGGAGATCTCTTCTGACTCCTCAGGCCCAGCTAAGGGGGGTGACCCCGCCGCGGACGACACGGCGGCCACTCGCTGCTCTCCACGCTTGGAGACCCCCCCGGGTTTTCCACCTCGGCCGTCTTCGCCGCCTCCGTAGCCTGCTGCTGTAGACTCTGGAGCTGAGACTGCTGGTGCTGAGACTGCTGGTGCTGAGCCTGGGGGTGCTAAAACAGAGGGTGAGGGTTCTAGGGGTGCTGCGCCTGGGGGTACTACGACTTGGGGTGCTGGTTCTGGGGGTGCTGCGACTGGGGGTGCTAACTCTGGGAGTGCTGCGATTCCTAGTGGCGGTGGAGCTGTGGGTGACCCTGCAGGAGGTCCTGGAGCTAGACAGCCCCCGCAGCCTGATCTACTTGATTCGCTCTCGCCACATGCGATTCGTGCGAGGATCGTTCGGCGAGGCAGTCTTGGTGGTGGGGGGTATGGTCCTGCTGGTGCTAAAGCTGCTAGTCCTGGAGGTGCTCGAGGTGCTCGAGGTCATGCTGGAGGTACTAGAGGTGCTGCTGGTGCTAGAGGTACTGAAGCTGCTAGTCCTGGAGATACTAAAGGTGTTGCTGGTGCTGGAGGTGCTAGAGCTACTGGTGCTCGCACTAGAGGTGCTAGAGCTGCCGGAGCTGGTGCTGTTGCTGGTGCTGGAGGTACTGGGGAAACTGGAGCTGCTGGCACTGGAGGTGCTGGTGCTACTGGTGCTGGAGCTGCGGGAGCAGCTGGTCATGGAGGTGCTCTTACTAGAGGTACTGGAGCTGCCAGAGCTGGTGGTGCTGTTGGTGCTGGAGGTGCTACTGGAGCTGCTAGCACTGGAGGTGCTCGTGCTACTGGTGCAGGAGGCGCTGGAGCTGGAGGTACTGGAGATGCTGGGGCTGCTGGTCCAGGAGGTGCTCGTACTAGAGGTGCTGGAGCTGCTGGAGCAGGTGGTGCAGCTAGTGCTGGAGGAGCTGGAGGTGCTACTGGAGCTGCTGGCATTGGAGGTGCTGGAGGTACTCCTGGTGCTGGAGGCGCTGGAGCTGGAGATACTGGAGGTACTAGAGGTGCTGGAGCTGCCGGAGCAGGTGGTGCTACTGGTGCTGGAGGTGCTAATGGAGCTGCTGGTGCTGGAGGTGCTGGTGTTGCTGGTGCTGTAGACGCTGGAGCTACTGGTACTGCCCCACGCCGACTGTTTTTGTACCCGCAGCCGCAGTCGTCCCTTCCGTCGCGTGACTCGGTCCTTCGCCAGGTTCTTAGTCACCCGTCTTCTACTGGCCTCACTCCACCTCTCCTGTGTCCACCGACAAACCACTCTCATCCACACCTACAGCCTGGCTCCTCGCTGCCTGCTCCTGCTCCTCACACTGAGGTGACTGAGTCCCTAACTGAGCATTATGAGCCTGAGACTCGTGCTTCCATACGTGTTTGTGCTCATCTCGTCCTCTTGCTGTCCCAGGCACTCACGGTATGGCACTTCATCCTTCCTGTGTTCCACAACGTGTTGTCTTGCCTGAGCCTCCAGCATCCTCTCTTCCGCACGTTCTTGACCCTGAGTCCGACCTTGCTCGTGCTGCCAGTCCTACTGTCACTCGTCTCCTTGCCACTGTCGTCACTGACCCTGACTTTGAGTCTACGACTGCATTTTCCCTAGTCACTAAGCTAGTCGACTTTGCAGCTAGGATTCGTCTCAACTACGTCGCAAGTCTTGTTACTAGGTCTGAGTCTGTCTGTATTCCGTCCGTCAGGGGTGAGCCTGCCCTTAGCAATGACGTCCTTGAGGACAAACAGTTTGAGCTTGAGTGTCTTGCGGCCGCTTTACCTCGTTTCGCGTCCATGCTGCTTTGCCCTAAGGGAGACCCGGATGCACTTTACATCCCTACCCCGCGCTCTTGCGCTGAGGCGATCGCGGGTGAGTACTCCTCTCAGTGGCAGATAGCCATGGATGCAGAGATGGCTTCCTGAAAGTCCACAGACACCTACATCAATTATGTTCCTCCTCCTGGGACGAACATAGTTGATGGCATGTGGATTTTCAGAGTGAAGCGGCCGCGGGGTTCTCCGCCTGCCTTCAAGGCGCGTTACGTTGCTTGAAGCTTCAGTCAGCGACAGGGGGTCGACTTCTTCTAGACCTTCTCCCCCACCCCGAAGTTGGCTACTCTTTGGGTGCTGCTGCACGTTGCAGCACAGCGGGGCTACGAGCTGCACTCCCTCGACTTCTCCACAGCTTTCTTGCAGGGCATCCTTCACGAGGAGATCTGCCTACGCCGCCCACCTAGCTTCACTGGTTCGCTTCTTGCGGGTACCCAGTGGAGCCTCCGGCGGCCTTCGCCAGGCGCCCCGATAGTGGCACGACACACTGAGGACTACGCTTGCGGCTCTTGGGTTTTCTCCTTCCTCTGCTGACCCGTCGTTGTTTCTATGCACCGACACTACCCTGTCGCCTTTCTACATCTTCGTGTACGTTGTCGACTTGGTTTTTGCTACTGCTGACAATGAAACTCTAACCTTAGTGAATGAGGAGCTGCAGGAGAGACACATCTGCACTGACGTGGGTGAGCTGCGTAGCTATCTTGGTTTGCAGATCACCCGGAACAGAGCACGGCGCACCATCACCATGACTCGGTCGCACATGGTGCACCAGGTCCTTCGGCGCTTCGGCTTCCAGTACTCCTCGCCACTTCCCACTCCTCTGCCTACCGGCCACTCGCTCTCACCTCCACCTTCAGACAAGTCCGTAGATCCGAGTGGTCCGTACCCAGAGCTTGTGAATTGCCTCATGTACCGGATGACGTGCACACTGTCAGAATCCCAACCACTAGACCATCAGGATAAAAGGGCTTGTTAAGTAGCGGGTCAGTGCGCCGATAACTCCCCAGGCCAACATGCCTGTAACCCTTCCGTAATATCAATCGGGGATCACCATTGGACCTCTGACACCCCCCCGCACTGGGATGCCCGAAGTGCACACACTGAGATTCGAACCCGATACCTTCGCTCTGATACCATGTTAGAATCTAGCAGCACGAATGAATGCACGATGGAAGAGTTGGGTACAAGTATGAAACCCTAAACGGGGCTGTACCCCATATTGGCTACCCCACTATAACCTACACACATATAACAAGCATATACTTTGATACAACCCCATAGGCAAAGTGGGGGAGAACAAGCGGTCACAAGACCAGTCAAGAGAAGCAAAGCAAGTTTAGGGTGGATCACAACGTCACCACACACAGAGCACAAGCATAGGGGCACAAGGCCAGTTCACATGCACAGGTATTATGCAACAACGGCAGTACAGTGATCTCTACCTAGCAGAGCAAGCATGCAGGTATATATATAGATCATAGTACAGGCAAAGCTTACAGCAAGTGAGAAAACGTGGGCACAAGGCCTAACAAAGTACAAAAACGCTGATGATCACCAGACGGAAGTGCCTTGGTGAATATATCAGTAGTGTTGGCCCGAGTGGCCACGTGAGCAAGACGAAGCTGACCACGCTGCTGCAACTCTCGAGCAAGGAAGTAACGGAGAGCGATGTGCTTCGTTCTGTGCTCCAGTCTGTACTCCTGACACAAGGCAATGGCGGCCTTCTTGTCGACGTACAGCATTGGAGGAGAACGAGGCCGCTCTCCCAAGTTGGTCAGCAGGTAAGTGAGCCAGCGTAGCTCCTGTGCACTCATGGCTGTGGCGTGGATCTCAGCCTCACAACTGGAGCCGAGAACTGAAGACGAGCATGTAGACCGCGACGAAACTAAATCAGAACCAAGGCTGAAGGTGTAACCCTGTGACGACCGCTGCGTAGCTAGGTCGTCAACCCAAGAAGCGTCCGAGTGCCCAGTGAGGACAACTGGGCTCCGCCCTCCAAGCATGAGCCCCATGCCCGATGTACTGCACAAGTAGCGCAGTACCTTCTTAGCAGCATCCATGTGCACCTTTCGGTGCCTACCAGGAGCCACGTAGCGGGCCAGAAGGCCAAGAGGGTACGCAAGGTCAGGTCGAGTCTAGGTCATCAGGTACATGAGGCAGCCCACTAGCTCTGGGTACGGGCCACTCGGCTCTACGGACTCATCCGAAGGCAGAGCTGAGAGCGAGTGGCCTGTAGACAGAGGAGTGTGCTGTGGCGAGGACCAGGTGAAGCCGAAGCGCTGAAGGACCTGCTAACTGAGTCAGTGTGATGGTGCGGCGTGCTCTGTCCCGGGTGATCTGCAATCCAAGGTGGCTGCGCAGCTCACACAGGTCTGTGCACGTGTGTCTCTTCTGCAGCTCCGACTTCACCAAGGCGAGAGCCTCAGTGTCAGCAGTGGCAAAGACCAAGTCGTCAACGTACACGAGGATGTAGAACGGCGGCAGCGAAGTGTCGGTGCGCGCGACGGGTCAGCAGTAGAAGGTGCGAACCCAAGAGCCGCAAGTGTAGTCCTCAGTGTGTCGTGCCACTCATGTGGCGCCTGGCGGAGACCGTAGACCGACCGTCGGAGGCTCCACTTGGTGCCAGGAGGGAACGACCCAGTGAAGCTAGGAGGGCGGCACTGCCAGATCTCCTCGTGCAGGCTGCCCTGCAAGAAAGTTGTGCTGAAGTCAAGAGAGTGAAGCTCGTAGTCACGCTGAGCGGCAACGTGCAGCAGCACCCGAAGAGTGGTCATCTTCGGGGTGGGAGAGAAGGTCGGGAAGAAGTCTACTCCCTCTCGCTGACTGAAGCCTCGAGCAACGTAACGAGCCTTGAAGATAGGCGGAGAACCTGGCGGCCGCTTCACCCTGAAAATCCACATGCCACTGACGATGTACGCCCCAGGAGGGGGAACCTCGTCGATGTATGTGCCTGTGGACTTCCAGGATGCCATCTGTGCATCCATGGCTATCAGCCACTGAGAGGAGTACTCACCCGCGATCGCCTCAGCGTAAGAGCGCGGGGTTGGGATGTCAGGAGCATTTGGGTCTCCCTTAGGGGCAAGGAGCATGCACACGAGATGAGGCGCAGCGGCTGCAAGACACTCAAGGTCCTCCTGCCTATCCTCAAAGACGTCCGTGCCAAGAGCACACTCACCCACGACGGACGGAGGACATACAGACTCAGACTCAGCAACAAGACTAGCGGCGTAGTCTAGACGACAGGCAGCAGCAAAGTCAACAAGCTCAGTGACTAAGGCAGACGCAGCAGCAGACTCAAACGACGGGTCAGTGACAACTATGGCTAGCAGACGCGTAATAGTAGGGCGAGCAGCACGGGTGCGGTCAGACTCCGGCTCAGGAACGGTAGGCATAGAAGACGCAGGAGGGGATGGCAGGGGAACACACTGCAGAGGAGAGGAAGGACGACGGACTACAAGGTGGGTGCTGGGGACAGCCAGCTGACACGAACGAGGAACACGACGACCGGAACGACCAGAACGGACAGGCGAGACAGGACGCGACGCAGGCTCACGACGCTCAGTAAGACCCCCTATCTGCTCAGTGTAAGGAGAAGGAGCAGGCATCGGTGAGCCAAGGTGTAACGGAAGACCAGTAGACGAAGGGAGACTAAGAACCTGGCGAAGCACAGAGTCAGGTGGTGGCTGAGACGACGGATACGGTGGAGCAAAGAACGGGCACGGCTGTGCAGTGCCACCAGTACCAGCAGATCCAGTACCCCCAGTAGCTCCAGAACCCTCAGCGCCAGCTCCTCCAGCACCAGCTCCACCAGCAGCAGCACCCCCAGAACCGGCACCTCCAGTCCCAGGGTCTCCAGCCTTAGTGTCTCCAGCAGCAGCACCCCCCAGACCAAGTGTCTCCAGCAGTAGCACCCTTAGGCTCAGCACCTCTAGCCCCAGCAGCTCCAGTACCTCCAGTACGAGCACCTCCGGGACCAGCACCACTCCCAGCTCTAGCGACGTCAGCAGAAGTACCTTTAGCGGCAGAGCCTCGAGCTCCAAAAGCGCGACCCTGACGGCAACCGTACCAGTCGTGCAGCTGCTGTGAGGTGAGAGGCACACGCGGACGAAGGCGGCTACTCCAAGGAGACTGCGCAACAGCAGAGTCAGAACCCTCAGCACCTCCAGAACCTCTAGCAGCTCTAGAACCTCCAGCGTCAGCACCCTCAACAACTCCAGAACCTCCAGCTCCAACGCCACCAGCGCCAGCACCTCCAGCAGCTCCAAAACCTCCAGCGCCAGCACCCTCAGCAGCTCCAGAACCTCTAGCAGAAAGAACTCCAGTAGCAAAGTCACCAACTCCAGCGCCTCCCGCAGCAGGGCCCCTAGCTCCAGCACCGCGACTCTGATGGCCAATGTACCACTCACGCAGCTGCTGTGGGGAGAGAGGGAGTCGACGACGAGAGTGCAGCGGTGAGGCACCAGCGGAGCGACTACGGAGACGGCCGCTCCAGGGAGACTGCTCACCAGACGCCTCAGCGCCCCCAGGTGCAGCACCCCCAGACTCAGTACCCCCAGGCTCAGCACCCCCAGACTCCTTACACTCAGGTTCAGCACCTCCAGGCTCCGCACCCTCAGGCTCCGCACCCCCAGGCTCAGCACCCCCAGGCTCAGCAACCCCAGAAGCAGCACCCCGAGCAGGACCACTCTCAGCAGGACATGAGTCACCAGTGACCTCAACCGGCGCAGGCAAGGGAGGAGGATCTACCTGAGACACACCTGAAGGAGCAGGACCAGGAGCGGGGAGGGGGTCTACCTAGGGAGCACGAGGAGCGAGGAAGAGCGGCAGGGAGGGGGAGATGGGTAGTGCGGTAGGGGAAGAGACGGTAAAAGGAGACCGACTCGTCGAACGTGACGTCTTGAGAGGGGAAGACACGGCGCGAGGTGGGGTGGTAAAACTACCAACCAGGCGCGTCAGGGACAAAGCCCAAGAAGACACAGGGAATAGCGCGGGCGGAGAGCTTGTCCGCAGTGGTATCGCGGACAAAGGCACGAGCACCCCAGACCCGGAAACGCGATGCATCACCAACCTTCCCCGTCCACAGCAGTGTGGGCAAGGTCTCCGGCAAGGAGACACACGGCCAGAGGTTGAGCTCATGCGCGGCGTACCGGACCGCAAACGGCCACAGAAAATGGGGGGCAGCCGCATGGATCATGGAGGTACAAGCGACCTCCATGACTAAGCCAATGCGACGCTCAGCAACCCCATTCTGCTGCGGAGAGGCCGAAAGCGTGAACGTCTGGCGGATGCCGTGCTCCGCACAGAAGGCTGCAAAGAGGTCTGAGGCAAACTCACCACCTCTGTCAGAGTGCAGACGCAGGACAGGAAAGTCCGTCCCGAACCGCTCGCGGAGCTCGAGACGAACTACGCGGATCCAAGGGATCAAAACATCAGGGACCTCCCCCTTGAGCTGCAAGGGGAAGACCGTGGTATAACGTGTGTAGTCGTCGACGACCAGCAGGAAGTACCGCTCGTGGCCCTGTCCACAGACGCGGGCTGGGCCCCACACATCCAGGTGGGAGGGAACGAGGAGTGAGGAGCAGCGTGCTGCCGCCCCTCGACACAGGGAAGACAGGGAGGAGCAGGCGAGGGTGGGAGGGGAGGGAGAACTTTGGGAAGACCAGAGACAAGGACACGGCGGTGCAAGCTACGAAGGCGCTGCACCGAGGGGTGACCAAGGCGGTGGTGCCAAAGGAGGGTTTGGTGTGACAAAGCGCAACACAAGCAGGGGGGCGCTAGCTGACCTGACGCAGACGCAGACGCAGCTACGTGAGGGGACGCAGCGGTCAGTGAGTACAGGTTCAACCCCGGCTGCCGATTGAAGGTAGCCAGGTGACGACCCGTCTGAGCACACGTGCAGTGTGTGACATGCTCATAGGCCGGGGTGAACTGGTGAACACCCGCGTTCTGGAGCCCAGAACCCGCCACCAAGTTCGTAGAGAATGAGGGGAGGTGAAGACCTGACAGGGAGCCAGACGGGACCGCCGGACACAACAGGACCGTGGAGGAGTGCGCAAGGACTGGACCCCCAGAGGGGTCTGCCAGGGAGACTGCAACTGGCCGGCTGAGCGGCGTGAGGGTGGTGCTGTCGCGAAAGAAGGAGCGGGAAGCACCTGAATCAAGTGTGAAGGTGTACAAGGCCTCAGCAGGCGCAGTACCAGAGAGAGCAGACTCACCAGTACCTAGAGCAGTAGCCTCACCAGCACCTAGAGCAAGAGACGCGCTAGCACCTAGAGCAGCAGCCTCACCAGCACCTAGAGCAGCAGGCTCTATACCTGGGTCAGGCGGTACGCACAGGTAACAGGCATGGTCAGCACTAGTAGGCAATGCATACATAGCAGTGAGAATAGCATCATAGTCAAGAGCAAAGATATCTACCCTCTATCCAAGCAGCTCTCTAATCTCAGCGTACTACTAACGAAGCTGCTGGGGCGTAAGTGTCTCGCGTGGACGCCGCCGCAGCTGCAGCAGGCCACTGCCAGACGCTCCCGACTGACCAGCTCCTGGGCGACAGCCACGACGGCTACCGCCACAACCCCAACTAGCGTACCACTCACGAAGCTGCTGAGGCGTGAGAGACTCGCGTGGACGTCGCTGGAGCTGCATCTGGCCACCGCCAGTAGCAGCAGTAGCAGTAGTAGCAGCAGTAGGTAGGGCAGGCGCGGTAGGCAGGCGGGCAGGCAGACAGGCAGGCAGGCAGAGGGCGCGGCAGTGCGCGAACAAGGCAGGTGCTCACCTTGGTGGGAAGGGCCGGCGCTCGGCGGGCGGCGGCAGGGTAGGCGCACGACGGCGGCGACGGCGGGGCCGCAGCAGCGGCTGCAGAGTAGGGCCGCGGCAGCTGTAGGGTGGGGCCGCGTCAGCGGCAGGTCGGGGCCGCGTCAGCTGCAGAGCTGGCAGGGCTGCGTCGGCGTCCGGGCGGGGCCGCGTCGACGGCAGGGCGCGGCCGCGTCAGAGGCAGGGCGGGGCCGCGTCGGCTGCAGGGTGCGGCCGCGTCAGAGGCAGGGCGGGGCCGCGTTGGCTGCAGGGCGCGGCCGCGTCAGAGGCAGGGCACGGCCGCGTCGGCTGCAGGGCGCGGCCGCGTCAGAGGCAGGGCGCGGCCGCGTCAGAGGCAGGGCGGGGCCACGTCGACTGCAGGGCGCGGACGCGTCGAAGGCAAGGCGGGGCCGCGTCGACTGCAGGGCGCGGCCACGTTGAAGGCAGGCGCGGCCGCGTCAGAGGCAGGGCGGGGCCGCGTCGGCTGCAGGGTGCGGTCGTGTCAGGGGCAGGGCGCGGCCGCGTCAGAGGCAGGGCGGGGCCGCGTCGGCTGCAGGGCGCGGCCGCGTCTAAGGCAGGGCGCGGCTGTGTCAGAGGCTGGGCGCGGCCGCGTCAGATTCTGGGCGCGGCCGCGTCAGAGGCAGGGCGGGGCCGCGTTCTGGCCTGACGGGCCTGCAGGGGCGGCTCGCGGGCTTGACGGGCCTGCAGGGGCGGCTCGTGGGCCTGTAGGGGCGGCGCGTGAGCCTTACGAGCCTGCAGGGGCGGCGCCCTAGCCTTACGGGCTTGCAGGGGCGGCGCGCTGGCCTAGGGCAGTAGGAGGCAGTGCGAGGGCTGCAGGACGGCGCGCGCAGCGCAACACGTCATAAGAGAGGGCAGGCAGGCAGGTGCAGGACAACACGTGGGGTAGCGCGGTAACCGCAACGGTAGGTGGGCCCGAATAAAAAGACGGTCCTACGGACCTAGTGCTCTGAAACCATGTCAGAATCCCAACCACTAGACCATTGGGATAAAAGGGCTTGTTAAGTAGCGGGTCAGTTCGCCCATAACCCCCCAGGCCAACATTCCTGTAACCCTTCCCTAGGATCAATCGGGGATCACCATTGGACCTCTGACACACACGACCTGGCCTCGCGTACCCTCTCAGCCTCTGGCTCGCTATGTGGCTCCCGGTAGATACTGAAAGGTGCACTTTGATGCTGCGAAGAGGGTACTGCATTAGTTGTGCAGTACATCGGGCATGGGGCTCGTGCTTGGAGGATGGGGTCCAGTGGTACTCACAGGACATTCCGACACTTCTTCGGCCGAGGACAAGGCGACTCAGCGATCATCACAGGGTTACACCTTCAGTCTTGGCTCTCGTTCTGTCTTGTGGAGGTCCGCTCGTTCTTCTTCTGTGCTTGGTTCCAGCTGTGAGGCCGAGATCTACGCTGGGGCCATGGCTGCACAGCAACTATGCTGGCTGACCTACCTGCTGACTGACATGGGTGAGCGGCCTCGTTCTCCTCCAGTTTTGTACGTCGACAACAAGGCAATGCTTGCCTTGTGTCGCGAGCAGAGACTAGAGCACAGAACGAAGCACATTGCTCTTCGCTATATTCTTGCTCGAGAGCCGCAGCAGCGTGGTCAGCTTTGTCTTTCTTACTTGGCCTCTCGGGCCAACACTTCTGATGTCTTCACCAAGGTCTTCGGGTCTAGAGATCTTCAGCGTTTTTGTACTGCTCTTGGGCTTCTGCCCGTTCTACCTCACCTGCTTGTCTCTTTATGTTGCAATTGTTGTACATTGATATCTATGTTTATACCAGCATGTTTACTCTTGCTAGCCATGTACTCTGAGGGGTACATTCCCTTATTTAAACTGCTTTACAGACATTTCTACAGTGACTCTGACTGGTGCACTTCTTTCTTGTTACGGAGTCGCTGCATGTAACATGTGCGCACGGTTACGCCTGTTGCCATTCTTCGATGGTGAGTCAATCGTGGGTCCAGATGGTCAATAGCGGCGACAGTTGACTTGCGACTGTTGACCTTCCCGCTCTTGATACGGGCTGATCCGATACTATGGTTAGCGCTGCTTCGATAGAAGCGGGTGCGATACTGCTGCACCTACGGGAATGCTAAGTACGATTCATTACGTACTCCAATATGTTATCTTGTGTGGACTATATCATGCAGCCCATCCTGATATCGTATATGTGAGAAATTGGTATTTTCTGAACTTAACAGAACGGATGGTCTCATATCTACGATGATTGTCTGGAGCTAGGCAGTATGAATCGTGCATTGATCTACAACGATAGGGATGGTTTGAAAGCATGGGACAAAATAATACGTATTCAGTGTACCTCCTTATAACATCTCAGATAATGCAACTGATTTCTTCCTCTCAACCTCAACGGCTGTGCTGTGTGACTGTGTCGTTTTGCTAGACGAGGTGCCTCGGTCCGTCTGGTCGTCTATGTACAGTCCTCTTGTAGCACGTCGCACCTTGATGCCGACTTCACGTCGTCCAACTCCAATCCTGGTGCCCGACCTCGCGCCGCCCGTCAGAACGAAACGCGCTTCCCCGATGTCTAGCGATCGCGCACACGAGTCACATCACAATTCGTCCATTCCCATCTCATCACGCTCCGGCCGGATCGCGTCGCGTGATGTGAATCTGGAATCTTCGATTTGCACCTAGAACCGATTAGCATCCGCTTTCACCGTAATGTATCCCGTTTCGCGATCTCGTATCACTTTTTAGTCATTTGTGAAATCTCTGCTAGCCGTTTTCCCTGCTGCCACACTGTTCTGCTGTGTCTCCTGATCGTTCTGCCCCCCCAAACCCCTCCCTGGATTCGTGTTTAGGACGCGTCAACTCCTGCAAGAAACGGGACGATCGTGCAATATCGATCGTCCACCGCACTGAAACCCCGCATTTATATCCAAGATGTGCTAAAAACTCCTCGAACCCAGTGAAAAGTCGATCCTGCGCAGAATCGATCGCCGTTTTTTGCAGAAGTTGACGCGTCCCTAGTTGCTCTTGTACGCACCAGTTTCAGCAGCAGCAGCCCTGCCGAACTAGAAAGCATTCTAGTCAAGCCGAACGTGGTGAAGGCGCTCGCAACGGCTTGTCCGTGGCTCTGCGCAACAACCAGCCAACCATTCCCCATCATCCACCCTGCCGCCACTCATTCCGGAGCTTTGGAACGCTCCTTGGCCCCTCCTTCCCTCCATTACGTATCACTTGATTCTCACCCCTCGCCCAACACTCGTAGTAGTCGACACTCTGTCCAGTCCTCTAGCTGCCTCGTGTGGCAGTAACGATAATGCCACTCGAGGTTTTCATCCCCTTCCTCTTGGCGTGACAATGTCACCTAAGAGCCGTCATCGCCTTAGGGCCCTATTCTCTAGACCAGTCCAGTAAGTAGCGCATGTGTGCGAAATTACGTTTTCCACAGAAGCCTCTTAGTGCACACGCAACACACCGGCAGACGAACAGTAGCGCGCGGGTTTATTGTTAATATGCCAACTGGGAGATAGCGTCTCCACCATCTGCGGCAACTACTCACTACTAGTAGCGTAGTGCTACAGTAGCTCTCTCTCGAAAGAGTCTGTCCGACACGATGGGCCACCTCGAATCTCATCTCCTCCTCCTCTCTCCCTCGCTGAAGCCCAACGCGGCAGGGCAGGCCTTACCTCAGAATCTAGAGCATTTCAGGCTGGTTGGGTGTGAATTGCCGGCAAAGCCCTCGTCGTCATCGTCTATCAGTCGGCGGCTGCGGGCGTTCGTTTCGCTCATCGTTTTTTCCGCCATCTTCCTCGTCGTGTTTCTTTTCAACTTTACCTTTATCGCGTCCAGCGTATCCCCGTTAGTGACCTTCCTCGATAAAGCCACGGATTTAGAGGGCCCCGAGAAGGCCGGCGCGTCGTATTTAGGCAACGTGTTGGTGGAGTATGGTCGGAAGAAACAGCTGTCGTCGCAACAGCCGGAGAACCACCCTCTTGCACAGCAGCAACAGCAACCGCAGCGGCGGTCGTGGAGAAAGCCGCCTGGAAAGATCGCGTTTCTGTTCATGACACGTGGCCCTCTTCCGCTCGCCCCGCTGTGGGAGAAGTTCTTCAAGGTGCGGGGGGTGGGCGGGCAGAGGTAGGTGCGCGGAGGGTGGCGCACATGGGGCTGGTCCTCTGACGGCTGGCGCGCGTGAGGTTGACGGGTGCGGAGTTGGGGGTCCTGGACCCGAGGTGTCATCTTTAGGGCGCCTCTGCAATTTTGAGGCGCCTAAAAAATGGACCCGATGTATGGGCTGGAGTGTGTAAGCTGTGCTGTGACTGACACAATTGCTCCGCTTACGGAATTACCGTTATCGTGCGGTGCGGAAATCAGGTGTAGCGGGAGTGCGGATGCGAAGGTGCGCGGTGTGTAGGGTACGAGGCGTAGTGAGTGGCGGCGGGCAGAGCAGATAATGCCACAGGCCTCAGTGCAACGGTTACGAATCCGACAGATATCAGTACGACGCGTTCTAGTGCGACAGGATTCAGTGCACGAGGGAGCCAGACACGCGACTGGGAGGGACCGTTGACTAGAGCGAATCCACGGGAAGCCGTCGGTAAGAGTTCTGAAAAAGCGCACTATTTATGGAGTAAGCGCTGACAAGGAGTCCAGCCAGTCTAAGGGAAGCCGGCAGTAGCCCGCACCGCAGATTGCTTTAGAGAATTCTCAAGATTGACTTCAGTGTCGCCCGCGTCTCGGGTCCTATGCTTGTCCTCCCTAGCCAGTTGAGGCTCTATTCGGTTCGGATTGGTTCCTATAACTCGGGATACCACTCCGACAGTTGTCAGCCGAGGAACGGGTTAGTTGGCAACGACGCATTGCGTCGCCGCGAAGTTGGCGAGGACAGGAAGAGCACGGTAATTACGGACGCGCGATAATCGAGCTTTGATAACGTCTCAAACCTCGAGGCGCGTAATCAGAGAGGCGCGATAGTTAATGCTAGAATGAAGTGATGGCCCTTCCGGAAGTCGGGCTGGTTAGGGCGTCAAGCCGACGCTTCAAGTCGTCCTGACACTCCCCTAGCCAGTCCAGTCCCCGTCATAGCTGCTAAGTCGTCGCGTGGCGCGTCTGGTCGAGTCGCGGGAGTCATCTCTGCTGATCCCGATTTCATGTGTGCTCTGAGTCGACTAAGTGGAAGACTTTAGAGTCGTCTCAAAAGGCGTCTGCTAGACTCGTGGGATTCACCGTTGCTGATCCGGATTCCATCCATGTGTGCTCTTGAGTCGACCCGACGCATCCGTCGGGTTGCTTCGCGTCAAGTACCGCGAGCCAATCAGGCCGCGTAGCTTCAGGTCGTATTGGTCGAATGCAGGCAGTTCTTGACGAGCTCTCAAAAACAGCTCGCGGCAACAAGGTGTGTTTTGAGTCGACTCAAAAACAGCTCGCGGCAGCAAGGATCACGATTCCATGCGCGACCCGGCGAATCCGCCGGGTTGCGTCGCGTCAAAAGTCGTCGCGGCCAATACAGGTCCAATCACGAGGCCTCGCGTTGCGACATCTTTATCTGAGAATTCACACTAGCCCTCCATTTCCCCACAGCGAATCTCGAGGCGGCTCGCAAGTTGCGTCAGCTCGACGCGATCCCGCGCTCAAGGTCCCCCGCTTCCGCATCCGCGCGCGTTTCTGCGCCCCTTCCCCCACTCCCTGTCAGGGACACGGTAGAGACTTCTCCGTCCACGTCCGCGCACCATGACCTATCCCGCTCCTCTTTCCCGCGTCCCCCCCACCGTCATCCGCTCCCTCCCCGGTCCCCCTTTCCGTGTCCCCTTCTCCCCGCTCCCTCCCCCCAGGGCCACGAGGGGCGCTACTCCATCTACATCCACGCGGCGGACCTCTCCTTCCGCTTCCCGCGCAACTTCTCTGCGCTCTTCCGCGACCGCATCATCAAAAGCGGCGAGGTGAGCGGTGCAGCGGCAAGGTGAGCGGTGCAACCAATGCAGCGGGCCACGTGGGCACTGCAGCGCTCGTGACGCCTCTTTCGCTGCATTGGCTTCTTCATCGGGCCAAATAGCCATAACTGCACGCGGAGCTGCTTTTAGCGAGGTGCTTCGGTACCCTACTAAGCGCATGTGAACGGTGTATGCCTGTACAGTGTATGCCGTGTGCAGTGTATGCCATGTACAGTGTACGCCGTGTACAGTGTTCGCTGTACGCGGAGATGCATTTAGCGTATGGCAGAATGTCCATGGTCGATGAAGATCAGCTTCATGTGGTACAAAAACTACCACACTCTGGTACAATTCTACCATACTGCAACCCTTATTATTCCTTTGTATTCTCCTTCTGCACCGCGACCGCCAGGTGTCATGGGGTGAGATGTCCATGGTGGACGCGGAGCGGCTACAGTAACGGGGTACTACAGTAACCCTACTACAGTGCCTTACATAACGGAATTGCGCTATATCACTGGCTGTGCAGGTGTCATGGGGTGAGATGTCCATGGTGGACGCGGAGCGGCGGCTGCTGGCGGCGGCTCTCAAGGAGCGAACCAACCACTACTTCGTGCTGCTGTCCGAGGCGTGAGTGATGAGTGCTGCTGTCCGAGGCGTGAGTGATGAGTGCTGCTGTCCGAGGCGTGAGTGATGTGTGCTGCTGTCCGAGGCGTGAGTGATGAGTGCTGCTGTCCGAGGCGTGAGTGATGAGTGCTGCTGTCCGAGGCGTGAGTGATGTGTGCTGCTGTCCGAGGCGTGAGTGATGAGTGCTGCTGTCCGAGGCGTGAGTGATGAGTGCTGCTGTCCGAGGCGTGAGTGATGTGTGCTGCTCTGCTCTCACATGCTTGAGTGAGGAGGACAGCTGTGTCCCTGGCGTTAAGGAGCACCCCCATTAACCGTTGCCCCTCGCCGCGCCGCCCCACCCATGTCCCACGCCCAACCCTCCTCTCTCATCTCTTTGTAGAAGATGCCCCTTGTCTCTTCCATCCCGCCTTTACCCGTTCGCCTCTCCCCGCGCTTCAGCTTCTCCGACAGCGGTCAGGTGCATCCCGACACCAAGCCCCCCTCTCCTCCCCTCTTTGCCCACACTCATCCCGCACTCATGCCCCCCTCCACCCCTGTGGGACTTGGACACCATAGCCACCTTCATCAGCTCTACCACCTCAATCCCCTTCATGCCAGCACACGTGCCCCTCGACCCCCTCTCATCCCCTCTTTGCCCACACTCATCCCACACTCATCCCATACTCATGCCCTCCTCCATCCCCTCAGGTGCATACCGCTGTGGGACTTGGACACCATAGCCACCTTCATCAGCTCAACCCCCGTGGCTGCATGCGGCACCCACCCTTCCCCGGGGCAAGAAAGAAAAGGCATAAGAAGCAAGAAAGGTTGATGGGTACGGGGTGTTGCGGCCTCTTATGCTGCTCAACCTCTCTTGCCTCTTATGCGTGCTGCGGCCTCCCTTCCCCTGCAGGTGCATCCCCCTGTGGGACTTGGGCACGATCGCCACCTACATCAACTCAACCGCCTTCATTGCTTGCCGCCACGCCATGCTGATCAACCCGCTTGCTCCACATGCATACGTGCTTCACATCCCCGCAGGTGCATACCCCTGTGGGACTTCGACACAATAGCCACCTACATCAATTCAACCGCCGTCTCATACGTTGACGCGTGAGTGCTGCCTGTCAGGCTTGGGGCATGGGGCATGGGGCATGGGGCATGGGGCATGGGGCATGGGGCATGGGGCATGGGGCATGGGGCATGGGGCGTGGGCATGGGGCATGGGGCATGGGGCATGGGGCATGGGGCGTGGGTACTGCGCAGGCAGCAAGGGAACAGATGCACAATCTGCTGTGCTGTTAGGCGCCCATCATCCGTCCCATCCATCCAAACCTCCACCAGCACCCTCCACCATCAGAACACGAAGTCATTGTGCTCCTACGCGCTCTGTAACAATTCTCCCCCTCTCCCCTCTCCCCCTTTGAGTGGTATCTGTCGCACATCTACTCTTGAGGCGCCTTAAGCGTCGCTTCTCTAAACCCTCCGTACCTCTTTCGGTCGACCCGCCCCCATGCAGGTACCACGACCCGTACAACAAGTCGTTTGAGCGCTATCTGTGGCACATCTACATGCCCATTATACGGCGACGGGACTTTGTTAAAGGCAACCAGGTGAGGGCTCGTTACAGGACAACCAGGTGAGGGCTCGTTATAAGGAAACCAGGTGAGGGCTCGTTATAAGGGAACCAGGTGAGGGCTCGTTATAAGGCAACCAGGTGAGGGCTCGCTATAAGGCAACCAGGTGAGGGCTCGTTACAAGATAACCAGGCGAAGACTTGTTATAAGGCAACCAGGTGAGGGCTCGTTATAAGGCTACCAGGTGAGGGCTCGTTATGAGGCAACCAGGTGAGGGCTTGTTATAAGGCAACCAGGTGAGGGCTCGTTATAAGGCAACCAGGTGAGGGCTCGCTATAAGGCAACCAGGTGAGGGCTCGCTATAAGGCAACCAGGTGAGGGCTCGTTACAAGATAACCAGGCGAAGGCTTGTTATAAGGCAACCAGGTGAGGGCTCGTTATAAGGCTACCAGGTGAGGGCTCGTTATAAGGCAACCAGGTGAGGGCTCGTTATAAGGCAACCAGGTGAGGGCTCGCTATAAGGCAACCAGGTGAGGGCTCGTTAGAAGATAACCAGGTGAGGGCTCGTTACAAGACAACCAGGTGAGGGCTCGTTATAAGGCAACCAGGTGAGGGCTTGTTACAAGGCAACCCGGTGAGGGCTCGTTATAAGGCAACCAGGCGGACTGATGTGCACCCCGCGTGAGTCTCATGTGTGTAGTTTTCTCGTCAACACTTTCCCCACCCCTTTCCCCCCCTCCCATTGCATGCACGTGGTTCATTGTGAGCGGCATTGCTTCGTCCCTCTTCCCCTTCCTTCCCCCTCTCCCTTCATCCCCCCTCTCCCTTCATCCACCTTCTCCCTTGTGACTGCACCTTCTCCCTTGTGACTGCACCTTCTCCCTTGTGACTGCACCTTCTCCCTTGTGACTGCACCTTCTCCCTTGTGACTGCACCTTCTCCCTTGTGACTGCACCTTCTCCCTTGTGACTGCACCTTCTCCCTTGTGACTGCACCTTCTCCCTTGTGACTGCACCTTCTCCCTTGTGACTGCACCTTCTCCCTTGTGACTGCACCTTCTCCCTTGTGACTGCACCTTCTCCCTTGTGACTGCACCTTCTCCCTTGTGACTGCACCTTCTCCCTTGTGACTGCACCTTCTCCCTTGTGACTGCACCTTCTCCCTTGTGACTGCACCTTCTCCCTTGTGACTGCACCTTCTCCCTTGTGACTGCACCTTCTCCCTTGTGACTGCACCTTCTCCCTTGTGACTGCACCTTCTCCCTTGTGACTGCACCTTCTCCCTTGTGACTGCACCTTCTCCCTTGTGACTGCACCTTCTCCCTTGTGACTGCACCTTCTCCCTTGTGACTGCACCTTCTCCCTTGTGACTGCACCTTCTCCCTTGTGACTGCACCTTCTCCCTTGTGACTGCACCTTCTCCCTTGTGACTGCACCTTCTCCCTTGTGACTGCACCTTCTCCCTTGTGACTGCACCTTCTCCCTTGTGACTGCACCTTCTCCCTTGTGACTGCACCTTCTCCCTTGTGACTGCACCTTCTCCCTTGTGACTGCGCCCTCCCCCCCTCGCAGTGGTTCATACTGCAGCGGCGACATGCACAGATGGTGGTGGCGGACAAGGAGCACTACGATGTGCACAACCGCACGTGCTCTGTGAGTGAGAGCCCGCTGTGTGGTCTGGTGAGCGGTGCTGTGTGGTGTGGTGTGGTGGCGGACAAGGAGCACTATGATGTGCACAACCGCACGTGCTCTGTGAGTGAGAGCCCGCTGTGTGGTGTGGTGAGCGGTGCTGTGTGGTGTGGTGTGGTGGCGGACAAGGAGCACTACGATGTGCACAACCGCACATGCTCTGTGAGTGAGAGCCCGCTGTGTGGTCTGGTGAGCGGTGCTGTGTGGTGTGGTGTGGTGGCGGACAAGGAGCACTATGATGTGCACAACCGCACGTGCTCTGTGAGTGAGAGCCCGCTGTGTGGTGTGGTGAGCGGTGCTGTGTGGTGTGGTGTGGTGGCGGACAAGGAGCACTACGATGTGCACAACCGCACATGCTCTGTGAGTGAGAGCCCGCTGTGTGGTGTGGTGAGCGGTGCTGTGTGGTGTGGTGTGGTGGCGGACAAGGAGCACTACGATGTGCACAACCACACATGCTCTGTGAGTGAGAGCCCGCTGTGTGGTGTGGTGAGCGGTGCTGTGTGGTGTGGTGTGGTGGCGGACAAGGAGCACTACGATGTGCACAACCGCACATGCTCTGTGAGTGAGAGCCCGCTGTGTGGTGTGGTGAGCGGTGCTGTGTGGTGTGGTGTGGTGGCGGACAAGGAGCACTACAATGTGCACAACCGCACGTGCTCTGTGAGTGAGAGCCCGCTGTGTGGTGTGGTGAGCGGTGCTGTGTGGTGTGGTGTGGTGGCGGACAAGGAGCACTATGATGTGCACAACCGCTCATGCTCTGTGAGTGAGAGCCTGCTGTGTGGTGTGGTGAGCGGTGCTGTGTGGTGTGGTGTGGTGGCGGACAAGGAGCACTACGATGTGCACAACCGCACGTGCTCTGTGAGTGAGAGCCTGCTGTGTGGTGTGGTGAGCGGTGCTGTGTGGTGTGGTGTGGTGGCGGACAAGGAGCACGACGATGTGCACAACCGCACGTGCTCTGTGAGTCATGTGCTGCTATGCTGTGGTGTGGTGTGGTGTGTTGTGGTGTGATGGTGTGGTGTGATGGTGTGGGGTGGTGGCGGACACGGATCACTACCGCATGCAAAACCGCACATGCGCTGTGAGTCTGCTGTCATGTAATGCGTTGCTGTGGGGAGGTTTGTGAGGCATGAGAGCACGAGGGGTTTGTGAGGCATGAGAGCACGAGGGGTTTGTGAGGCATGAGAGCACGAGGGGTTTGTGAGGCATGAGAGCACCAATTCACTCCTAAACATCTCGTAGCTGAGATTGTGAATTAAAGCATGTACGCTCTTCTCGACAGCCGTCCTGCAAAGCACACTTCTGCTAAACCACACATGACCCTAACCATGAACTCAGCATTACCCAACGCCCACACATTAGCCCAGAATCCCACGTACACGTGCATGCCATTTATCCAGGATCTCTAATCGCTGTACTCTGAGTGTGCTTACATTTCCTAAAACACCCTGCCTTGCCTTCCACACCCTGCTTGCTTGCAGTTTCGGATGCAGTGGGGGCGCTACTGCTGTGCTGATGAGCATTACATTCAGACGCTGCTGCATGTGAGTGTGACTATTTCGAAATCAGCTGCTGCGTATGAGTGTGACTATTTCAAAATCAGCTGCTGCGTATGAGTGTGACTATTTCTAAATCAGCTGCTGCGTATGAGTGTGACTATTTCAAATTCAGCTGCTGCATGTGAGTGTGTGTGAGTGTGTCTGTATCTCCTTTCCTTGCCCCATGCTGTCCTTAGACTACCAGTTTCCCCTCCCCTGTGCCTCTGCAAGGTGTTGTCCCCCTACACATGGGACGACAGACTAAGGACTGGAGCTCCATATCGCACTACCCCACCACCTTCACGTGGCCGCTGAGCCAGTACCAGCACATGCTGTACCATCGCCAGAACACCACCGCCAATATGCTTCCGCTTGCCCCATGCGCGCCTCACACTATGTGTCTCCCCTCCTTCGTGCCCCGGTATGCCCCTCAACATGTGCCTCCAGGTAAAGGACCGCCAAGGCATATCGCACTACCCCACCACCTTCACGGACTGGCGGCTCAACCAGTACCATCCCATGCTGTACCACCGCCAGAACATCACTGCCAAAATGATCAATTACATGAAGGTAGGTGCACCCTAAACCCTAAAAATACTTGGATCGTACCAGTGAAACCTTGTGCTTGCGTAATCCTCCCGTGCTGCCACTGCACAAAGGTAGGTTGTCGTACCATCTAGTTAAAGCCCACAATGTTCCACACCCACCAAACCCCAGTGCATTGCTCCCTCCACACAGATCACCTATGCCCCTTTTCCCTCACTCTCCCACCTTCCATGCCTCTTAGAAGGGTAGAGCATTGCTGATACTTCCGTCACGAGCCTTAATTTCTCAACTGTTTATGGTGTTTTTTCACTCCATTTACTCCTCTCAATCCTTCCTCTCGGTCCCATCCCTTGTTGCATCCCCACTGCCCACGACAGACAACACAACAATACATCCAATTTCGGTCCTTCTGGCGGGAGTTCAAGAGTAACTTCACTTACGTGAGTTGTAATCAGTACACTTGAGTTGCGATTGGTGCACAGCAGTGACTTCAACCCAACCTGATTTGCTTGCATTTACATGCTGTCAGCACACCTCTTTGCACCTTCATGGCCTGGATGCCATACCGTTTGTGGAGAAAATAAGATTGCTAATGTGAAGAAACAGATGTTAACATGTTTGTGTGTTCACCTCTTATTACTTGCAGATATATAACTATTCAGTACCACAACCCCCAAAGGTGAGTGCCACTTTGCAAATTCGCTATCCAGACATAGGTTTGGAAGTGTTTGTTGTTGAATGCAAGGCGGTTCTTGCATAAGCTTCTTATCATCAGGGCTCTCGTTATCAGACCATTTTGGTCTGATGGTCTGATTTTCAGACTCATTCTTTATATCCATCTGATTTTCCAATCTAGATCAGACAAAACAATTGTTTTGCCTGGGGGGACCCGTCTGACAGAATCAGACGCCCTCAGATCCTAGCAAGAGCCCTGCTTATCATCCATAACAATGTTCAATAACACCCCCTTCCCCTATCCACAATGATCCCCATGACAGACAATTCAAAACGGGTATTGTGTCCTACGAGGGAAGCCACGCAACTGCTTTTTGTTTGCACGGAAATTCCACAGGTCTTCCCTTCATTTCCTATTACCAAACTCCAAAAAACTACTAGGGTTTTGATGTTGTGCATGATCAGCAAACATGGTTTGAGTTTTTCTTTAAAGTGATATCAACGAATAGCTTCAGGTGCATGGTGTATAATATCTGTATGCAGCACAGCATCGGAACTAGTGATCAGTGCCCATTGACTGTAATTTCTTCCATTTCACAACTCTGCGAATCTAGCGATATTTGAGCAGTGAGTTTCTTATAAGGGGTAAGGTATCGACCAGTAAGGAGTCCTTTGCATCGCCTCGTCTTCATCGATCGCTCTCCTGCTTGGGGGGCACTGACACGCTGTACTGTTTGTGCGCGACCAATTCGCGGCTGTGTTCGTTCGCATCGCAACACAACAGCTGCGATCAACGATATTTTTCAACGCAGCATTCTGTTCCCCCCAAAGGCCACCGTTGTTCCGCTCAACGACAAAAACCACCACACACCTTCGTTTTCCTTCCCTTCCTCCCCTGCTGCCTGTCACCGCAAGACCACCACTCCACCCTGCTTACTCCCCCTCCTCTTCCCCTTCCCTTTTCCTCCTCTCCCCACCACTCTCATCGTTGTCTGCAACCCCACCGACCGAACCGAACCTTCTTCTTATACGCTGTGTCGTCCGTTCTCTGCAGCATTCCGCGCGCGCATGTTTCACTCTTCAGAATCAGAACCCCGCCCGATCCGATTCACAATCAGATGCGTCGCGGCTCAATTCCACCCAACTCCACCGTCACAAACACCGACCGAACTCGCTCGGAACTCTCCCAGCCAATCCTACCGACTGACACTCTCCCCTCCTCTGCCTTAGTTTTGCCTCCAGCGAA
Organism: Closterium sp. NIES-65; assembly: GCA_948144175.1. Lineage (NCBI taxonomy): Eukaryota > Viridiplantae > Streptophyta > Zygnematophyceae > Desmidiales > Closteriaceae > Closterium > Closterium sp. NIES-65. The sequence goes on from CANXME010000741.1 coordinate 164,718, forward strand.
TTTCTCCAGATGAGCTGAGCATGAGGCGTCGCAGAAGCCATTCCGCGCAGAATTCCGCCTCCGCCTCCTCCGCAAACCCCGCTCGTTTCCCCCTGACGCCGCTTCTTCAATCTCGTAGCTCCTCCGTCTCTCCGCCTCCGCCGCCAGAGGAGACGCGCCCACCAGCAGCGGCAAGCCGCGCCGCGCTGCGTCCTGAGCGGCACCTGGAGCGATTACCGAAACAACTCAGAAAAAGCATCGTGAGCGAATGGCTACGTCGCGTGCCGAGCCACAAAGAAACGATCATAATTCGCAATACGATCACGAAGCGGCGGACGAAGGAATGCTCGCCACCGCCGCCGCCGCGGATGGCGCTGACGCTCCAATTCCCGTGACGCGGCGCGAGGAGTGGGGGTGGTATCTGTACGACGCGGCGGTGTCCGCGTTTTACTCGGTGGCGCTACCCGTGTTCTTCCCGCTGCTCCTCAACCAGCTCGCCGCCGACGCCGCGTGGCAGCAGGCGGGGCAGCCGCGCCCGCCCGACTGCGGCGTCGACGGCGTCACCGTGAATTGCGCGCAGTGCGTGCCCGGCGAGGGAATGCAGCTGCTGACGTCATCTGGGTAGGTGAGAGAGCGGACGCGCGGGGACGGATGGAGGCGGCGCGAACGCGGAAAGAGGGTTACTGGTGGGGGAAGGGGAAGATGGGGGAATGGGGACGAGTGGGATGGCTGAGCTTATTGGGGACGCAGCGTGTGGAATTGAGGTTTGTGGGGGAGCACTTTGTTGGGGTGACGTGGGGATGACGTCGGGGTGACGTCGGGGTGACGGAGGGGTGACGGAGGGGTGACGGAGGGGTGGCGGAGGGTCGACGGAGGGGTGACGGAGCGGTGACGGAGGGTTGACGGAGCGGTGACGGAGGGGGGGCGGAGGGCAGTGTGGTAGGAGGTGGAGATGCCATAATAGTATGCGCTGCTCGCCATCCCCACACCACATGGGACGGCGACCACACTCCCTCCCGTCCCCATCCCTCGCTCCCCACTCCCGTCCGCACCCTTCTTCCCACCTCGCTTTCCATCGCTCTTCTCTTCCTCAATCCCCGCCCGTCGTCACCCTTCCCCCTTCTCTCCCCCCCACCCCCCATCCCCCGTTTTCCCCCCAGCTACTCGCCGCTGCCAAATCCCAAGGTGCAGATGGGGGCGGCGAGCATGGATCCAGTGGCATTCGCTACAGTCACGCTGGGGCTGTCGGTGGTGTGCCAGGTGGCCGCATTCATCACCCTCGGGCCCCTCGCTGACTATGGCATGGGGCGCATGCGGGTGAGTGGGGATGTGGGATGTGGGACATGAGGGAGGGGCGAATGGGAGGGTGGGAGTGTGGGAGGGGCGGATGGGAGGGTGGGAGTGTGGGAGGGGCGGATGGGAGGGTGGGAGTGTGGGGGTGGGCGGATGGGAGGGTGGGAGTGTGGGGGTGGGCGGATGGGAGGGTGGGAGTGTGGGGGTGGGCGGATGGGAGGGTGGGAGTGTGGGGGTGGGCGGATGGGAGGGTGGGAGTGTGGGGGTGGGCGGATGGGAGGGTGGGAGTGTGGGGGGGGGGCGGATGGGAGGGTGGGCCTAGGAGGACGAGTGGAGGATGCAGGTAAGCATTGTGTGACCCTGTTTGAAGCAGTGTTGCACACCGTTCTCGCAAGGTGATGAGGAGGCGCAAGGTGGTGGGTGGGGGATGAGGAGGTGCAAGGTGGTGGGTGGGGGATGAGGAGGTGCAAGGTGGTGGGTGGGGGATGAGGAGGTGCAAGGTGGTGGGTGGGGGATGAGGAGGTGCAAGGTGGTGGGTGGGGGATGAGGAGGTGCAAGGTGGTGTGTGGGGGATGAGGAGGTGCAAGGTGGTGGGTGGGGGATGAGGAGGTGCAAGGTGGTGGGTGGGGGATGAGGAGGTGCAAGGTGGTGGGTGGGGGATGAGGAGGTGCAAGGTGGTGGGTGGGGGATGAGGGCGGGTTGAAGGTACACAGATGGGGCGCAGCAAGCTCATGTGCGCATCATAGGTGCATTTGTGATGGACATGCGCTGGGCTGGAACCATGGTCTGGATGACATGTGCATGCCATGCCATGCCATGCCATGCCACGCCATGCCATGCCATGCCATGCCATGCCACGCCACGCCATGCCATGCCTTGCTCCTCTGTGCCCGCCTCTCCCCATCCCGCCTCTCCCTATACCGCCATACTTTCAAGTTGACTCAGCACATCCTCCCCGCCCGCTCCCCCTGACAGTTGCTACAGGGCGGCACAGCCATGGGCATAACAGCGTGTGCGCTGTGCATGGCTTCTGAGTCAACTCAACACTCCCTGTCCCCCTCACGGTCTCACCCCCCTGACAGTTGCTACAAGGCGGCACAGCCATGGGCATAACAGCGTGTGCACTGTGCATGGCGCTGGTGTCACCATCCCTCTGGTGGCTCTCGGGGGTGCTGCTCATCACGGCCAATGTGGGCTACGGGCTCGCCATTGTCGCCTACTACAGGTGTGTGGGACCCGTGCGCCAGTGCCATGGCCTTACCTGCTACACGTATGGCCAGTGCACACACACAGTGTTACCTGCCGTCCCGGTCCTTCTGTTGGTTCTCATGGCTGCTCCTCATCGCTACCATCGGTGGTTAATACACGTGTGCCAATGCTGCTGAGATAGCACTTGCCCTCCACACGCTGTTGAGTGCTACTGGTGTGACCTCCACACACACATGTCGGTGCAGTGTGCACGCATGGCTGTACTTGCTCGCCCACAGGTGAACGCCTGCTGGCTCACAGCTGCCAGTGCACTCACAGCTGCCAGTGCACTCACAGCTGCCAATGCACTCACAGCTGCCAGTGCACTCACAGCTGCCAGTGCACTCACAGTACATCTCCCCCTCCCCATTTCCACCCACCTGCTACCTGCCTGAGCTGGTGGACCGGGCTCCTCTGATGCTGCTTGCAACACAGCTTGCACTGAACGCCCAAACAGCACAGCGACAGGGGCTGAGTCTATTCTTTGCGTCGACTCAAAAAAAGACTCATCAAACGCCCAAGCAGCAGAGCTGCAGGTGCTCCTCATTCACCCCGTTCCTTGTCCCCACGCCTCCCTCTCTTGCCCTCCACTCCACCTCCTCCCATGTCCTGTCCCTACCACCCCTCACCAGCTACCTGCCTGTGCTCGTGGATGCAGCTCCTCCAGTGCTCTTCGCAGCACAGCTCGCAGTCAACACCCAAGCAGGCATGCCACGTGCGCCTCATTCAACCCATCCCTACTACTTCCCACCCCCCCGTCCCCACCTGCCCTCATCAGCTACCTGCCTGTGCTCGTGGACGCGGCTCCTCCAGTGCTCCTCGCAGCGCAGCTCGCAGCGTCCGCCCATGCAGAGCTGTCCTGTGCTGCCTCTCTCCCTGCTGCTGCTCTCAGCATGCCTGGTGCGGTGGAGGCGGGGAAAGCAGCGGAGACAGAGGCGGGGGCGGATAGGCCAGCAGAGAGGGAAGCAGAGGAGGCCACAGAAAGGTCACCAGTGCAAGGGGGTAAAGAAGCCGAGCAAGAAAGGATGGGAGAGCAGGAGTTGATGGGGAAGCAGGCGTGGGCGGCAGCAGAGGCGCGCACACATGCAGGCGTGGAGAGCAGTGCCGAGGCATTTGTTGCCGTGGACTCGTGTGGGGCGGATAAGGGTGACCTGTTCACACCGCTTCTCGTCGCCCGGGACCAGGTGTGGTGTGAACTGAATCTTCTAGCTGCGTCCTGAGAGTTGCGAAAGACCTATGTTGCACAGTCGGGTGGTGTGAACTGACTCTTTAGCTCACGCCTGGTGGCAGAGGCAGGAGGGAAGAGCAGCAGGGGCAACGTTTTCTAGCGCAGCTCACTGTGCCCTCTCTTCTCCCACCACATTGACATTCTCCCTCCTGCTATTCCCCCCTTCCCCTCTCTCCATTCCGTCCACTTCCCCTACCCCTCCCCCAGCTGCAGGAGGAGAACCACACGCATGTCACTCACAGGCAGGAGTCGCCTGTTCCAGCATCACAATGCTGCTCTCTCAACCCACCAACTCCCTCAAGCTCCCTCCCTCATTTCTTTCCACCCCCTCCTTCTCTGCCCACCAGGAGGAGAACCGCATGTCACTGACAGGGGTGGCGTGTGCCAGCATCGCCTCCATCCTCGCCACACTCCTCGCCTTCGCAGCCACGCTCCCTGTCTCCTCCGACTTGCTCAAACTCCGCCTCGCCCTGCTCGCCTGCGCCCTCTGGTGGCTCCTCCTCTCCCTCTTCACCTTCCTCTGGCTCCGCCCCCGCCCCGGCCCACCCTTCCCCCCTCCACCCCCGCTCCCCTCCTCCTCCCACTCCTCCGCATGCCACCGCACCGCATCCCACCTCACCGCACGCCTCGCCTCCGCCCTCTCCTCTGCCTTCGCCGGCTGGCGCCACATGGGCCGACTCTTCGCCGAAGCGCGCCGCTACCGCTCGGCCTTCGCCTTTCTGCTCTGCTACTTCGTCTACGCGGACGGCTACACCACCATTCTTCAAATCGGGGTCCTCTTCGGGGAGAGGGACCTCTGTGTGCCCACGGAAACCCTCATCTTCCTCGCCATCTGCGTGTCTGTCACCGCGACTCTCTGCACGCCGCTGTTATTCTACCTGCAGCGCTGGATGCAGCCCGTGCTCACAAACAAAGCCATGGTCATGCTTATGCTCGCCGGCATGCTGCCGCTGCCGCTCTGGGGGCTACTGGGCTACCTCACACCGCCGCAGTCCATAGGGCTGAAGGCCCCTTGGGAATTGTTTGTGTTTGCGTGTTGGTTTGGGTTTTTTCTCGGCGGGCTGAATGCGTACTCAAAGACGCTGTTCATTGACATGATTCCGGTCGGGCGCGAGGCGGCGTTTTTCTCTCTCTACTCTGTAAGCGACAAGGGCTCGTCGTGGCTGGGGCCGTTCATCGTCGCAATCATCGTGCAGGTGGGTTGGCTTGTCTTGTCAGATGAGACAAATTCTGAAGCGCTCCAGAAACCATCTGATTTGGCGCTCTACTCTGTGAGCGACAAGGGCTCGTCATGGCTCCGACTCCGCCTTTCCCTGATCAGGCCGTTCATTGTCACCATCGAAGTGCCGGTGCTTATCCTCCACTTCCTCCGACTTCTCCTTCCTCGTTTCTTCCCACTTCTCCACCTCTCCGTATGCATGCCTTGCCCTGCTGTGGCCACATGGCACCCTCACTGCATCACACCACACCTAACCAGACAAGCCAACTTGCATTCACATCCTCACAATGGCTATCTCAATTGTCTCATTACACATTGAACTGTCTCCCTGCCTGCCCGTGCCATTGCAGATTACGGGTGAGCTTCGACCCAGCTTCCTCTATGTGTTCCTCGTCATCCTCATTCCCCTAGTCTGTCTGCACTTTTTTGTCAACCACAAGCAAGGCATTGTGGATGCTGGTAGGGTTGCACACCAACTGCACCAGGTGGCAAACCATGACGACCAATGAATGAACATGACTCCTTGGGTCTAATTGTGATCTGAACGTTCGTCACGCAAAAGCAGGGAATTGTGATTAGGTTACAGCTCACCGAGAGAGGAGACGGTGCAGTTAACCTGAGAATCAAATGCAGCACTGAGGGAATTCGTGCCTAGTCAAGATGGTGGTGAGCTTTCAATTGGAACGTCGTTGTTTTACCAGTATGAAGGTATAAATGAGGATAGCGACAAACGTTTTCTGATTTCGCTTCGCTAACCTATGCAACCGTTTTTATATCAGAACCGTCCTAAGGTCGTCTCTCCAGCAAGTGTCAAGAGAGGCTAGTGTCATGACACTAACCGAGACACCGGTTGGAGGACTAGACCTCCTGGTGTCAAGAAGTGGTATCTCAGGAAGTTGACCTGACACATCGCAACCCCCCCCTGCGACTTCTGACAAATCGCACACCACCCAAACACCTGCAAATGTCCCCAATCGCACATACACATCTTTCGCGCGCCCGCCAGTCTTGTGCAACCAAAACCGTTAAAATTCGCTGCGGGAATTGGAAACACAACCACTGGCCCAACTGCCTGCAACACTAGATCTGTGAACACACTTCGGCATGTACGAACACACCAACACAGATCTGAACATCACAACCCCGAAGTGACCTCCAATTGAACAACCAACGCTGCCATCGTCACATCCTCCATCCAGCATGCCGCCACGCAAGAAAAGCAGCCAGAAAGGCAAGCAGAGGGCGGATGAGGAGAAGCCGTGGGTTGATCCCCCTTACGTCGTCTGGATGAAAGCGCAGGAAGCAAAAGGGGCAGCTCGCCCACGCATCGCGAACGAGGCTGCCGACGCCCCACGACCATCCGCGCCGTACATCGCCCACGACGAGGACGGCGCTGCCGAAAATATCGACGCAGACTCTGACGTCGACTCTGACGAGCTCGAGGAGATAGTGTCATCGAGTGACAGCGAGGCAGATTCGGACAACAGTGACGCAGACGAAAGCGAGGACGGGGATGACGAAGATGGCGACGCGACGACTCGAGCTGCAGCCGGGCGAAAACGGCCCCGACGCAAGTCCCGCGCGAAGACGGACAACAACTACAATACAGAGTGGGCTCCAGAGGAGCTTGTGGAATTGGCTGCGGCCCGCTGGAACACCCGAGACGACATAAAGGCACTGAAAGGGAAACAAGGATCGCAGTACTGGAAGAAACTGCGGAAACATATGAAGAAGGCAAACCCGGGATGGGATCGCGAGAGCGAGCCTATGAAGCAGGCCTGGAAGCGCATTATGGCGGACTACCGCAAGCTGGCCCGCAAGGACATGGGATCTGGTAACAAAGCAACAAAGAAGCCACGATGGTGGGAATATGTGCTGAACCTCAAGCATGGCACGGCGGCCGTTAGGCCGCATGTGGTGGATGGCGGAGGAGCGGGCGTGACTGACGTGGACCCTAACGCGTACATTCCCGGCCCAAACGACGACAGTTCTGGTCCGTCAGGCACACCTGCTCCTATGGCCGCCGCTTCAGGTAAGTCTGGAATTAGTGTGGCGCATGCTACCAGTAGAGTGTTTTATTCCCGTAATAAACCCAGAACAAGACGACCATGCATTCCCTGGCACATACACATAGGCGCCTAAATTCCTTCTTCATCGCCCCCCTCAATTAACACGACCATCACAGGAGCTGGCACGCCGGGAAAGACAACAAGGCGTCGCGTAGACGAGACGGCAACCATGGGTGGTGCACGCATGATCTCGGACACCATTGTCGCCTGCACGAAGGAAGGCCTGCAGCAACTGAACCAAATGGCCCAATTTGTGGTGGCGGCTATGACCCTGGCTGCACATGGCTTGCCTCCGCCTGCGAGTGCTGCCCGTCCGGAGAATGCAACGGCAGATGGGAATGGCAGACCCCTGCACCCGCCCACGCAGCGCCCACTGTTCTCCGCACCAGAGACGCGCAACGATGCCAACCCTGGGCCATCTACGCAGCCGCTGTAGCTCGGAGAGCCCGATGACGACGTAGGTAAGCACGATGAATGTGCTTTCCGAAGTGTTTGCGCCGTGATTTCAGCGCAGCTGCAGTAGCCCTTGATAGCACTGGCCAGACATATGTTGACATGCCGGAACGTGTCCACCACGGGCTGCCATGGGTGTTCCAGAAGGATGCCCGTGGGTTTCCAGTTCTCATCCTCGGCGTTCCCATGCTGGTGAGCATGTTATGCAGAATAATGATACATGCAGTTCCCGCACACACCCTCCAGAGTTTGCATTCGTGGCGTCTGCCGAATAGCCGCCACCGGTTCTTCAGCGCGCCGATAGTACGTTCAACCACCATCCGGGTGGCCGATTGCACCTTGTTGAAGCTCTGCTCCCATCTCTTCATCAACCGTTTCCTTGGTGCGTGCAGCGGGACAAGACAGTAGTCGCGCAAAGGGTAAGCCGCGTCGGCGACCAGCTGGTAAGGAGCGATTTCTCCATTCTCCAGCCTTGCGGAGAGTGTGGATTGCATGAAAACGCATTGATCGTGGTTAGATCCTGGATTCCCGACGTTATAGTCCCAAATCATGCCCTTGGCATCACATGTGACTTGCAGTTGGACCGAGTAGTGTGACTTTCTGTTATAATATTCTTGCCTGTGCCCCTCCATACCCCGTATCTGAATATGGGTGCCGTCGATGGCGCCAATCACGTTTGGAACTCCTTTCACCGCCCGGAACTCGGCTGCCATGGCTGCATGGGCCTCTGGTGGTGGGAACTTGACCCATTCGCGTTTGAAGCGCCGCGGAAAGTGCAGTAAGAAAGCGTCTACCAATCTGTGCAGTAATGCACTTGAAATGCCAAAAATTAGTGCCAAGTCTACATATGATAAACCTGATGCAAAATACTTGATAGGAATAAGTATACAGAGTTGAATAGGGATGTCATGGCGGTCCACAAATTGAGACATAGGGACTTGCATGGCGTCAGAGATGTAGTGCAGGATATCGCGGGTAATGCGGAAGACATTCTGGAACTCGGCGTCAGTCATTACACGCAGATCCTCCTGCCACTCCATGATGCGTGTCAGGCGGCGCCGGCGGCGGACATCACGGCGCTCTTTTGCTAGACGCGCAGCTCCCTCGTCCACGGGTTCGACGTTGTTACTGACGGCAGATTGCTGGAGTAGCCATTGCTCGCTTGCTGCAGCAACCATGGGGATGAAGATGAGAGTATAATACGCACACCAATGTTGCATTACAGCTAGAAGCGCAGTGGCGACCTTCGGGTCCATGATGTAATATGCCTTCGCCAATTTAGAGTGGATCGCATAGAGCTATTACGTGGTTAATTTTAGTGGAATACCTCACGACGTTGGTTTTTGTCTTTGCACGAGGTGAGGGTTCTGCGTGTTTAAGTCACGTAGAACTTCGGGTAGCGGGGTTCGGGTGGTGCGTTCGTGCATTTGGTGAGGATGTGTTGCGGCAAGTTAAAATTCGGACGTGAGTGCTGCCGGTTGGAGGCAGTTGGCGGTCAATATTCGGTCGTGCAGGGTCAATTCTCGGTCGTGCGGGGGGTCGCCTGGATCACGAGGGGATGGGATGGGGATCGCTGGAGGTTCGCTCAATGTTGGCAACATTGACACCAACCTGGAGCCGCGCATGGGAGCGACCCGACCTGGTGTCAAGCGCATTCCCCGCTTGACACTAGCCTCTCTTGACACTTGCTGGAGAGACGACCTAAAGAGAACACTTTCTTGTCGGTGAATGTACGGTGAGTGAGGTGGCACGGTGCCCAGGCGACGCTTCGTGTCCTGCCAATAACTGTATCGCGAGCCACGTGGGACAATTGTAGCCGTTTCTTTCGTGACACTCGAGGTCGAGGGCACAAAGGGGTGGTCAGATTAGCGAGGGGTTACTTGATTACAGGTGACGAAGTCATCCGTGGGACCGAGTTCGCTGAAGTGTAGGAGAAATAGCTTTAGGAATTCCTGGTCCGCAAGTTCTGGCTTGAATTGCAGTTTCAACAAGAGGCACCCTGCTCGTCGTTGTTGATAAGCGCAGTACTGTACGCGAAACACAGTGATTAATAAATTCGCCTTCCATGTCGCCCTCTGTCGCTTCCGTGCTGCCAGAACGACTCGCCATGCCGGCCGCCGCTTCAGCCGCTACCTGCGCCCCTGCGGCAACTTCAAGGCGGCTAGCCACTGCACCGAGCATCGTTTCCTGCCGCCACCGTCCCGCACTGCGCCGCCAGAACTCGCTGCAGCGAGCGGTCGAGCATTCCGCACGATCAGCTGGTTCCAGACCGTCGCCTACGACGCCGGCGACGTCGCCCAGGGCGAGCAGCTCCGCCGCGTCGCCGTCGCCAGCGTCGCCCGCCGTGACGCGGCCGAGCCGCACGCCGCACAGTGGGTACCACTACGCGCCGGGCAGCAGCAGCAGCGGCGGCGGCGCTGATCAGCCATTTTTCGAGGGGTGGTACTTCAAGGTGTCGCTTCCCAACTCGCGCGACTCGTTCGCATGGATGTACTCCGTTGAAAATCCCTCCGCTCCGCCCCCCGCAGCCCCCTCCGCGGCTTCCCCCGGAGCGCCATCCGCTTCCCCCGCCGGCGAGCAGGCGGAGCGCGCGAAGGGGGGCCTGCCGTGCGTGATGATGCAGGCGATGGGGCCGGCGGTGGACAGGCAGGCGGAGTGGGGGCGCGGTGACGGGGGCGCGCAGGGCGGGGGAGATGCGCGGGACTATGTGTATCAACAAACGGCGGACACGGGACGATTCTGGGGAGGTGAGCGAGGTGGAGGACGGAGAGGGGAGGTCTTATATCTGTCGGAA
>CANXME010000741.1:780000-1095000 GCA_948144175.1 Closterium sp. NIES-65
TGGAAACGGCATCGAGAGTAACGCTGATGTCACACATGGCTTGTAGGATGCATGTGCCTCATCTCATCCCACCATCCACCATCTCATCGCACCATCCACTCCGCCCGTCCATGGACCACCGCGCATCACCCACGGCAGGGCAGCTGATGGGGGTGGAGGCGGCGAGGGCGTACAGCAAGGTGTGGGGGGGCGGGGTGGCGGCGCGCTGTGCGTGTGTGGCGGCGCACTACGGGGACATTCAAGAGGCGCACTTCTGGCTGCTGCTGCCGCATGCCCTGCGCCTCCTCGCCCAGGTCTGTCCTCACCTCTCTGCCCTCCTCGCCCAGGTCTGTCCTCACCTCTCTGCCCTCCTCGCCCAGGTCTGTCCTCACCTCTCTGCCCTCCTCGCCCAGCTCGATGCGCCTGCCCCCTCCATCGCGCTCCCCCCTTCCACCGCACCGCACCGCACTGCATGAACGGGTTGTTGCAAGGCCAGCGGAACTTCCTGCACTCATGTATTGATGCGCCCCATCCACCCCTGCACTGCCACTCTCACGCGCTCTGCCTCCCCGCCGCCTCCCCTCGCCTCCCAACCGTCACCTCTCAAGCGTCCCCCCTGTGCTCGTTCATGCGAAGATAACTACTACAACGGGAGTTAGACTACGAGGTAGGCACGGATGCTCGTGTGGTCTCTGCGCTCGTTCTTCTTTAGTCGTTTTCCTAGTGCATACACTGCTTGCTAGTTCACGGTGCAATTTGGCAAGAGTTTCACAAGAGAAAGTTGACAACAATGATACAAAGAAGTTGGCACTACATCAGAGCTAGCAGTCAGGTCGATTGACTGCCAGCCCAGCATTGACGACCGCGTTCCAGCACGACTTGGTCGACCGCGCTCCGGCAGTGCAAAGTCGACGGCGTGCCATCGCAGCAGGTCTACGGCGTGCCAGCGTAGCTCCCGCAGTACAGCATCGCATCAGCTTCATAGGTGCTCGCAGATGATTGGCGTGCTGAGCCTTGTCACCTGGACAGCGCACACACCAAGTTAGCCTGGCGCTGACGAGTGCAACTGATCAGCCACGTGGACCTCGGGATACCACCACCGAGGTCGGACTCGCAAACTTTGCCTGGGCGACCGTCGCACTCTTCCGCAGAACCTCGTCACCCAGGTAACATGGTCGACCGGGCAACCACGTCGACCAGCTGCTCCTGCATGTGCACGTCGACCTCCCAAGTCGACGACCACCCCAAGTCGACCTCACCAGGCCGACCACACCCCTGGTCGACCAGCTCCACGTCGACCAGCGCGGTTGTCAGCCGACCACCCAAGTCGGTTACCCGAAGTCGGCGTCACCAAAGTTGACGCCGTGCTACTCGACGCCCAACTGCTCGGCGTCCTGAGTTGTGGTCGACGTCGGCCCCTCCTCCGTCGACCACCAAGTCAGGTCGACCACCAGGTCGACATCTCGCCTGGTCGACCTACCACCAAGTCGACCAGCAGGCCTGGTCGACTAACCACCAGGTCAACCAGCAGTCCTGTCAGCCGACCACCCAAGTCGGCTGCCCCAATTTGGCGTCACCAAGTCGACGCCCTCCGCAGGTCAACTTCCCAGGTCGACCTGCCTGAAGCCGGTGCCACCCTGAAGTCGGTGCCCGTGCAGTGGCCCCGGTGCAAGTCGACCTCCTCGTCAACCAGCTCGCCCACTGCTGCAGGCCGGCTTCTCCCCTCACACCCGACGACGAAGTCGGCTCCGCCCAAGCGAGGATGAGGCCAACACACAACTCCCGTCGACAGTCCACTCCCTTCCCTTCCTCCCGAACGCATTGCTCCTCTTCACTTCATCAGTGTCCGTGTCATTTCAGCTTTCTCCCTCTCTCCCCCCCTCCCCTGCCCTCCCGACCCCTCTCTCTCTGCGTGCCCCATCCTGCCCGTGTAGGGTTCAGCAGGACCACACGCCTTCTGGCCGCCCGACACTGCCGCTGACGCCACCACCGCCACCACCGCCGACGCTGGTAGTGGTGGTAGCGGTGCTGGTGGCACAGCAGGCCCGAGTGGTGACGAGGCGGAGAGAGAGGCAGGGGGGAGTGGAGAGGGGGACCAAAGGCAAGACAGCGCAGAGAGTGGGAGGGCTGCTTCAGAAGAAGAAGGAGAAGGGAAGCAGCAGCAGCAGCGGCAGGAGCAGCAGTGGAAGAGAGGCCTCGCCCTTGATGTATGTCAGCCTGCTCAGCTCCCTCTCTCTCTGTCCTACCAGTGTATCCATGTGTTATGCCCTCGTCGTGTTGTCCTGCTCCCCACCCCTTCACACCTGCCCCTGTCTTCGTCACGCCCTCCCTCTCCCTCACTCCCCCCCTCGCCCCAATTTTTTAACAGGCAGCAGCAGGGGCGGGCGGGAAGGGGTACGGGGAGGAGGCGGTGGGGGAGGAGGTGGAGGTGTGGGGGGACGAGATGGGCGTGCGGCGCATGGCACTGGAGCGCATCCACTGGCACAGCCAGGTCACCGGCGCTGATGCTGCCAGCAAGCGCGTGCACGAGTGAGTCTGGCCGTGACTTGTGAGTCCAATCAACACTCACCCCACCACTGGCACAGCCAGGTCGCACGCGCCAATGCCACCAGCAAGAAAGTTCACGATGTGAGAACTGAGCTTAGAATCGATACATTAGGTATGGGCTAGAATCGATACATTAGGTATGGGCTTGAATCGATACATTAGGTATGGGCTTGAATCGATACATTAGGTATGGGCTTGAATCGATACATTAGGTATGGGCTTGAATCGATACATTAGGTATGGGCTAGAATCGATACATTAGGTATGGGCTTGAATCGATACATTAGGTATGGGCTTGAATCGATACATTAGGTATGGGCTTGAATCGATACATTAGGTATGGGCTTGAATCGATACATTAGGTATGGGCTTGAATCGATACATTAGGTATGGGCTTGAATCGATACATTAGGTATGGGCTTGAATCGATACATTAGGTATGGGCTTGAATCGATACATTAGGTATGGGCTTGAATCGATACATTAGGTATGGGCTTGAATCGATACATTAGGTATGGGCTTGAATCGATACATTAGGTATGGGCTTGAATCGATACATTAGGTATGGGCTTGAATCGATACATTAGGTATGGGCTTGAATCGATACATTAGGTATGGGCTTGAATCGATACATTAGGTATGGGCTTGAATCGATACATTAGGTATGGGCTTGAATCGATACATTAGGTATGGGCTTGAATCGATACATTAGGTATGGGCTTGAATCGATACATTAGGTATGGGCTTGAATCGATACATTAGGTATGGGCTTGAATCGATACATTAGGTATGGGCTTGAATCGATACATTAGGTATGGGCTTGAATCGATACATTAGGTATGGGCTTGAATCGATACATTAGGTATGGGCTTGAATCGATACATTAGGTATGGGCTTGAATCGATACATTAGGTATGGGCTTGAATCGATACATTAGGTATGGGCTTGAATCGATACATTAGGTATGGGCTTGAATCGATACATTAGGTATGGGCTTGAATCGATACATTAGGTATGGGCTTGAATCGATACATTAGGTATGGGCTTGAATCGATACATTAGGTATGGGCTTGAATCGATACATTAGGTATGGGCTTGAATCGATACATTAGGTATGGGCTTGAATCGATACATTAGGTATGGGCTTGAATCGATACATTAGGTATGGGCTTGAATCGATACATTAGGTATGGGCTTGAATCGATACATTAGGTATGGGCTTGAATCGATACATTAGGTATGGGCTTGAATCGATACATTAGGTATGGGCTTGAATCGATACATTAGGTATGGGCTTGAATCGATACATTAGGTATGGGCTTGAATCGATACATTAGGTATGGGCTTGAATCGATACATTAGGTATGGGCTTGAATCTCCTTAACTACATCCAAGATGAGTTTGGTATGATGGGGAGGGAATCGGGGGCAATCCCTAGAGATTGGGGGTAATCCCAAGACAATCTCGAATTGGTGGTTTGGAGATTGTTTGGAGATCACATTTGTGTTTGGTTAGGATGTGGGTGTACACCCAACCAAACGTTAAGTGCAAACTACACTACACTAGGATATAAAAAGTACAAAAGGTGAGATTTAGGGCTAACACATAAGTCCGTAAGACGGGAGCAGTGTGAATGAGGGAGCATGGCAGTGAGTCAACACATGTGCGGTCACTGATGAACGGGGCACTTGCTCACCTGCACGGCCCGCACCCACTTGCCACGGGCCGCATTATACCTTCGCAGACGTTCGTGATGTTTGAAGGCTTCACCTTTTCAGCACGTCACAGCTCGCATTAACTTTCCTTGCATACGCCCAAGTATTCCTTGCCTACCCCCCTCTCCTTATTCCCCCCCCTTCCATCCGTTCCCCCCGGGTATGTGTGCCGTGGCAGGTTCATCATGGTGGGCGATCTGGAGGCGGCGGTGACGCTGCTGCTGGCCACGCCGTTCGACTCGCCCGCCTTCCACCGCGACGCCCTTCGTGCCGTGGCACTCGCCACTGCTGTCTCGCCCTCCATGCACCACCTGGCTGCCAAGGCAAGCTGCCCTCCATGCACCACCTGGCTGCCAAGGCAAGCTGCCCTCCATGCACCACCTGGCTGCCAAGGCAAGCTGCCCTCCATGCACCACCTGGCTGCCAAGGCAAGCTGCCCTCCATGCACCACCTGGCTGCCAAGGCAAGCTGCCCTCCATGCACCACCTGGCTGCCAAGGCAAGCTGCCCTCCATGCACCACCTGGCTGCCAAGGCAAGCTGCCCTCCATGCACCACCTGGCTGCCAAGGCAAGCTGCCCTCCATGCACCACCTGGCTGCCAAGGCAAGCTGCCCTCCATGCACCACCTGGCTGCCAAGGCAAGCTGCCCTCCATGCACCACCTGGCTGCCAAGGCAAGCTGCCCTCCATGCACCACCTGGCTGCCAAGGCAAGCTGCCCTCCATGCACCACCTGGCTGCCAAGGCAAGCTGCCCTCCATGCACCACCTGGCTGCCAAGGCAAGCTGCCCTCCATGCACCACCTGGCTGCCAAGGCAAGCTGCCCTCCATGCACCACCTGGCTGCCAAGGCAAGCTGCCCTCCATGCACCACCTGGCTGCCAAGGCAAGCTGCCCTCCATGCACCACCTGGCTGCCAAGGCAAGCTGCCCTCCATGCACCACCTGGCTGCCAAGGCAAGCTGCCCTCCATGCACCACCTGGCTGCCAAGGCAAGCTGCCCTCCATGTACCACCTGGCTGCCAAGGCAAGCTGCCCTCCATGCACCACCTGGCTGCCAAGGCAAGCTGCCCTCCATGCACCACCTGGCTGCCAAGGCAAGCTGCCCTCCATGCACCACCTGGCTGCCAAGGCAAGCTGCCCTCCATGCACCACCTGGCTGCCAAGGCAAGCTGCCCTCCATGCACCACCTGGCTGCCAAGGCAAGCTGCCCTCCATGCACCACCTGGCTGCCAAGGCAAGCTGCCCTCCATGCACCACCTGGCTGCCCAGGCAAGCTGCCCTCCATGCACCACCTGGCTGCCAAGGCAAGCTGCCCTCCATGCACCACCTGGCTGCCAAGGCAAGCTGCCCTCCATGCACCACCTGGCTGCCAAGGCAAGCTGCCCTCCATGCACCACCTGGCTGCCAAGGCAAGCTGCCCTCCATGCACCACCTGGCTGCCAAGGCAAGCTGCCCTCCATGCACCACCTGGCTGCCAAGGCAAGCTGCCCTCCATGCACCACCTGGCTGCCAAGGCAAGCTGCCCTCCATGCACCACCTGGCTGCCAAGGCAAGCTGCCCTCCATGCACCACCTGGCTGCCAAGGCAAGCTGCCCTCCATGCACCACCTGGCTGCCAAGGCAAGCTGCCCTCCATGCACCACCTGGCTGCCAAGGCAAGCTGCCCTCCATGCACCACCTGGCTGCCAAGGCAAGCTGCCCTCCATGCACCACCTGGCTGCCAAGGCAAGCTGCCCTCCATGCACCACCTGGCTGCCAAGGCAAGCTGCCCTCCATGCACCACCTGGCTGCCAAGGCAAGCTGCCCTCCATGCACCACCTGGCTGCCAAGGCAAGCTGCCCTCCATGCACCACCTGGCTGCCAAGGCAAGCTGCCCTCCATGCACCACCTGGCTGCCAAGGCAAGCTGCCCTCCATGCACCACCTGGCTGCCAAGGCAAGCTGCCCTCCATGCACCACCTGGCTGCCAAGGCAAGCTGCCCTCCATGCACCACCTGGCTGCCCAGGCAAGCTGCCCTCCATGCACCACCTGGCTGCCAAGGCAAGCTGCCCTCCATGCACCACCTGGCTGCCAAGGCAAGCTGCCCTCCATGCACCACCTGGCTGCCAAGGCAAGCTGCCCTTGCTGCGCATGACTGTGATCTCACCCCATTAGCTCTACCCTCTCATTTTTCTCACTTCTCATTCCCCTCTCTCCTCTCATTCCCCTCTCTCCTCTCATTTCCCTCTCTCCTCTCATTTCCCTCTCTCCTCGCATTCCCCTCTCTCCCCTCATTTCCACTCTCTCCTCTCATTCCCCGCTTTCCTCTCATTCCCCTCTCTCCTCTCATTTCCCTCTCTCCTCTCATTTCCCTCTCTCCTCTCATTCCCCTCTCCTTCCTCCACCTTCCCTCCACGGCGACGGGGGGCACTGTTGGGATGGGGTGCACGGGTGGCATGGGGGTTGTGTTGTGGGGTGGGGTGGGGTGGGGTGGGGTGGGATGGCAATGAGCAGGTGGTGGCGACCAACATGGTGCTGGCGGGGGAGCCGCTCACAGCCGTGCACTTGCTCTGCTCCATCGCCCAGTATGCCGACGCCTGCACGCAGGTATGTGTGCACGCAGGTATGTGTGCACGCAGGTATGTGTGCACGCAGGTATGTGTGTCCGCACAGATATGTGTGTGTGCACGCGGTTGTGTGCATACAGGTATGGGTGCATGCAGGTATGGGTGGATGCAGGTATGGGTGCATGCAGGTATGGGTGCATGCAGGTATGGGTGCATGCAGGTATGGGTGCATGCAGGTATGGGTGCATGCAGGTATGGGTGCATGCAGGTATGGGTGCATGCAGGTATGGGTGCATGCAGGTATGGGTGCATGCAGGTATGGGTGCATGCAGGTATGGGTGCATGCAGGTATGGGTGCATGCAGGTATGGGTGCATGCAGGTATGGGTGCATGCAGGTATGGGTGCATGCAGGTATGGGTGCATGCAGGTATGGGTGCATGCAGGTATGGGTGCATGCAGGTATGGGTGCATGCAGGTATGGGTGCATGCAGGTATGGGTGCATGCAGGTATGGGTGCATGCAGGTATGGGTGCATGCAGGTATGGGTGCATGCAGGTATGGGTGCATGCAGGTATGGGTGCATGCAGGTATGGGTGCATGCAGGTATGGGTGCATGCAGGTATGGGTGCATGCAGGTATGGGTGCATGCAGGTATGGGTGCATGCAGGTATGGGTGCATGCAGGTATGGGTGCATGCAGGTATGGGTGCATGCAGGTATGGGTGCATGCAGGTATGGGTGCATGCAGGTATGGGTGCATGCAGGTATGGGTGCATGCAGGTATGGGTGCATGCAGGTATGGGTGCATGCAGGTATGGGTGCATGCAGGTATGGGTGCATGCAGGTATGGGTGCATGCAGGTATGGGTGCATGCAGGTATGGGTGCATGCAGGTATGGGTGCATGCAGGTATGGGTGCATGCAGGTATGGGTGCATGCAGGCACAATGGTCGTACTCACTCTCTGATGATGGGGGTTGTCTGCAAAGGAGTCATTTGTCGTCAATTCATCATCATCCTCATCATCCCCATCATCCCACTCATCCCCGCTCATCCCCACCATCCACAATCCTCATCCCCTGTCATCAGCTGCAAGCCATTGGTCGATGGGTTGATGCATCAACACTCGCAGCTTGCCACCTGTCAGGCGCTGATAGGGCCAAGTAAGGTCCCATTGTTTACTCGCTTCTGTTGCACCATCCTTAACCAGCCTTTGCATGCCATCATCATGCCATCATCATGCCACCATCACGCCATCATCATGCCATCATCACGCCATCATCATGTTCAATGTGTTTAATTGAACACGCTGTCACTCTGCATGCCGTCATCATGCCATCATCACGTCATCATCACGCCATCATCATGCCATCATCATGCCATCATCACGCCATCATCATGCCATCATCATGCCATCATCACGCCATCATCATGCCATCATCATGCCATCATCATGCCATCATCATGCCATCATCACGCCATCATCATGCCATCATTCAATGTGTTTAATTGAACACGCTGTCACTCTGCATGCCGTCATCATGCTGCTTACCCAACAGCTTGCCACCGCATGTCCCTACACCCCATGGGCTAGTATGGCACGTCCCCAACCCCATATTCGTGGCATGGCATGTGTCTCACCCCGTGGGCTGGCATGGCACAGGGTGCTGCATCGGTGGGCGCAGCACACCCTTAAAAACGAGCATGACCTGTGGCGGTGAGCATGACCTGTGGCGGTGAGCATGACCTGTGGCGGTGAGCATGACCTGTGGCGGTGAGCATGACCTGTGGCGGTGAGCATGACCTGTGGCGGTGAGTGCTGGGTTGTGGTGCTTTAGGCATGACAAAAGGGTGTGTTGTACGAAGAAGAATAATCTCGTGTGATGGGGTGCGGTGATAAATAAAGTATTCAGATCGTGTGGGTGTAATGTGGTGTATCGTCCATGCTACCTCCTCATACCTTTCACATGTTCTGCTGCCTCTGCTCCCTTCCCGACTTCTCTCCTCGTGTGAAACTCACCCTTCTTCACACTTCCACAACACACCCATCTGATTGCCACATACCCCACTCCCCCTTGCCCACTTGCCCCTCCCCTAACGCTCCCCCTTGCCCTCACCGTGCAGTGCGGTGACGCTGTTTGTGGCAGCGGGCAGTCTGACAGCAGCGCTGAGGGCGCTGAGGGAGGCCCACCAGCCCGACACCGCCATGATGCTGCTGCTCGCCTGCCACCACGCCCACGCCCATCTCACACCACCGCCCCGCCGCCTCACTGCCACCACCACCGCACCCGTGGCGATCGGGCGGCACCTTCCGGCCATGCCTGCTGGAGAGGCGGATGTGGGCGGGAAGCAGGGCGTGGGAGGTGAAGATGGGAGGGAGGGAGGAGAGGGGGAGGGAGGACGGGAGGTACGGGGGGGACGGGAGGTACGGGGGGGACGGGAGGGAGGGGAGGGAGGGGAGGGATGGAAGGGGGAGGAGGGAGAGGAAGGAGTGGATGGGCCGCTGTGGCTACCGGGTGATTTGAGGACGCACGGGGAGGAGGAGGTGCAGGTGGTGTGTGGGCTCTTCTCTCAGCACCAGCGCTGGCTCGCTCACCTCTGTGCTCCACATGGCTCCGACTGACTCCCTTGTCCGCTCCACGGCTGCTCATTGAGGACTTGTCAGCATCACGTCAATTCCGCACCATTATACCGTTTGGCCCCGGATCGTAGCGCATATGCGCTTATAATAAATTCATTTTTGTAAGGGTGGGCACTTGTAATTGAGTAACAGCCGTAAGCGCCGGCGCTTTTATAATGGCAAAAATGAATCTTAGTTTTAAGGATACCAGACTGAAGCCCTCAATAAGGCAAATACAACACTGTACCATGGGTGTGGGGTCGTGCATGTAATCACGGCGAAACTTGCCGCGATTCGATTTCCCAACTCACAAAACCTGTCCAGGGGCAACGCACCTGCCAGTGCTGACGCTACCTGCCATGCGGCCCAATCAGGTTGTCATGTGCTGCCAGGCAGGAGCATCTCAGCAGAACCCTCTAGAAGGGGATGGAATCTGACATGCCAGCACAACATGTATGGCGCCCCGAACCCTCCTCCGCAGGTTCAGGCAGGGGTGGACTCGTCTCTCATTGACGAGGACCCCGAGCCGCAAACCTGAAGGGGCCCTCTTCAATCTCTCATTTCTTCACCCATTCTTGCTGTTTGCCATCCAGTTTTGTTTTCTCGCCCGCCTGGCTACGGAAGCCATGGCGGAATTCACAGGCACGCATTTTCTCTTCAGGAAAAAACCTACCAGTAGGCCCGCGTACTGTGTTACAGCTGGCGGGTGGTATAGCCGTATACCACCATACCCACCAGAGCCACCACATCCCCCTGCGCCTCCTGCGCCGCCTGCTTCTCCGGCGCCTCCTGCGCCTCCTGCTCCTCCTGTTCCTCCGTCTCCAGCGTGTCCAGTGTCTCTTCACGTGACCGAAAATCACCCCATGCTCACGCACCTGCTCCCATCGGCGTTCGACAAGTATCTTTCGGAACCGGATTCTAACAAGGGCCCCGATGTGTGGGTACCCGCGCCGACGCCGGCACCACATTGGGGCCAACCAGAAGACTGCACGTGGGGCGAATCTGTAGTCGGCGCTGACGACGAAGTGCCTAACGCCGAGGAAGAATGGCGCGCTGAGGGCGACAACGGCGCAGAGGGTGGCACAGAGCCTGACACCGAGGCTGGCACTGAGGCCGGCACCGCTGAGGATGTGTTTCCGGAGGGTGCTCCGGGCGGTGACGACGACGACGGCGTCGAGTACTGGTTACGCGATGGGCTCCCCCAAAAACTTTCGATACCATCTTATCCTCCACATAATCGAAAGCGCCCCCGCCCTTCTTCACAGAACCGTGATGCTCGCCCCCCCTCTCCCGGGCACAAGGTTAACGAGCACAAGCATCAGGCCTGTACTGCCGCCGAGAAGTTGAAGTGGGTCGCGCAACTGGATGTGGCGGTGTCGATGCGCGCTTTGGCTCGCGAGAGTGGCATCCACCGCAAGTGCCTCACCAACTGGAAGCGTGCCGCGGAATTCCTTAAGGAAGCCTACTATGCCAGGAAGCGCATGCATGGTCGCGGGATGGCGTTGTGGTACCGGTCGATAGAGATAAAGGTGTACGAAAAACTGCTCGACTGGGGCCGCAAGGGAACCGCGGTGTCCGTCGGCCGCCTGCAGGAGTGGTCCCGGGAATTCATGAAGATACTCTACCCCCTCGTGAAGTGGAAAGGGAACCAAAGGTGGTCGGACCGGTTCCAGCGGCGATGGAATCCCAGCGTGCGAATGAAGACGAAGGTTGCCCAGAAAATCGCCGCCCGTAAGAATCACAGTGCTTACGTATGCCTTGTTTTTGCATTTCTTATTTACTAACCGTATCCCTATGTAGCCGCCCTCTGTACCACCGTTTCGTAGATGTCGCGGAGCAGTGCAAGAAGTTTTGGCAATGCGTCTGTGACAAGCGCCGCGAGCGCGACATCAAGACGACGTGGATTATCAACGCCGACCACACGCCACTCTGGCTGGAGATGCCCGCCACCACCACCGTCGATCAAACCAGACTTCGGTCGGTGCCCATCAGAAGTGCGGGGTACCAGAATGAGCGTGTGACCGTGATGTTGGCGTGCACGGCGGACAGGATGAAGCTCAAGTCCCGTCTTTTTCAAGCAGAAGGTAGTGCCGAAAGGCGTTTATCCGCCAAGTAAGACATGTTCTTTTGTTTGTATGCCTGGCTGTGGTTGTTTTTCGAATTCAAATCTGACTCTCCCATGTTGGTTGTGCAGATGTGGTCGTGGCATGCCACAAGAACGGGTGGATGGACGCGGAGGGCGTCATTCGATGGCTTGAGGAGTGTGTCAAGCCCTTCTTAAAGCCTGGGTTCGGGAGGCATGCAAGGAGCTCGATGCTCCTACTGGATTCCTACCGCGGTCACCTCACTGAGGGGATGAAGGAGAAATTCCGCGAGCTCAACTGCGTGCCGGCGATCATCCCGTCTGGCTGCACGGCGGAGGTACAGCCCCTCGCCGTCTCCATCAACAAGAGCTTTAAGGCGAGCGTCCGCCAGCAGTACCAGAAGTGGTTTCAGGAAGAGGGCCAACAACAGCTGACCAAGCAGGTATGGCAGCCACGCGACTAACCCGTGTGCCCTTCCAGTATCCCCCTTTTGTTGTGCTAACTAGATTCTATCTGGTGATTTTTGTTTGTGCGGGGAACTTGAAGAAGCCGCCCCCAAAAGTGGTTGTCCGGTGGATCTCACGGGCTTGGAAGGCAGTGCCCGCCGATTTCTCAAGCGCGCCTTCCTCACCTGTGGCATCAGCAACGCGCTTGACGGCAGTGAGGACGGGCTCGCCATGTCAGAACATTATAGCTTACTTATTTGTGTAGGCTATAGTGGGGTATCCCATAGGGGGTACAACCCAACTAGGGTTTCCTATTTGTACTCACTTCGTTCATAGTCATTTCATCCTCGTTCAATTCTTCTCATGGAATCAGAGCAGGTCCCCTCCTAGGGACTGTTCATAGGGCCCACCGAAGCGCGCCCCGAGGCGCGCGTTCTTTTTTTTTTTAGCGACCCTTCGTGTCGCCCTTACCTACGCGATCCCGCCGCCCTTTGGTCGCGGCCCCGCTTTGCCCCGTCGGCCCCACTACGGCCCCTCTTAGGCCTCGCTACGGCCGCGCTACAGCCCCACTTAGGCCCCGTCGGCCCCGCTTAAGCCCCGCTACGGCCCCGCGTCGGCTTCGCTACGGCCCCGTCGGCCCCGCTTAGGCCCCGTCGGCCCCGCTTAGGCCCCGCTACGGCCCCGCTACGGCCCCGCTTAGGCCTCGTCGGCCCCGCCTAGGCCCCGCTACGGCCCCGCTTAGGCCTCGTCGGCCCCGCCTAGGCCCCCACTACGGCCCCGCTACAGCCCCTTGTCGGCCCCGCTACGGCCCCGCTTCGGCCCCGCTTAGGCCCCGCTGCAGCCCCGCTACGGCCCCCATTGCGGCCCCGCCGCCTCTCTTACTGCGGCCCCACCGCCCGTGCTGCAGCCCGACGCGCCACCCGTGCAGCCGCCCGTGCGCCGCCCGTGCAACCGCCCGTGCAACCGCCCGTAAAGCCGCCCGTGCAGCCGCCTGTGCAGTCGCCCACCGTGCCGCCCGTGAGCCGCCCCAGCCGCCCGTGCAGCCGCCCGTGAGCCGCCCGTGCAGCCGCCCGCGCCGCCCGTGAGGCCCCGCGTCACCCGAGCCGCACGAGCCGCCCGAGCCGCCCGAGCCGCCCGAGCCGCCCGAGCCGTCTACGGTGCCGAGAGCCGGATCCTGTGGGGCTGCTGCCACTCCTAGGCCGGCGGAGTTGCTGAGCTGCTGTGTTCCTGTCCTACTGAGCTGCTCGACCCTTCTTCTCTGGTGAGAGTGTCGGCTGCTATCATGGCCACCCCTAGTGTCCTGGCCTTTGACGCTGAGGGTCGCGCCATTGACTTTGCGGTCTGGGTCGAGGACCTGCAGCTGTACTTGCAGTGCGATTCAGTAGATGACATCTCTCTCTTTGACTTTGCCACTGGCGCTGTCCCTGCACCTCCTGCTGATGCTGACCACACTGTTCGCTCCAAGTGGGCCACACGCGATGCTGCTGCACGTCTTGCTGTGCGTCGCCACCTCCCTTCCTCCGAGCGTGCCCACTTTAGTCAGTGCAAGACCGCTCAGGCCTTGTACGACGCTGTAGTTGCGCGCTACTCCTCCCCTTCCACTGCTACACTGAGCCGCCTCATGCTACCGTACATCTTCCCTGACCTTGCTGCCTTTCCCACAGTCGCTGACCTCTTTACCCACCTTCGCGTTAGTGACACTCGCTACCGAGCTGCGCTTCCTGTTGCCTTCCTCGCCGAAAACCCCCCTCCCATGTACATCACCCTCTACTTTCTAGTCACCCGTCTCCCTGAGTCCCTTCGTGCTGTTAGGGACCAGTTTCTCTCTGTCTGTCCCACCACCCTCACTGTCGACCTCCTCGAGAAGTCCCTGCTAGCGGCCGAGAAGAGCATAGTCGCTGTAGGGGCCTCTCGTGGTGACCCGCGCACCCCCATCTTTGAGAGGTGTTCTCCTTCCCCCCTGTTACCCTCTGTCGCCTCTGCTGCTGCGGCCGACCTCGTTGGTTTAGAGTCGGTCGGTGCGGCGTCTGCCCCCAGCGGTAGGCGCCGCTCTGGCAGGAGCAAGGGGGGCAAGGGAGCGGGTGGAGCTAGCAGGGGCGGTGGCGGAGGAGGTGGGGGCGGCGGGGGGAGTGGGGGTGGCGGTGGGGGTGGAGGCGGGAGTGGAGGTACTGGTGGTGGCAGTGGAGGCGGAGGTGGTGGCGGAGGTGGCAGTGGGAGCGGCGGGGGCGAGGGTGGCGGTGGCGGCGGTGGCGGCGGAGGCGGAGGTGGCGGTGGTGGAGGTGGTCGGAGTGGCTCGTCCCAGCGGAGCAACACTGGGGGTGGTCAGCGCCAGCAGCAGCAGCAGCAGCAGTGCTCTCGCGACGTCCCCGCCCCTCAGCAGCTCCGTGAGTGGTACTCGCAGCGTCAGCGTGGTGGGGCATTCGGTCCCTGCACCTACGTCCTTCGCACCGGCGACCGCGCGGGTGAGCAGTGTGGGGGCACCCACACCGCCCACCGCTGCTTCGCCCGCTTGACCGACGCTTGACGCCAACAGTTTCCGGAGGCCTCTGAGATCCCCCGCTGGGGAGAGCTGTCTAGGGCTGGTGTAGCTATCTTTGATCTTGACTTTGATGCTATCCTTGCTGCCATGTATGCTGTGACTGTTAGTGATGAGGGTGACTGTTACCGGTGTTTCCCGCCCGACCCGGGCATTGGTACTGCTGCGTCAGGTGCTAGTGAGGCTGCTGCTCTAGGTGCCAGTGCGTCTGTGCTCTCAGGTACTAGTGAGTTTGCCCTCTCCGGTACTGTGTCGGCTTCGGCCTCTCACACCTTCACCCTTGACTCTGGAGCGTCTCGCTCCTTCTTTAGGGACCGCACCACTCTCACGCCGCTTAGTCGGCCAGTTGCGGTGTCCCTGGCTGACCCCTCTGGGGGTCCTGTCCTGTCTCGTTTCTCCACAGTCCTCCCGTGTCCGGCGGCTCCCTCTGGCACGGTGACTGGTCTCTACCTCCCCTCGTTCTCTACGAACCTGGTGAGTGGTGCTGACCTACAGGATGTGGGTGTCCACCAGTTCACTCCTGCTCGTCAGCGAGTGACACACTGCACAGAGGCTAGCACAGGTCGCCACCTGGCTACGTTTACACGTCAGCCAGGGTCGAGCCTGTACACACTGACCACTGCTTCTCCTCCCGGTGCTGAGTCTGGTAGAGTCCCCTCGTCTGGTAAGGTGTTTGCTGCAGCGTCCAGGTCTGGTCCTGAGTCTGCCCCCTGTTCGTATCGCCGTCCGTCTCACGAGACTCTCCTCTGGCACCATCGCCTTGGCCACCCCTCTCTGCTTCGGCTCAGAGGCATGGCCTCCCGTCTTCTTGTGTCTGGTCTCCCCCGGTCCCTCCCTCCCCTTCCTCAGGGCCCTGGCCCTGCCTGTGTCCCCTGTGTCGAGGGGCGCCAGCGTGCTGCCCCTCACTCCTCCCAGTTTCCTCCGACAGAGGCTCCGTTGCAGACGCTTCACATGGATGTGTGGGGCCCTGCCCGCGTCCGTGGACTCGGTCACGAGCGCTACTTCCTGCTGGTGGTTGACGACTACTCGCGTTACACCACAGTCTTCCCCTTGCGCAGCAAGGGTGATGTCACTGAGGTGCTGATCGACTGGATCCGCGCAGCTCGTCTCCAGCTCAGGCAGAGCTTTGGCTCGGACTTTCCTGTGTTGCGTCTGCACTCGGACAGAGGCGGAGAGTTCTCCTCTGGCCTTCTGCGTGCCTACTGTTGTGCGCGAGGCATCCGCCAGACCTTCACGCTTCCGGACTCACCGCAGCAAAATGGGATTGCAGAGCGCCGCATTGGCATGGTCATGGACGTCGCTCGTACGTCTATGATGCATGCGGTTGCCCCCCATTTTCAGTGGCCTTTTGCGGTCAGGTACGCGGCGCATCAGATCAACCTCCACCCCAGGGTCTCCAGGCCGGAGACCTCCCCAGCCCAGCTGTGGACGGGGAAGGTTGGCGATGCGTCGGCGTTCCGGGTCTGGGGATCTCGGGCGTTTGTCCGCGACTTGTCTGCGGACAAGCTGTCCCCTCGCGCTGCTCCCTGCGTCTTCCTGGGGTTCCCCCCCGACGCCCCTGGGTGGCAGTTCAACCACCCCACCTCTCGACGTGTTCTGTCCTCCCAGGACGTCACGTTCGACGAGTCGGTACCCTACTACCGCCTCTTCCCCTACCGCACTCCGTCCCTCCCCCCGCCCCCGCTCTTCTTGGTACCAGGTCCCCCACCGGTAGACCCCCTCCCCCCTCAGGGTCCTGCCCCTTCAGGTGTGTCCCAGGTAGATGCGGTCGAGCCTGTCGAGGTCACTGGTGACTCTGGTGCTGCTGCGGGAGCTGAGCCTGGGAGTGCTGAGCCTGGGGGTGCTGAGCCTGTGGGTGCTGAGCCTGGGGGTGCTGAGCCTGGGGGTGTGGAGTCTGGAGGTGCTGAGCCTGGGGGTGCTGAGCTTGCGGGTACTGAGTCTGGGGGTGCTGAGCCTGGGGGTGCTGGGCCTGGGGGTGCTGAAACTGGGTGCTGAGCCTGGGGGTGCTCCACCTGGAGGTGCTTTGCCTGAGGGTGCTCAGCCTGGAGGTTCTCCGCCTGGAGGTGCTTCGTCTCGCCGAGAGCCACTCTCCCCACAGGAGCTGCGTGAGTGGTTTGCCCGGCGCTGGAGGCGTGCTGCTGGTGCTGGAGGTTCTTCGTCTGCAGAGGGTGCTGCTGCCGCGCGTCCCGCAGGTGCTCGTGCTGTGGGTACTGGAGCTGCTGGGCCGGCGGGTTCTCCTGGAGCTGGTGCTGCTGAGGGTGTTGGTGCTGAGACTACCGCTGGCGGTCCGACTGGCAGTGCTCCAGGTGCTGCTGGGGGTTCCGGTGCTGCTGGAGGTTCTGGTGCTGCTGGAGGTGCTGCTGGAGCGGGTACTCCTGCTGGGGGTACTGGTGCTGTCCCTGCTGTTTCTGGCGTCGCCACGCGGCCCCGACCGTACTTCGTTCCGCTCCTGCAGCAGGTTCTTGATCTTACACCTTCTCCTGGTCCTCCTCCTCCTCCCTTAGAGGGTCCACAGCCGGTCCCGTCACAGTCACAGCTACAGCCTGCCTCCCCTTTGCCTGCTCCTTCTCCCTACGCTGGTCCGACTGGAGGTCTTACAGAGCGTCGTGAGCCTGCGTCTCGTCCTGCGTTGCCTGTTCGTACTGCACACACTAGTGGTCGCGGTTCGCGTCAGCGTCCTCCTCCTGTCCCTGGCACACACTGGATGTCTCTGCGTCCGTCCACTGCTCCTCTGCGTGCCCCTTTGCCTTCTCCTCCTGCTTCCTCTCTTCTTGCTCTTGCCGACCCGGCGTCGGACTCTCTTCGTGCTGCCAGTCCTACTGTCACGCGTCTCCTTGCTACTGCTGTCACTGACCCTTCTTTCGAGTCTTCTGCTGCGTCTGCCCTTGTCACTGAGCTCGTCGACTTTGCTGCGCGCTGTCGTCTAGACTACGCTGCTAGTCTTGTCGCTGAGTCTGCGTCTGCCTGTCCTCCGTCCGTCGGGGGTGAGTGTGCCCTTGGCACGGACGTCCTTGAGGACAGGCAGGAGGAGTTCCAGTGTCTGGCCGCCGCGTCACCTCATCTCGCGTCTGTACTGCTAGCCCCTGAGGGAGACCCGGATGCACTTGACATCCCGACTCCGCGCTCTTACGCGGAGGCGATAGAGGGTCCCTACTCCTCTCAGTGGCAGGCAGCTATGGATGCAGAGATGGCTTCCTGGAAGTCCACAGACACCTACGTTGACGCTGTTCCCCCTCTTGGGGCGAACATAGTCAGTGGCATGTGGATATTCAGGGTGAAGTGGCCGCCGGGTTCTCCGCCTGTCTTCAAGGCGCGTTACGTGGCTCGTGGCTTCTGTCAGCGGCAGGGAGTTGACTACTTTCAGACCTTCTCCCCCACCCCGAAGATGACCACTCTTTGGGTACTGCTGCACGTTGCTGCTCACCGTGACTACGAGCTGCACTCTCTCGACTTCAGCATTGCTTTCTTGCAGGGCAGCCTGCACGAGGAGATCTGGCTGCGTCGCCCACCTGGCTTCACTGGGTCTTTCCCTCCTGGTACCCAGTGGAGTCTCCGGCGTCCAGTCTACGGTCTCCGCCAGGCGCCACGTGAGTGGCACGACACACTGAGGACTACGCTGGCGGCACTTGGGTTTGCTCCTTCTACTGCCGACCCGTCGCTGTTTCTGCGCACCGACACCTCTCTGCCGCCGTTCTACATCCTCGTGTACGTCGACGACTTGGTCTTTGCCACAGCTGACACTGCTGGACTCGCCTACGTGAAGTCCGAGCTGCAGAAGAGACACACGTGCACTGACCTGGGTGAACTGCGCAGCTACCTTGGCTTGCAGATCACCCGGGACAGAGCACGCCGCACCATTACCCTGACTCAGTCACACATGGTGCAGCAGGTCCTTCAGCGCTTCGGCTTCACGTACTCCTCGCCTCAGGCCACTCCTCTGCCTACTCGCCACTCGCTCTCAGCTCTGCCTTCGGATGAGTCCGTAGAGTCGAGTGGCTCGTATGCAGAGCTTGTTGGCTGCCTCATGTACCTGATGACCTGCACACGACCTGACCTTGCATACCCTCTTAGCATTCTGGCACGCTATGTTGCTCCTGGGAGACACCGACCAGAGCACATGGCTGCAGCGAAAAGGGTGTTGCGCTACTTGTGCAGTACGTCGGGCATGGGGCTAGTGCTTAGAGGGCGCAGTCCAGTGGTCCTCACTGGGCACGCGGACGCTTCTTGGGCTGACGACCAGGCTACGCAGCGGTCGTCACAGGGTTACACCTTCAGCCTTGGTTCCGGCTCTGTTTCGTGGCGGGCTACCCGCTCGTCTTCTGTTCTCGGCTCCAGTTGTGAGGCTGAGATCTACGCCGGGGCTATGGCTGCTCAGGAGCTTCGCTGGCTCACCTACCTGCTGACCGTCCTTGGAGAGCCGCCTCGTTCTCCTCCAGTCCTGTACGTAGACAACAAGGCCATGCTGGCCTTGTGTCGAGAGCAGCGACTGGAGCACAGGACAAAGCACATTGCTCTCCGCTACTTTCTTGCTCGTGAGCTACAGCAGCGTGGACAGTTGCGACTTGCGTACGTGGCCTCTGAGGCCAACACTGCTGATGTCTTCACCAAGGCACTTGCGCCTTGTGATCATCAGCGTTGCTGCACGCAGCTGGGTCTTGTGCCTGTCTTGCCTCACTTGCTCACTTCTTGACCTTGCTTGTACCTTCTCCTATATATACTCTTGCTCTTGCTTGCTTGACTCTTGTATATCTCTATATATGTTCTTGCATGTGAACTGGCCTTCTGGCCTTTGAACTTGTGCTCGGAATGTGTGGTGACTTTGTGATCCACCCTGAGCTTTGCTTTGCTTTGCTTGACTGGTCTTGTGACCCCTTGTTCTTCCCCACTTTGCCTATGGGGGTGTGTCAGAACATTATAGCTTACTTATTTGTGTAGGCTATAGTGGGGTATCCCATAGGGGGTACAACCCAACTAGGGCTTCCTATTTGTACTCACTTCGTTCATAGTCATTTCATCCTCGTTCAATTCTTCTCACGCCATGGCGCACAGGCGGAGCCAGCTGACAGCGGAAGTGGACGTCAATGATGCTATTATTGCCGATGGCTTCTTTGGCAATAACTGCGAGGAGCCCGAGTCTGACGAGGAGGAGTAGATTCTAGGTAGATAGGCAAAACTGTGAGATGTTTGGTTTGAAATGATGAAATGGTCGGTGCAAATCTTATATTGTTAGACTGGACAGTGTTAGTTGTTAGTTTTTTTTTTTTTTTATGAGACCTCCAGAAACTTAAAAGGGAGCGCTTATCATATGTAAAGCCTCCAAAAGGGGGGGGTTGATAATCGAGTTCCGGCCATAAGCGCCATGCTCTAGATAGAAGCGCCGGCGCCCTTAATCGGACGACGCCTATATCCGGGGCCATACAGTACGGTGGGTTCGTAAATTGGTGAAGGCACCGATAAGGCCTATGGATTTAAGCACTATCAATGTTTACCAACCATCCGTTGCAATGGTGGCTTCACACTTTGCTTCATACAGTATGGCCCCACATAGAGTGCCTAAGGGCTTATAGCTTTTTAGCTAGGGCCTCATATAGGATTTAGATCACCCTTAGGCCTCAGAGCAATTCTGTAGAACCCAAAAAAAAAAAAAAAAAAAAAAAAAAAAAAAAAAAAAAAAAAAAAAACAACAACAACAACAACAACAACTACAACAACCTGCTTTTTTTGGGCAAATTTTCTTGGCCACCTTGTAATTTCAGGGCATGTCCAAAACCTCATCCGGATGCCTCAGGGCAAAAAACATTGGCCAAGGCCCCATCCAATAGTAATTCGCTATCACACCTTTTTACGGTACTCTTGTGCATGCTATACCTTTAGTGTAGCAGCAGCACCATTGTCCCACACCACAAGTAGTCATGGAATGGCAGCATATACTGTACTGTACTACTACTCTAACTGTACGATACCACCTACCTTGCCCTCCTCATCATTAGAGCTGTTGAACCCACTATCGCTGCTGCTGCCATGTTCAAAATCCGCCTCTGCGTCATCCAACACTTTCTCCTTCCCCTTTGCACTCACAAGTCTGTCCCTCTGCTACTCCCTTCTCCTGCAAGGCAACTTCTTCTTGCTGCTGCATCACAAATGCACCACTTGACCCCATTCGACGTCATAATGAAGCAGGTCTAGGCACATAAAGGCACTGAGCTTGGCATTGCAGAGACTTGTCATACGCCATGACTTTATAACGTTCCGGCGGCTGAAGCCTCGCTCACACTTGACGTTGCTGAGCGGAGAAAGCCACAGCTGACCAGAGGCGGACGAGGTCCACTGCTACCGTAATCACCCGGACATACCACCCTAGGGTGTTATGATAAAATGCTGGGGGGGGGGGGTCTTCTCATCGGAAAAGGCTACATACGACCCGTGTTTATATATAGGCAAAAATGGCTGGAAACAAGAAGAGGGGTCTTGCTTCATAGGTAGAATGTTGTTCAGGTGCGCAAAACCGAGTATGTGGCGATAACGTAGCCCCCCACTGGAACCTGCCACATGGCGAATTCCAACGGGCCTACTCTCGTCACATGATAAGTTGAAAACACAGACAACATCGCGCAATGAAGATTCATGCACTCTTCGAGGCACGAATCACGGACATTTCTGCCTTATCACTATTGTGGAGAAGGTTCTTGCGGGAAAAAACGATCAAATATAGGAGAACACAACACTTTTGCCACACATAACACACCCCCTCCCTCCCCCCCTCTCGCGGGTCTTGTATAGAATCGGCCCAAAAGGGGAGTATAATACAAACAAGGTCGACTATAACACCCGCCCCGCACAAGCCACCTGGGGGGTCTTCTATTTCGGCAGGTGGTATGTCCGGGTGATTACGTCATGCATTCGCAGCATTACCGCCAAGTCCCGTTGAAATCCCCGCTCGCCTCGAGGACTGCCTTGCACTACTTGGACAAATGTCATCAGTTCCTTCTTGGCGCCTCTCTCTTGTCCACTCCACTCGCCAAGCCTCGCGGTGCAGGTCTTTCAAACCCTTCGAGCTCGTATCATGAAATAAATCGAACAAGTTTCAAAATTTAAAGAGTCATCTTATGGCAGGTCCACAGACCTGCCACCTAGTCCAATTCTTTTCTAGATCTGAATCTAGAACAGCACACCATGGAAACCTAGCACTTCCTTAGAGATTCATTCATGTTCTTTTCTATGCTTATTATGCTCGTGCCGCGACACATGACGACATCGCCATGCTGGAGGTTGTTTGTCAAAATTGCAATGTAGTGGGAGAGGATCTTTACTGCTGCAGGCGCAATGACAAGATCGTCGCCATCCCTGCTACTAACGGCCTCGATCGCTAGGTGTTTGGTGCGTTTGCTGCATGTTCTCACGGGGTTTGCTGGTGATGCCACACAATTGGCTGCTTTTGCTGTGTTCAGCTGTTGCTGCCACGCAATCCACTACTTTTACTGTGGCTACTTTTACTGTGAGATTTGCTAATGTCTCCAGGCAATCTGATGATGTTGCTCGCGATCCTGCTGGAGCTTGCCATCTGCTCTTGTTGCTCACGATTCGCTGCTCATGATCGCGATTTGGTGCTGGTGCTCGCGATTTAATGCGCTTGCTGCAAAATTACTGCTGCAACTGTGCTATTTGCTGTTTTTTTCGAGATCTGCTGTCAGTGATCGGGATCTGCTACTCTTTGTCAGATTTATATGCTATAGTCTGTGTAGGCTGTAGTGGGGTAGACAATATGGGGTGAAACACTTTTAGGTTTTCCAACTTGTACCCACCTGTTTCCTAATGCATTCATTCCTCGTTTCTTCACATGGTATAGAGCGCTTCCCTAATGGGAACGCTTCCTAGGGCCCACCACAATCGAAAAAATTTCCTGCCCGGAGTGCGCTTCCCTCCTGCCCGAGTCGCGCCCCGTCTGCCCTCCCTCCCGTCGCGTCCCCAGCCCTTAGCGGCCCGTCGCGCCCTCTCACGGCCCCTCGCGGCCCCTTCGCGCCGCCCTTAGCAGCCCCTCTCCCGGCCCTTTGCGGCCCCTTACGGCCCTTCGCGCCGCCCCTTACGGCCCCTCGCGGCCCCGTCTCGGCCCCGTCGCCGCCCTTCGCGGCCCCTTACGGCCCCTCGCGCCGCCCTTCGCGGCCCCCTTTGCGGCCCCTCGCGGCCCCTTCGCGGCCCGACGCCGCCCTTCCCGGCCCCGTCGCTGCCCTCCGCGGCCCTGTCGCCGCCCTACGCGGCCCCTCGCCGCCCTTCCCGGCCCCGTCGCCCCCCCTTCACGGCCCCGTCGCCGCCCTCCGCGGCCCTGTCGCCGCCCTTCACGGCCCCGTCGCCGCCCTTCGCGGCCCCTCGCGGCCTCGTCTCGGCCCCGTCGCCGCCCTTCGCGGCCCCTTACGGCCCCGTCTTGGCCCTGTCGCCGCCCCTGCATCAGCAGCCGCTGCCGCCCCTGCAGCAGAAGCCGCCACCGCCGGTGCCGCCGATAGCAGCGGCGGCTGTCAGAATGTTATAATTGTCTAGCCTGCAGTGGGGTACTCTATAGCGAGTACAACCCAATTAGGGTTTCCTATATGTATGCCAACTGCTGCTAGTGCAAGCCCTTCTTCTTCTCTCATTCCTCATACTTCACATGCTATCAGAGCATCTACGCTCCTGGCCTGTGGGCCCACCTAACTGCTTCCGCTACTACTCTATGTGCTGCACGCCCCGTGGCGTGCGACGGAATTGTTCTTCCCGTCGGCCGCCCTCATGTCGAGCACTCCTAGAGGCCCCTCTCACGGCCCCTCGCGCGACCCTTAGCGGCCCCGTCGCCACTCCTCGCGGCCCCGTCGCCGCCCTTCTCGGCCCCTCGCGGCCCCTTCGCGGCCCCGTCGCCGCCCCTAACGGCCCCGACGCCGACCTTTGAGGCCCCTCGCAGCCCCTTATCAACCCGTCGCCGCCCTTCCAGGCCCCTCTCGGCCCCTTCGCGGCCCCGTCGCCGCCCCTAGCGGCCCCGTCGCTGTCTCCAGCAGCCCCGTCGCCGCCCCTTGCGGCCTCGTCGCCGCCCCTAGCGGCCCGTCGCCGCCCTTCCAGGCCCCTCGCGGCCCCTTCGCGGCCCCGTCCCCGCCCCTATCGGCCCCGTCGCCGCCTCCAGCGGCCCCGTCGACGCCCCTTGCGGCCCCGTCGCTGCCCCTTTCGGCCCTGCCTCAATCCTGCCCCGGCCCCGCCCCGGCCATGCTCCGTCGCCTGTCGCGGCGCACCGGGGGCACGTGCACCGCCCCCCCCTCTTTTGCCGTCGCCCGTCGCGGCTCCCTGGGGGGGGGGGGGGGCGCGTCGCCCCTTCTGCCGCCTGTTTTGGCGCCCTGGGAGGCCGCGCGTTGGCCTCCCCCCCCCCCCCCCCCGTAACCTCCCTACCCGTCGCCCGGCCCTGCCCTGTGTTAGGGTTTGGGGGTGGCGAGTAGGGGGTGGCGAGTAGGGGGTGGCGGGTGTGTGGTCTTCCTCCTCCTCCTCCTCTGTCTCTCACTGCTGCAGCTGCCGCTGAGGGGGGTGGGTGTGTGGGAGTCGACGGAGTGGTGCTAGGGGGTGGGGTGTGAGTGAACCTAGGGTGCAGCAAGGGGTGTGTAAAAGGGGGGTGCTGTGGGAGTGGAACTAGGGTTTGAGCAGGGGGTGTGTGTCGAGGGGTGTGGGCCAGCTGGAGGAGGTTGTGTGAAAGTAGCTGTCGTGTCGCCTGCAGCGCCTATAGTCCGTCGCCCTTGCTTTGGTAGCCAGTGAGCCTGTTGCACCAGTCGCCAGTGGGTCCGTTCCTCCTGCCACTCGTCTATAGCCGCGGAGCCAGTTACTCCAGTAGTACGTCGCCCTTGCTTCGGTAGCCACTGAGTCAGTCGCTCCTGTGCCCGTGCCTCTGCAGCTTCAGTCATTGCCTCCCATCTTCTCTCCCTCCACAGTTCCTCCTCCTCCTCACTTGCCCGCTGTGATTAACTCTAGCTTTGCTCGCTATTTTGAACTCTTGCTTTATGCCTGCTTGCTCATTGTGCTTATTACACCCCACTTTGGCTATGCGGGTGTGTCAGAATGTTATAATTGCCTAGCCTGCATTGGGGTACTCTATAGCGAGTGGGGTACAACCCAATTAGGGTTTCCTATATGTATGCCAACTGCTGCTAGTGCAAGCCCTTCTTCTTCTCTCATTCCTCATTTTTCACAGCGGCCGCCGTCACTCCCGGGACCGCAGCCGCCGCAGCCGCCACCAGCAGCAGCAGCCGCCAACACAGCCGAGGCCGCACCCGCCGTAGCCGCTGACTGCAGCCGCCGGTGCGCCTCGGCCCTGTCGGCGCGCCTCGGCCCATCTCTGCCGACGCGCCTCGGCCCGTCCCTGCCGGCGCGCCTTGGCCCTGCCGTCGCGCCTCGGCCCATCCCTGCCGGTGCGCCTCGCCCCTGCCCCGCCACTTGCAGCCCTCTGCCCTAGTAAGAGCACAGCCGAATGCGCCCCTACTGCTGCCACTGCTGCTGCTGCCCCTAGCCTGCTGCTACTGCTGTCATGGCTACCCCTAGCATTCTTGTCTTTGATGCTGAGGGTCGGGCTGTTGACTTTGAGGTCTGGGTCGATCATCTGCAGCTGTTCCTACAATGCGATAGGAAAGACGGTCTCTCACTGTTCGATCTCACGTCTGGCGCCTCTCCTGCCCCTGCTGCCGATGCTGACAGCACTGTTCGCTCACAGTGGGCCACACGCGATGCTGCTGCACGTCTTGCTGTGCGTAGTCACTTGACGTCCATTGAGCGCGCGCACTTTAGTCAGTACAAGAGTGGTAAGACCTTGTACGACGTTGTCATTGCACGCTACTCTTCCCCCGCCACTGTTGCCCTTAGCCGCCTCATGCTGCCGTACCTGTTCCCTGACCTAGCCGCCTTTCCCACAGTCGCTGATCTCATTACGCACCTTCACACTAGTGACACCCGCTACCGCGCTGCGCTTCTTGCTGAGTTCTGCGCCAAGAACCCCCCCCCCCATGTACATCACCCTCTACTACATAGTCACCCGGCTCCCTGACACCCTTCGCTCGGTCAGGGACCACTTCCTCTCTGTTTGCCCCACCACACTCACCGTTGACCTCCTCGAGGAGCGCCTCCTGGCAGCTGAGAAGAGTAAAGTCGCTGTAGGAGCCTCTCGTGGTGACCCTCGTGCCCCCTTCTTTGAGGGGTGCTCCCCCTCCCCTCTTTTGCCCTCTGTTGCCTCTGCTGCTTCCGTCGACTTTGTTGGCACCGAGTCGGTCGGCACGGCGTCTGCCTCTAGTGGGAGACGCCGCACCGGCAAGGGCAAGGGGGGCAAGGGCGCTGGAGGGGCTGGCGGGGGTGGTGGAGGTGGCAGTGGAGGCGGCGAAGGGTGTGGGGATGGTGGTGGGAGTGGTAGCGGGGGTGGGGGCTTCGGTGAGACCCCGGCCCCTCAGAAGCTTCATCAGTGGTACGCTGCGCGTCAGGCGACCGCACAGGTGAGCCGTGCAGTGGCCCGCACACCACCCAGTGCTGCTTCGGCCGCCTGACGGACGCTTGGCGTCTCCAGTTCCCTGACGCCACTGAGATCCCCCACTGGGGCGAGCTGCTTAGGTCAGGGGTTGCTATCTTTGACCTGGACTATGATAATATTCTTGCTGCCATGTATGTTGTGTTTACTAGTGATGAGGGTGACTGTTAGCTGTGTGTTCCGCCTGACCCAGGCATTGAGGCTGCTGCTCTAGGTGCTGGTGAGGGTGCTGCTCTAGGTGCTAGTGCGTCTGCTGCCCCAGGTGCTGGTGCGTCTGCTCTCTCAGGTACCACATTGGCTCAGGCCGTACACACCTTCACCCTTGACTCGGGTGCTTCCCGCTCCTTCTTCTGAGACCCCACCACACTTACGCCGCTTAGTCGGCCAGTTGTGGTCTCCCTAGCGGACCCCTCTGGGGGTCCTGTCCTTGCCCAATTCTCCACTATCTTACCGTGTCCGGCGGCCCCCTCTGGCACCCTGTCGGGTCTCTACCTCCCCTCGTTCTCCACGAACTTGGTGAATGGAGCTGATCTACAGGATGGGGGGGTTGACCAGTTCAGTCCTGCGAGTCAGCGAGTGACCCATTGTACGTGTGCTTGGATGGGCCGACACTTGGCCACGTTTACCCGTCAGCCGGGGTCGAGCCTGTACACACTGACTACTGAGTCTTCTCCGGTTGCTGAGTCGGGTCAGGTAGCTGCGTCGGGTCAGGTGTTTGCTGCAGCATCCAGGTCTGGTCTTGAGTCTGCTCCCTGCTCGTGTCGTCTCCTATCCCACCAGACTCTCCTCTGGCACCACCGCCTTGGTCACGCCTCCTTGCCTCGTCTCCGAGGCATGGCCTCCCGTTACCTTGTTTCTGGTCTCCCCCGGTCCCTCCCTCCTCTTCCTCCGGGGCCTGCCCCTACCTGCGTTCCTTGCGTCGAGGGGCGGCAGCGCGCCACTCCTCACTACTCTGAGTTTCCTCCGACAGAGGCTCCGCTGCAGACTCTTCACATGGACGTGTGGGGCCCCGCCCGCGTCCGTGGCCAGGGTCACGAGCGTTACTTTCTGTTGGTGGTTGACGATTACTCGCGTTACACCACGGTGATCCCCTTGCGCAGCAGTGTTGATCGACTGGATCCGCGCAGCTCGTCTCCAGCTCCGGGAGAGTTTCGGCTCGGACTTTCCTGTTCTGCATCTGCACTCTTACAGAGGCGGGGAGTTTTCCTCTGCCCTTCTGGGAGCCTTCTGTCGTGCACAGGGCATCCGCTAGACGTTCACGCTTCCGGCCTCTCCACAGCAAAATGGGATTGCTGAGCGCCGCATTGGCATGGTCATGGACGTTGCTCGTACGTCCATGATCCATGCGGCTGCTCCCCATTTTCTGTGGTCGTTTGCGGTTCGGTACGCAGCGCATCAGATCAACCTTCAGCCCCGGGTCTCCTTGCCAGAGACCTCCCCCACCTTGTGGTGGACGGGGAAGGTTGGCCATGCGTGTGCGTTCTGTGTCTGGGGATCTCGGGCGTTTGTCCACGACTTGTCTGCGGACAAGCTGTCCCCTCGTGCTGTTCCCTGCGTCTTCCTTGGCTTCCCCCCTGACGCGGCTGGTTGGCAGTTTTACCACCCCACCTCGCGCCGTGTTCTGTCCTCCCAAGACGTCACCTTTGACGAGTCGGTTCCTTACTACTGTCTCTTCCCCTACCGCACTGCGCCCTTCCCCCGCCGCCCTTCTTCCTCGCGCCAGGTCCCCCCCCGGTAGACCCTCTCCCCCCTCTAGGTCCTGCCCTGTTAGGTGTGTCCCAGGTAGACGCTGTCGAGCCTGTCGAGGTAGCTGTTGACTCTGGTGCTGCTAGGGGTACTGAGCCTGTGGGTGCGGGATCTCGGGGTGCTGAGCCTGGGGGTGCTGAGTCCGGGAGTGCTGAGCCTGGGGGTGCGGAGCCTAGGGGTGCTGAGCTTGGGGGTGCGGAGCCTGGGGGTGCTGGGTCTGGAAGTCCTTCGGGTGCTTTGTCTAGGCGGGAGCTACCCTCTCCACAGGAGCTGCGCGAGTGGTTTGCCAGGCGCTGGAGCCGTACTGCTGGAGCTGGAGGTACTGGAGCTGCTGGGGGTGCGGGTGCTGGAGGTACTGCTGGCGCTGGTGCTTGTGAGGGTGCTGGAGTTGGCGCTACTGGAGCTGGAGGTGCTGCAGGCGCTGGTGCTGCCGCTGGGGGTACTTGTACTGTCCCTGCTGTTTCAGGAGGTGCTGCGCGGCCGCGGCCGTACTTTGTTCTGCTCCTTGAGCAGGTTCTTGGTCTCCCGCCTTCTAGTGGTCCTGCTCCTCCCTTAGAGTGTCCACAGCCTGTCCAGTCGCAGTCACAGTTACAGCCCGCCTCCCCACTGCGTGCTCCTTCTCCCTACACTGGTCCTACTAGAGGTCTTGCTTAGCGTCGTGCGCCTGCGTCTCGTCCTGCGTTGCCTGTTCGTGCTGCTCGCACTAGTCGTCGTGTTCCGCGTCAGCGTCCTCCTGCGGTCCCGGGCACGCACCAGATGGCACTACGTCCTTCCACTGCTCCGCAGCGTGTCCCTTTGCCGTCTCCTCCAAAGTCCTCTCTTCCTGCTCTTGCTGACCCAGAGTCTGACTCTCTTCGTGCTGCCTGTCCTACTATCACGCGTCTTCTTGCTTCTGTTGTCACTGACCCTTCCTTTGAGTCCACTGCTGCGCCTGCCTTCGTTGCTGAGCTTATCGACTTTGCTGCTCGCTGTCGTCTAGACTACGCTGCTAGTCTTGTTGCTGAGTCTGATTCTGTCTGTCCTCCATCCGTCGGGGGTGAGTGTGCTCTTAGCACGGACGTCCTTGAGGACAGGCAGGAGGAGTTCCAGTGTTTTGCTGCTGCTTTGCCTCATCTGGTGTCCATGCTGATTGCCCCTGAGGGAGACCCAGATGCACCAGACATCTCAACTCCTCGATCGTACGGTGAGGCGATCGAGGGTCCCTAATCCTCGCAGCGGCAGTCAGCCATGGACGCAGAGATGGCTTCGTGGAAGTCCACAGGCACCTACGTCGACGAGGTTCCCCCACCTGGGGCGAACATCGTCAGTGGCATGTGGATTTTCAGGGTGAAGCGGCCGCCGGGTTCTCTGCCTGTCTTCAAGGCGCGTTACGTGGCTCGAGGCTTCAGTCAACGGCAGGGAGTTGACTACTTTCAGACCTTCTCTCCCACCCCGAAGATGACCACTCTTCGGGTACTGCTGCACATAGCCGCTCACCGCGACTACGAGCTTCACTCTCTTGACTTCAGCACAGCTTTCTTGCAGGGCAGCCTGCACGAGGAGATCTGGCTCCGTCGCCCACTTGGCTTCACGGGGTCGTTTCCTCCTGGTACCCAGTGGAGCCTCCGGCGGCCAATCTACGGTCTCCGCCAGGCGCCCCGTGAGTGGCACGACACACTGAGGACTACACTTGCGGCTCTTGGGTTTGCTCCCTCTACTGCCGACCGATCGCTGTTTCTGCGCACCGACACCTCTCTGCCGCCGTTCTACATCCTCGTGTACGTTGACGACTTGGTCTTTGCCACTATTGACATTGCTGGACTCGCCCACGTGAAGTCCAAGCTGCAGAAGAGACACACGTGCACAGACCTGGGTGAAGTGCGCAGCTACCTTGGCTTGCAGATCACCCGGAACAGAGCACAGCGCACCATTACCCTGACTCGGTCACACATGGTGCAGCAGGTCCTTCAGCACTTCGCCTTCACGTACTCCTCGCCTCAGGCCACTCCTCTGTCTACTCGCCACTCGCTCTCAGCTCTGCCTTCGGATGAGTCCGTAGAGTCGAGTGGCCCGTACCCAGAGCTTGTTGGCTGCCTCATGTACCTGATGACCTGCACACGACCTGACCTTGCATACCCTCTCAGCATTCTCGCACGCTATGTTGCTCCTAGGAGACACCGACCAGAGCACATGGCTGCAGCGAAGAGGGTGTTGCGCTACTTGTGCAGTACGTCGAGCATGGGGCTAGTGCTTGGAGGGCGCAGTCCAGTGGTCCTCACTGGGCACGCGGACGCTTCTTGGGCTGACGACCAGGCTACGCAGCGGTCGTCACAGGGTTACACCTTCAGCGTTGGTTCCGGCTCTGTTTCGTGGCGATCTACCCGCTCGTCTTCTGTTCTCGGCTCCAGCTGTGAGGGTGAGATCTACGCGGGGGCCATGGCTGCACAGGAGCTACGCTAGCTCACCTACCTGCTGACTGACCTAGGAGAGCCGCCTCGTTCTCCTCCAGTTCTGTACGTAGACAACAAGGCCATGCTGGCCTTGTGTCGGGAGCACAGACTGGATCACAGAGCGAAGCACATTGCTCTTCGCTACTTCCTTGCTCGTGAGCTACAGCAGCGTGGTCAGCTGCGCCTTGCTTACGTGGCCTCTTAGGCCAACACTGCTGATATCTTTACCAAGGCACTTCCGCCTTGTGATCATCAGCGCTTTTGTACGATGCTAGGTCTTGTGCCTACTTGGCCTCACTTCCTCACTTCTTGACCTTGCTTGTATTGTGATCTATCTATACGTGCACTTACTTGTTTACCCTTATATATGATCTTGCATGTGAACTGGCCTTGTGGCCTTGAACTTGTGCTCGGAATGTGTGGTGACGTTGTGATCCACCCTGAGCTTGCTTTGCTTTGCTTGACTGGTCTTGTGACCCCTTGTTCTCCCCCACTTTGCCTATGGGGGTGTGTCAGAACATTATAGCTTATATATATTTGTGTAGGCTGTAGTGGGATAGACAATATGGGGTACAACACTTTTAGGT
Organism: Closterium sp. NIES-65; assembly: GCA_948144175.1. Lineage (NCBI taxonomy): Eukaryota > Viridiplantae > Streptophyta > Zygnematophyceae > Desmidiales > Closteriaceae > Closterium > Closterium sp. NIES-65. The sequence goes on from CANXME010000741.1 coordinate 810,744, forward strand.
TTTCCTACTTGTACCGACCTGTTTCCTAGTGCATTCATTCCTCGTTTCTTCACACTCTCGCCACGATCTACTGTTGCTGCTGTTGTGAGATCTATCGTTGGCACTCGATCTTCGTTGTTGGCACTGTACGAGACCGCCATCGAGACCGCCACTATTGGGGCTGATGGGCATGGCGGGGCAGCAGTCGCTGAAGTTTAGAGTTGCTGCTACTACTTGCGCGCTATCTTCTGCCCACCGCTTGCACGCGATCTGCTGCCACTGCTGACACGCAATTTGCTACTGTTGGCGCGCAATTAGCTGCTATTGCTGGCGCGCAATTTGCTGCTGCTGCTGCTGGCGCGCGATTTGCTGCTGCTGCTGGCGCGATTTCCCAGATCGATATCCAAGCATGGGAACCTTTGCCATTCGTAAGCGTCGAGGCTAAGTGCAAGAACTCGTGACTAAAAATGTGCCGGAAAATAATTTTAATTGTTTTAGAAATAATAAGAATGAATCTGATAATCAGATCAGATTCTAATGATCATTTCTAATTAGTGCTTCAAGAGTTATGATTGAGAAGAAGTGAACGAGAATGAATGAACTATGAATGAAGTGAGTACAAATATGAAACCCTAATTGGGTTGTACCCCCTATGGGATACCCCAATATAGCCTACACAAATAAGTAAGCTATAATGTTCTGACACACCCCCATAGGCAAAGTGGGGGAGAACAAGGGGTCACAAGACCAGTCAAGCAAAGCAAAGCAAAGCTCAGGGTGGATCACAAAGTCACCACACATTCCGAGCACAAGTTCAAGGGCCAGAAGGCCAGTTCACATGCAAGATCATATATAGAGATATACAAGAGTCAAGCAAGCAAGAGCAAGAGTATATATAGGTCAAGGTACAAGCAAGGTCAAGAAGTGAGCAAGTGAGGCAAGACAGGCACAAGACCTAGCTGCGTGCAGCAACGCTGATGATCACAAGGCGCAAGTGCCTTGGTGAAGACATCAGCAGTGTTGGCCTCAGAGGCCACGTACGCAAGTCGCAACTGTCCACGCTGCTGTAGCTCACAAGCAAGAAAGTAGCGGAGAGCAATGTGCTTTGTCCTGTGCTCCAGTCGCTGCTCTCGACACAAGGCCAGCATGGCCTTGTTGTCTACGTACAGGACTGGAGGAGAACGAGGCGGCTCTCCAAGGTCGGTCAGCAGGTAGGTGAGCCAGCGAAGCTCCTGAGCAGCCATAGCCCCGGCGTAGATCTCAGCCTCACAACTGGAGCCGAGAACAGAAGACGAGCGAGTAGCCCGCCACGAAACAGAGCCGGAACCAAGGCCGAAGGTGTAACCCTGTGACGACCGCTGCGTAGCCTGGTCGTCAGCCCAAGAAGCGTCCGCGTGCCCAGTGAGGACCACTTGTCAGAATGAGAAACGAGAATGAATGACTAGAAATGAGAGTTGGGTACAAATAGGTCAAACCTAACCCTAGAAATGTGTACCCACTATAGGCTAACCCACTGTAGCCTAAACAAGCACAACATACAATGTTTGACACACCCCCATAGGCAAAGTGGGGGAGAACAAGGGGTCACAAGACCAGTCAAAGCAAAGCAAAGCTCAGGGTGGATCTCAAGGATACCACACAAGTTCCGAGCACAAGCAAGCGGTCACAAGACCAGTTCACATGCAGATTTATAAAAGAACAAGAGATACAGTGATCACAACCTAGCAAGAGTAAGCATGCAGGTATATATATATAGAGATCACTGTATAAGCAAAGTCAAGAAGTGAGCAAATGAGGGACAGTAGGCACGAGGCCTAGAACAGTGCAGAAGCGCTGATGGTCACAAGGCTGAAGCGCGTTGGTGAACACGTCAGCAGTGTTGGCCCGAGTGGCCACGTAACGCAGACAAAGGTGACCTCGCTGCTGCAGCTCTCGAGCAAGAAAGTAGCGCAGAGCAATGTGCTTCGTCCTGTGCTCCAGTCTGTGCTCCCCACACAAGGCAATGGTGGCCTTGTTGTCGACGTACAGCACTGGAGGAGAACGAGGCTGCTCTCCAAGGTCAGTCAGCAGGTAGGTGAGCCAGCGAAGCTCCTGGGCAGCCATGGCCGTGGCGTAGATCTCAGCCTCACAACTGGAGCTGAGAACAGAAGAAGAGCGAGTAGAACGCCAAGAGACAGAGCCAGACCCAAGGCTGAAGGTGTAACCCTGGGACGACCGCTGAGTAGCCTGGTCGTCTGCCCAAGAAGCGTCTGAGTGCCCAGTGAGAACAGGCTGGTCTCGCCCTCCAAGCACTAGCCCCATGCCCGACGTACTGCACAAGTAGCGCAACACCCTCTTAGCTGCATCCATGTGCTCCTTCCGGTGACGGCCGGGAGCGACATAGCGTGCTAAGATGCTGAGAGGGTATGCAAGGTCAGGTCGAGTGCTGGTCATCAGGTACATGAGGCAGCCCACAAGCTCTGGATACGGACCACTCGGCTCTACGGACTCATCCGAAGGCAGAGCTGAGAGCGAGTGTCCCGTAGGCAGAGGAGTGGACTGAGGCGAGGAGTACGTGAAGCCGAAGCGCTGAAGGACCTGCTGCACCATGTGTGACTGAGTCAAGATGATGGTGCGCCGTGCCCTGTCCCGGGTGATCTGCAAGCCAAGATAGCTTGTCAGTTCACCCAGGTCTGTGCACGTGTGTCTCTTCTGCAGTTCGGACTTTACGTGAGCGAGACCAACTGTGTCAGAAGTGGCAAAGACCAAGTCGTCGACGTACACGAGGATGTAGAACTGCGGCAGTGAGGGGTCGGTGCGTAGAAACAGCGACGGGTCAGCAGTAGAAGGAGCGAACCCAAGAGCCGCAAGTGTAGTCCTCAGTGTGTCGTGCCACTCACGTGGCGCCTCGCGGAGACCGTAGACTGGCCGCCGGAGGCTCCACTGGGTACCAGGAGGGAACGACCCAGTGAAGCCAGGTGGGCGGCGCAGCCAGATCTCCTCGTGCAGGCTGCCCTGCAAGAAAGCTGTGCTGAAGTCAAGAGAGTGGAGCTCGTAGTCACGCTGAGCGGCGACGTGTAGCAGAACCCGAAGAGTGGTCATCTTCGGGGTCGGGGAGAAGGTCTGGAAGAAGTCAACTCCCTCTCGCTGACTGAAGCCTCGCGCAACGTAACGCGCCTTGAAGACAGGCGGAGAGCCCGGCGGCCGCTTCACCCTGAAAATCCACATGCCACTGACGATGTTCGCCCCAGGTGGGGGAACCTCGTCGACGTAGGTGCCAGTGGACTTCCAGGAAGCCATCTCTGTGTCCATGGCTGACTGCCACTGAGAGGAGTAGGGACCGGCCATCGCCTCTGCGTAAGAGCGTGGGGTCGGGATGTCTGGTGCATCCGGGTCTCCCTCAGGGGCAACAAGCATGGACACGAGATGGGGCAAAGCAGCGGCAAGGCAAACAAACTCCTCCTGCCTGTCCTCAAGAATGTCCGTGCCAAGAGCACACTCACCCCCGACGGACGGAGGACAGACAGACTCAGACTCAGCAACAAGACTCGCAGCGTAGTCTAGACGACACGCAGCTGCAAAGTCGACAAGCTCAGCGACTAAGGCAGACGCAGCAGCGGACTCAAAGGAAGGGTCAGTGACAACTGTAGCCAGGAGACGTGTGACAGTAGGACTGGCAGCGCGAAGGGTGTCTGACTCCGGGTCAGCAAGAGCAGGAAGAGAGGACGCAGGAGGCGACGGGAGAGCGACACGCTGCGGAGCAGTGGACTGACGAAGCGCCATCTCGTGAGTGCCTGGGACAGCAGGAGGACGCTGACTCTGGACACGACTACCAGTAGTAGCAGCACGAACAGGCGACGCTCGACGAGACGCAGGTGACACAGGACGTGACGCAGGCTCACGTCGCTCAGCAAGACCTCCAGTCGGACCAGTGTAAGGAGTAGGAAGAGGGAGTGGGGAGGCAGGCAGTAACTGTGGCTGTGACTGGACAGACGGCGGACGCTCTAAGGCAAGAGGAGGACAAGAGGGAGGACGCTGACCAAGAACCTGCTGAAGGAGCGGAACGAAGTACGGCCGTGGCCGTGCAGCAACTCTCGAACCAGCAGAGACACCATCGGCAGGGTCCTCAGCACCAGCAGAAGCTCCACCCTCCGGGTCCTCCACTCCAGCGGCAGCAGCAGCACCTCCAGCAGCACCAGCAGCACCTCCAACAGCAGCACCAGCACCTCCAGCACCAGGGTCCGCAGCACCCGCAGCAGCTCCAACGCCCGGGTCCTCAGTACGAGCAGCACCTCCAGCAGCACCGCCAGCAGGAGCAGCACCTCCAGTACTAGGGTCCGCAGCACCCGCAGCAGCGTCAACTCCGGGGACCCCAGCACCAGCAGCTCCACTACGGAGACTGATGTGCCGAGCGTACCACTCTCGAAGCTGTGGGGAAGAGGGCGGCTCCCGCCGTGGTGGGGAAGCACGAGTACCAGCTCCAGTAGCACCACGAGCCCGAGACGCACCCCGCCGGAGGCTGCAGTACCGTGAGTACCACTCATGGAGCTGCTGAGAAGAGGGAGGTCCTCCAGGCGCCTCACAGTCAACTGCAACACCACCAGGCTCAGCACCCCCAGACTCGGCAACGCCAGGCTCAGCACCCTCAGACTCAGTACCCCCAGACCCAGCACCCCCAGGCTCAGCACCCCCAGTCTCAGCACCCCCAGACTCACCACCCCCAGGCTCCGCCCGCTCAGGCTCCGCACGCTCAGGCTCCGCACGCTCAGGCTCAGCACCTCTAGCAGGACGCGAGTCGACTGCTACCTCGGCAGGCTCAACCGGGTCTACCTGAGAGACACCTGAGGGAGCGGCACCCTGAGGGGGGAGGGGGTCTACCACTGCAGCACCTGGCGCGAGGAAGAGAGGCGGGGGAGGGAGCGGGGCAGTGCGGTAGGGGAAGAGGCGGTAGAAGGGCACGGACTCGTCAAAAGTGACGTCCTGAGAGGGGAAGACGCGGTGCGAGGCGGGGTGGTAAAACTGCCAGCCAGACGCATCCGGGACAAAGCCAAGAAAGACACAGGGAGCAGTGCGGGAGGAGAGCTTGTCCGCAGACGTGTCACGAACAAAAGCTCGGGATCCCCAGACACGGAAGCGTGACGCATCGTCAACCTCCCCCGTCCACAGCAGTGTGGGCGAGGTCTCCGGAGCGGAGACACGGGGCCAGAGGTTGAGCTGATGCGCAGTGTACCGGACCGCAAACGGCCACAGAAAGTGGGGGGCAGCCGCGTGGACTAAGGAGGTACGAGCAACCTCCATGACCAAGCCAATGCGGCGCTCAGCAACCCCATTCTGCTGTGGAGAGGCCGGAAGCGTGAACGACTGGCGAATGCCGTGCTCAGCACAGTAGGCTGCCAAGAGGTCGGAGGAGAACTCGCCACCTCTGTCAGAGTGCAAGCGCAGGACAGGAAACTCCGAGAGAAAACGCTCTCGCAGCTGAAGACGTGCTCTGCTGATCCAAGGGATCAGGACATCAGGGACTTCACCCTTGGTGCGCAAGGGGAAGACCGTGGTGTAGCGCGAGTAGTCGTCAACGACGATCAAGAAGTACCTCTCCTGGCCCTGACCACGGACGCGTGCTGGGCCCCACACGTCCATGTGGAGCGTCTGCAAAGGAGCAGTCGTCGGGGGGAACGAGGAGGAGTGAGGGGCAGCGCGCTGCCGCCCCTCGACACAGGGAAGACAAGGAGGAGCAAGGGAGGGTGGGAGGGGAGGGAGTACCCGAGGAAGACCAGAGACAAGGTACCGGGCGTGCATGCCCCAAAGGCGTTGCACTGACGGGTGACCAAGTCGGTGGTGCCAGAGGACAGTCTTGTGTGCTAGAGAGCGACACGAGCAGGGGGCAGACAGCTGACCGGACGCAGACGCAGACGCAGACGCCGCTACCTGAGGGGACTCAGTGGTCAGTGTGTACAGGTCCGACCCCGGCTGCCGAGTAAAGGTAGCCAGGTGGCGGCCCGTCCGAGCACACGTGCAGTGTGTCACGCGCTCGTAGGCAGGGGTTAACTGGTGAACACCCCCATCCTGAAGCGCACAACCCGCCACCAAGTTCGTAGAGAACGAGGGGAGGTGGAGACCTGACAGTGTGCCCGACGGGACAGCAGGACAAGGAAGGAGGGTGGAGGAGGTCGCAATGACCGGACCCCCAGAGGGGTCAGCGAGCGAGACAGCGACTGGTCGAGCAAGGGGCTCAAGAGCAGTGCGATCACGAAAGAAACAGCGCGAAGCGCCTGAGTCTAGAGTGAAGGTGTGCAGTGCCTCAGTGGACTCAGTAGTACCTGGGGTGGCGGACACACAAGCACCTAGAGCAGTAGCCTCACCAGCACCTGGGGTAGCAGACACGCAAGCACCTAGGGCGGCAGCCTCACTCGTGCGGATGCCTGGGTCAGGCGGAACACTCAGGTACTGGTCCTCCTCTCCACTAATAGTCAATGCATACATGGCTTTGAGAATAACATCAAAATCAAGAGCATAGATATCGATATCCTTCTTGAGGAGATCAGCCTACTGAGGGAGCTCAGGAGTGTCAGGAAACTGAGCACGCCAAGCGTCATCTAGGCGAGAGAAGCAGCGCTGCGCAGTGTGCGCCCTCCCGCACGTCTGTCCCTTGCGGCGACCAGTGCGGATGACGTACGTGCAGCTAAGGCTACCCCCCCCACCCCCGTGCTGTAAGTACCACTCACGAAGCTCCTGGGAGGACTGAGGGTGCTGCGCACTCTGGCCAGTGCCAGAGCCTCCACGACCACCACCGCCGCCTCCACCACGACCACCACCGCCCCTGCCGCCGCCACGTCCACTGCCGCCACCACCACCGCCCCCACCCCGGCTACCGCCGCCGCCGCTGCCTCCACCACCCCCACTGCTGCCACTAGCCCCTCCAGCCCCGCCACCGCCCCCACCGCTGCCACCACCCCCACCACCGCCTCCCCCGCCGTCACCCCCACCGCCCTTGCCTCCCCTGCCCTTGCCGCTGCGGCGCCCGCTGGGAGCGGACGCAGAGCCGACCTGCTCAGCACCAAGGAGGTCGACAGCAGCAGCAGAGGCGATAGAGGGGAGCAGGGGGGAGGGGGAACACCCCTCGAAGAAAGGGGTGCGGGGGTTGCCACGAGAGGCACCTACAGCTACAATACTCTTCTCAGCTGCAAGTAGTTCCTTCTCTAGGGCGGCAATGGTGAGCTCAGTGGGGCAGCGAGCTAGGAAGTGGTCCCTGACTGTACGCAGAGTGTTAGGGAGGCGGGTGACTAGGTGGTAGAGAGTGAGCCAGAGCGGGGGAGGGTTGGAGGCAAGAAACTCAGCGGGCATGGCTGCACGGAAGCGGGCATCACTAGTACGGAGGTGAGTGATGAGGTCAGCGACTGTCTGGAAGGCGGACAGGTCCGGGAACAGGTAGGGAAGGGAGAGACGGCCTAGTGCAGCTGAGGCCGGGGAGGAGTAGCGCGCAACTACAGCAGTGTACAGGGCCTGCGCAGTCTGATGCTGGCCAAAGTGCTCGCGCTCATCGACTGGCAGGGAGTTGCGAATAGCAAAGCGGGCGTGGGCATCGCGAGTCTGCCACTGCGAGCGAGCAGTAGCGGTAGCAGTAGTAGCAGGAGCAGGGACTGTGCCTAGTGCGTGATCGTACAGCGAGATATCCTCTCTGGCAGTGAGCTGGAGGAACAGGTGCAGATCATCGAGCCAGGTCTCAAACTTAATCGGGCGGCCCTCAGCATCGAACGAGAGAACTGTAGGGCTAGCCATAGCTGAAGCAGTAGCAGTGGCAGCAGTAGTAGTAGCAGGAGTAGCAGTAGCAGCAGTGGTAGAAGCAGTAGGGCGGCGCGGCTCGGCTAGGGCGGCGCGGCTCGGCTAGGGCGGCGCGGCTCGGCTAGGGCGGCGCGGCTCGGTCGGGTCGCGCGGCTCGGTCGGGTCGCGCGGTTCGGCTCGGTCCTAGAGGGGCGAGCGCGGGGCCGGGTGGGGCTGCTAAGGGAGAGCGCGGGGCCGTCCAGGGCGAGGGCGAGGCCGGTCGGGGGCCGTTCGGGGCTAGCGCGGGGCCGTTCGGGGGCCGTGGGAGGCTAGCGCGGGGCCGACGGGGGCCTTAGGGGGCTAGCGCGGGGCCGAGGGGGGGCCGTGAGAGGCTAGCGCGGGGGCCGCACGGGGCCATTCGGGGCTAGCGCGGGGCCGTTCGGGGGCCGTGAGAGGCTAGCGCGGGGCCGACGGGGGCCTTAGGGGGCTAGCGCGGGGCTAGCGCGGGGCCGACGCGGGCCTTAGGGGGCTAGCGCGGGGCCTGAGGGGGCCGTGAGAGGCTAGCGTGGGGCCGATCGGGGGCCGTGAGAGGCTAGCGCGGAGCCACACGGGGCCTTGAGAGGCTGGCGCGGGGCCGTTAGGGGCCTTAAGAGGGCGACGCGAGGGGCCGTGAGGGGCCTTAAGGGGCGACGCGAGAGGGCCTTAGGGGGCCTTAAGAACGAGGCGCTCGAGGCGCAGGAAAAAGGCGGCGCACGAGGGCGCGGCTAGCGGAAACGGTGGGCCCTATTGTTTCGGTCCTAGGTGAAACCTAGGCTCGTAATACCATGTCAGAATGAGAAACGAGAATGAATGACTAGAAATGAGAGTTGGGTACAAATAGGTCAAACCTAACCCTAGAAATGTGTACCCACTATAGGCTAACCCATTGTAGCCTAAACAAGCACAACATACAATGTTTGACACCACTGGACTGCGCCCTCCAAGCACTAGCCCCATGCCCGACGTACTGCACAAGTAGCGCAACACCCTCTTCGCTGCAGCCATGTGCTCTGGTCGGTGTCTCCCAGGAGCAACATAGCGTGCGAGAATGCTGAGAGGGTATGCAAGGTCAGGTCGTGTGCAGGTCATCAGGTACATGAGGCAGCCAACAAGCTCTGCATACGGGCCACTCGACTCTACAGACTCATCCGAAGGCAGAGCTGAGAGCGAGTGGCGAGTAGGCAGAGGAGTGGCCTGAGGCGAGGAGTACGTGAAGCCGAAGCGCTGAAGGACGTGCTGCACCATGTGTGACTGAGTCAGGGTAATGGTGCGGCGTGCTCTGTCCCGGGTGATCTGCAAGCCAAGGTAGCTGCGCAGTTCACCCAAGTCAGTGCACGTGTGTCTCCTCTGCAGCTCGGACTTCACGTAGGCGAGTCCAGCAGTGTCAGCTGTGGCAAAGACCAAGTCGTCGACGTACACGAGGATGTAGAACGGCGGCAGAGAGGTGTCGGTGCGCAGAAACAGCGACGGGTCGGCAGTAGAAGGAGCAAACCCAAGTGCCGCAAGCGTAGTCCTCAGTGTGTCGTGCCACTCACGTGGCGCCTGGCGGAGACCGTAAACTGGACGCCGGAGACTCCACTGGGTACAAGGAGGGAAAGACCCAGAGAAGCCAGGTGGGCGACGCAGCCAGATCTCCTCGTGCAGGCTGCCCTGCAAGAAAGCAGTGCTGAAGTCGAGAGAGTGCAGCTCGTAGTCACGGTGAGCAGCAACGTGCAGCAGTACCCGAAGAGTGGTCATCTTCGGGGTGGGGGAGAAGGTCTGAAAGTAGTCAACTCCCTGCCGCTGACTGAAGCCACGAGCCACGTAACGCGCCTTGAAGACAGGCGGAGAACCCGGCGGCCGCTTCACCCTGAAGATCCACATGCCACTGACGATGTTCGCCCCAGTAGGGGGAACAGCGTCAACGTAGGTGCCTGTGGACTTCCAGGAAGCCATCTCTGCATCCATAGCTGCCTGCCACTGAGAGGAGTAGGGACCCTCTATCGCCTCCGCGTAAGAGCGCGGAGTCAGGATGTCTAGTGCATCCGGGTCTCCCTCAGGGGCGAGCAGTACAGACGCGAGATGAGGTGAAGCGGCGGCCAGACACTGGAACTCCTCCTGCCTGTCCTCAAGGACGTCCGTGCCAAGGGCACACTCACCCCCGACCCACGGAGGACAGGCAGACTCAGACTCAGCGACAAGACTAGCAGCGTAGTCCAGACGACAGCGCGCAGCAAAGTCGACAAGCTCAGTGACAAGGGCAGACGCAGCAGAAGACTCGAAGGAAGGGTCAGTGACAGCAGTAGCAAGGAGACGCGTGACAGTGGGACTGGCAGCACGAAGAGAGTCCGACTCCGGATCGGCAAGAGCAGGAAGAGAGGACTCAGGAGGAGAAGGCAAAGGGGCACGCACAGGAGCAGTGGACGGACGCAGAGACATCCGGTGCGTGCCAGGGACAGGAGGAGGACGCTGACGCGAACCGCGACCACTAGTGCGTGCAGGACGAACAGGCGACGCAGGACGAGACGCAAGCTCATGACGCTCAGTAAGACCTCCAGTCGGACCAGCGTAGGGAGAAGGAGCAGGCAAAGGGGAGGCAGGCTGTAGCTGTGACTGGGACTGGACAGGCTGTGGACCCTCAAAGGGAGGCGGAGGAGGACCAAGAGAAGGTGTAAGACCAAGAACCTGCTGCAGGAGCGGAACGAAGTACGGTCGGGGCCACGTGGCGACGCCAGAAACAGCAGGGACAGCACCAGTACCTCCAGCAGGAGTACCCGCTCCAGCAGCACCTCCAGCAGCACCTCCAGCCCCAACACCCTCAGCAGCACCAGCTCCACGAGAACCCTCAGGCCCAGCAGCTCCAGCACCCACAGCACGAGCACCTCCGGGACGCGCGGCAGCAGCACCCTCTGCAGCCGAAGAACCTCCAGCACCAGAAGCACGCCTCCAGCGCCGGGCAAACCACTCACGCAGCTCCTGTGGGGAGAGTGGCTCTCGGCGAGACGAAGCACCTCCAGGCGGAGAACCACCAGGCGAAGAACCTCCAGGCTCAGCACCCTCAGGCAAAGCACCTCCAGGCGGAGCACCCCCAGTCTCAGCACCCCCAGGCTCAGCACCCCCAGGCTCAGCACCCCCAGACTCAGCACCCCCAGGCTCAGCACCCCCAGGCTCAGCACCCCCAGGCTCAGCACCTCCAGGCTCAGCACCCCCAGACTCCGCACCCCCAGGCTCAGCACCCCCAAGCTCAGCTCCCGCAGCAGCACCAGAGTCACCAGTGACCTCGACAGGCTCGACCGCGTCTACCTGGGACACACCTGAAGGGGCAGGACCCTGAGGGGGGAGGGGGTCTACCGGGGGGGGGGACCTGGTACCAAGAAGAGCGGGGGCGGGGGGAGGGACGGAGTGTGGTAGGGGAAGAGGCGGTAGTAGGGTACCGACTCGTCGAACGTGACGTCCTGGGAGGACAGAACACGTCGAGAGGTGGGGTGGTAGAACTGCCACCCAAGGGCGTCGGGGGGGAACCCCAGGAAGACGCAGGGAGCAGCGCGAGGGGACAGCTTGTCCGTAGACAAGTCGCGGACAAACGCCCGAGATCCCCAGACCCGGAACGCCGACGCATCGCCAACCTTCCCCGTCCACAGCAGGTCTGGGTAGGTCTCCGGCCTGGAGACCCTGAGGTGGAGGTTGATCTGATGCGCCGCGTACCTGACCGCAAACGGCCACAGAAAATGGGGGGCAGCCGCATGCATCATAGACGTACGAGCGACGTCCATGACCTTGCCAATGCGGCGCTCTACAATCCCATTTTGCTGTGGTGAGTCCGGAAGGGTGAAGGTCTGGCGGATGCCTCGCGCACGACAGAAGGCACGCAGAAGGCCTGAAGAGAACTCTCCGCCTCTGTCCGAGTGCAGACGCAACACAGGAAAGTCCGAGCCAAAGCTCTGCCTGAGCTGGAGACGAGCTGCGCGGATCCAGTCGATCAGCACCTCAGTGACATCACCCTTGCTGCGCAAGGGGAAGACTGTGGTGTAACGCGAGTAGTCGTCAACCACCAACAGGAAGTAGCGCTCGTGACCGAGTCCACGGACGCGGGCAGGGCCCCACACGTCCATGTGAAGTGTCTGCAACAGAGCCTCTGTCGGAGGAAACTGGGAGGAGTGAGGGGCAACACGCTGGCGCCCCTCGACACAGGGGACACAGGCAGGGCCAGGGCCCTGAGGAAGGGGAGGGAGGGACCGGGGGAGACCAGACACAAGAAGACGGGAGGCCATGCCTCTGAGCCGAAGCAGAGAGGGGTGGCCAAGGCGGTGGTGCCAGAGGAGAGTCTCGTGAGACAGACGGCGACACGAACAGGGGGCAGACTCAAGACCAGACCTGGACGCTGCAGCAAACACCTGACCAGACGAAGGGACTCTACCAGACTCAGCACCGGGAGGAGAAGCAGTGGTCAGTGTGTACAGGCTCGACCCTGGCTGACGTGTAAACGTAGCCAGGTGGCGACCTATGCTAGCCTCTGTGCAGTGTGTCACCCGCTGACGAGCAGGAGTGAACTGGTGGACACCCACATCCTGTAGGTCAGCACCACTCACCAGGTTCGTAGAGAACGAGGGGAGGTAAAGACCAGTCAGGGTACCAGAGGGAGCCGCCGGACACGGGAGGACTGTGGAGAAACGAGACAGGACAGGACCCCCAGAGGGGTCAGCCAGGGACACCGCAACAGGCCGACTAAGCGGCGTGAGAGTGGTGCGGTCCCGAAAGAAGGAGCGAGACGCCCCAGAGTCAAGGGTGAAGGTGTGAGTGGCAAAAGCCCACTCAGTACCTGAGAGGGCAGACTCACCAGTACCTGAGAGCACAGACGCACTGGCACCTAGAGCAGCAGCCTCACTGGCACCTGACGCAGCAGTACCAATGCCCGGGTCGGGCGGGAAACACCGGTAACAGTCACCCTCATCACTAACAGTCACAGCATACATGGCAGCAAGGATAGCATCAAAGTCAAGATCAAAGATAGCTACACCAGCCCTAGACAGCTCTCCCCAGCGGGGGATCTCAGAGGCCTCCGGAAACTGCTGGCGCCAAGCGTCGGTCAAGCAGGCAAAGCAGCGACGAGCGGTGTGGGTGCCCCCACACTGCTCACCTGCGCGGTCGTCGGTGCGAAGGACGTAGGTGCAGGGACCGAACACCCCACCACGCTGACGCTGCGAGTACCACTCACGGAGCTGCTGAGGGGCTGGGACGTCGCGAGAGCGCTGCTGCTGCTACTGCTGCTGGCGCTGACCACCCCCAGTGCTGCCCCGCTGGGACGAGCCAATCCGACCACCTCCACCACCGCCACCTCCGCCTCCGCCGCCACCGCCGCCACCGCTACCCTCGCCCCCGCCGCTCCCACTGCCACCTCCGCCACCACCTCCGCTGCCACCTCCGCCTCCACTGCCGCCACCAGTACCTCCACTCCCGGCTCCACCCCCACCGCCACCCCCACTCCCCCCGCCGCCCCCACCTCCTCCGCCACCGCCCCCGCTAGCTCCACCCGCTCCCTTGCCCCCCTTGCTCCTGCCAGAGCGGCGCCTACCGCTAGGGGCAGACGCCGCACCGACCGACTCTAAACCAACGAGGTCGGCCGCAGCAGCAGAGGCGACAGAGGGTAACAGGGGGGAAGGAGAACACCCCTCAAAGATGGGGGTGCGCGGGTCACCACGAGAGGCCCCTACAGCGACTATGCTCTTCTCGGCCGCTAGCAGGGACTTCTCGAGGAGGTCGACAGTGAGGGTGGTGGGACAGACAGAGAGAAACTGGTCCCTAACGACACGAAGGGACTCAGGGAGACGGGCGACTAGAAAGTAGAGGGTGATGTACATGGGAGGGGGGTTTTCAGAGAGGAAGGCAGCAGGAAGCGCAGCTCGGTAGCGAGTGTCACTAGCGCGAAGGTGGGTAAAGAGGTCAATGACTGTGGGAAAGGCAGCAAGGTCAGGGAAGAGGTACGGTAGCATGAGGCGGCTCAGTGTAGCAGTGGAAGGGGAGGATTAGCGCGCAACTACAACGTCGTACAAGGCCTGAGCACTCTTGCACTGACTAAAGTGTGCACGCTCGGAGGAAGGGAGGTGGCGACGCACAGCAAGACGTGCAGCAGCATCGCGTGTGGCCCACTTGGAGCGAACAGTGGGGTCAGCATCAGCAGGAGGGGCAGGGACAGCGCCAGAGACAAAGTCAAAGAGAGAAACCTCATTGATCGCATCGCACAGTAAGTACAGCTGCAGGTCCTCAATCCAGACTGCAAAGTCAATGGCGCGACCCTCAGCGACAAAAGTCAGGACACTGGGGGTGGCCATTGTAGCAGCTGACAGTCTCACCGGGCAGGAAGAGTCGGGTAGCACAACGGCACAGCAACACGGCAGTACAGCAGCTGCGCCGGCCCAGGAGCAGTGGGAGCCCCACAGGAGCAGAAGATCGGCTCCTCGGGCGGCTCGGGTGGCTCGGGCGGCTCGGGCGGCTCGGGCGGCTCGGGCGGTTCGGGCAGCGTGGGCGGCTCGGGCGGCTCGGGCGGCGTGGGCGTCTCGCGGGCGGCTCGCGGGCGGCTCGCGGGTGGCTCACAGGCGGCAGCACGGGCGGCTGGTGCGGCTCGTCGACAGCTGCACGGGCGGCTGGGGCGGCGAGCGGGCGGCTCACGGGCGGCTGCACGGGCGGCCGAGGCGGCTCACGGGCGACTGGGGCGGCTGCACGGGCTGCTGGGGCGGCTCGCAGGCTGCTCACGGGCGGCCGCACTGGCGGCCGCACGGGTAGGTGCACGGGCGGGTGCACGGGCGGCCGCACGGGTAGGTGTACGGGCAGGTGCACGGGCGGGTACACGGGCGGGTGCACGGGCGGGCACACGGGCGGCTGCACGGGCTGCTCTTCGGGCGGCGCTAGGGCGGCGCGTGGGCGGCGCGTTGGGCAGCGCGACGGGCGGCGTTAGGGCGGGCAGCGGGCAGCGCTACGGGCGGCGCGTTGGGCAGCGCGACGGGCGGCGCTAGGGCGGCTGCACGGGCAGCGCGACGGGCTGCGCTAGGGCGGCGCGTTGGGCGGCGCTAGGGCGGCGCGTCGGGCAGCGCGTCGGGCGGCGCTAGGCTGGCGCGTCGAGCGGCGCTAGGGCAGCGCGTTGGGCAGCGCTGTGGGCGGCGCGTCGGGCGGCTAGCGTTAGAGCAGGCAGCGGACGGGCGCTAGGGGCGGCGCTCACGTTCGAGGGCGGGCGGTGCGCTAGCGGCTAGGGCAGAAAAAAAAAAAAACGTTTCGAGGTGGTGGGCCCTAAGCACAGGTCCCACAGGGGAACCTGCTCGATACCATGAGAAGAAGTGAACGAGAATGAATGAACTATGAATGAAGTGAGTACAAATATGAAACCCTAATTGGGTTGTACCCCCTATGGGATACCACACTATAGCCTACACAAATAAGTAAGCTATAATGTTCTGACAATGATGAGATACATAATTTGTCGAAATATTTTGTCATGTTTTATAACTGCTTGTAGTTGTAGTTAGTGTAGTTATTTAAACTGTTGTTGGTGGTGCACCTTATTTGGTTTCTATGCTATATGTACCCTTGAATCTATAGTGAAACCACCTCTTTTCTCCAATTGCTCTCTCAACTCACTCGACACCTCGCCCAGGGCAAAACCCGCTCGATACCTAAGTACGGGCCTAGGCTACTAAGCCTAGGCCCTTCCTTTCAACTTAGCCTATTATTTTGACATAATTGAGCGTTGGACTTCGCATTGGGCGGTCCAGGATTTTGGGATCAAGGCATCGGTTGTTCTCCCGCTTGCAATTTGCAAACACAATGATGATGTTGTACGATCATTTACATAATTTCTTGTACTGTATCTTGCTGATATTCAGCTTAAAACAAGAGCGCGTAAAGGTGGCCTTAATCAGCCACTTCAAACAATGGAATCGAGCGCCTAGTGTTTTTGCGTTGAAATCACGGTCTGCAGCGTGGAAGGTTGCAACAAGAATCGTCGTTCTCGACATCATCGTTTCACATTTTTTTCGATAAGTTTTGGCTTAAAGACAACATTGACTTTCCACCCTTATTAGAATAAATGCAAGGAGTCAGAGGCTCCTGTTGATAGCATAGGCCTACTTGGCAGCATTGTATAAGCAAATGCTGAGATGAATGATTCGCATACCGTAACTTATGATGCCTTATCATGCAAATCCAACGTGCCTGTATTTTCAATAGACATCATGGTGGTAGTTGAAATCTGGACAAACCCACCAAATTTTTTGATGCATTCATACTGGTAATGCTTACCATCTCATGAAACTGCGAATTTAGCTAAAGCGTACCACATAAGATATTCGCACTCATACTACTATGAACACACCATAAGATATTCCCTCTTTGGGTTGAGTCGCACTCACACTAGCTTTTCATGGGGGGAACTGCTCAATCTGGTGCATACTATCGTACATCACTTGTCCACGCATCCCTAGTAAGCACGATCTTGTGTATGTCATATAAACATGAGTTTGCTAAACTGAATTTTCGTGTGAAATAAGCGTGTACGATGCGTACGCTTACTAGAATTGAGAAGAATTGAACGAGAATGGAATGACTATGAACGAAGTGAGTACAAATAGGAAACCTAATTGGGTTGTACCCCCTATGGGATACCCCACTATAGCCTACACAAATGAGTAAGCTATAATGTTCTGACACACCCCCATAGGCAAAGTGGGGAAGAACAAGGGGTCACAAGACCAGTCAAGCAAAGCAAAGCAAAGCTCAGGGTGGATCACAAAGTCACCACACATTCCGAGCACAAGTTCAAAGGCCAGAAGGCCAGTTCACATGCAAGATCATGTATAGAGATATACAAGAGACAAGCAAGCAAGAGCAAGAGTATATATAGGTGAAGGTACAAGCAAGGTCAAGAAGTGAGCAAGTGAGGCAAGACAGGCAAAAGACCCAACTGCGTGCAACAACGCTGATGATCACAAGGCGCAAGTGCCTTGGTGAAGACATCAGCAGTGTTGGCCTCAGAGGCCACGTACGCAAGTCGCAACTGTCCACGCTGCTGTAGCTCACGAGCAAGAAAGTAGCGGAGAGCAATGTGCTTCGTCCTGTGCTCCAGTCGCTGCTCTCGACACAAGGCCAGCATGGCCTTGTTGTCTACGTACAGGACTGGAGGAGAACGAGGCTGCTCTCCAAGGTCGGTCAGCAGGTAGGTGAGCCAGCGTAACTCCTGTGCAGCCATAGCCCCAGCGTAGATCTCAGCCTCACAACTGGAGCCGAGAACAGAAGACGAGCGGGTAGCCCGCCACGAAACAGAGCCGGAACCGAGGCTGAAGGTGTAACCCTGTGACGACCGCTGCGTAGCCTGGTCGTCAGCCCAAGAAGCGTCTGCGTGCCCAGTGAGGACCACTGGACTGCGCCCTCCAAGCACTAGCCCCATGCCCGACGTACTGCACAAGTAGCGCAACACCCTCTTCGCTGCAGCCATGTGCTCTGGTCGGTGTCTCCCAGGAGGAACATAGCGTGCGAGAATGCTAAGAGGGTATGCAAGGTCAGGTCGTGTGCAGGTCATCAGGTACATGAGGCAGCCAACAAGGTCTGCAAACGGGCCACTCGACTCTACGGACTCATCCGAAGGCAGAGCTGAGAGCGAGTGGCGAGTAGGCAGAGGAGTGGCCTGAGGCGAGGAGTACGTGAAGCCGAAGCGCTGAAGGACCTGCTGCACCATGTGTGACTGAGTCAGGGTAATGGTGCGGCGTGCTCTGTCCCGGGTGATCTGCAAGCCAAGGTAGCTACGCAGTTCACCCAGGTCAGTGCACGTGTGTCTCTTCTGCAGCTCGGACTTCACGTAGGCGAGTCCAGCAGTGTCAGCTGTGGCAAAGACCAAGTCGTCGACGTACACGAGGATGTAGAACGGCGGCAGAGAGGTGTCAGTGCGCAGAAACAGCGACGGGTCGGCAGTAGACGGAGCAAACCCAAGTGCCGCGAGCGTAGTCCTCAGTGTGTCGTGCCACTCACGTGGCGCCTGGCGGAGACCGTAGACTGGACGCCGGAGACTCCACTGGGTACCAGGAGGGAAAGACCCAGTGAAGCCAGGCGGGCGACGCAGCCAGATCTCCTCGTGCAGGCTGCCCTGCAAGAAAGCTGTGCTGAAGTCGAGAGAGTGCAGCTCGTAGTCACGGTGAGCAGCAACGTGCAGCAGAACCCGAAGTGTGGTCATCTTCGGGGTGGGGGAGAAGGTCTGAAAGTAGTCAACCCCCTGCCGCTGACTGAAGCCACGAGCCACGTAACGCGCCTTGAAGACAGGCGGAGAACCCGGCGGCCGCTTCACCCTGAAAATCCACATGCCACTGACAATGTTCGCCCCAGGAGGGGGAACAGCGTCGACGTAGGTGCCTGTGGACTTCCAGGAAGCCATCTCTACATCCATAGCTGCCTGCCACTGAGAGGAGTAGGGACCCTCTATCGCCTCCGCGTAAGAGCGCGGAGTCGGGATGTCAGGTGCATCCGGGTCTCCCTCAGGGGCTAGCAGTACAGACGCGAGATGTGGTGAAGCGGCGGCCAGACACTGAAACTCCTCCTGCCTGTCCTCAAGGACGTCCGTGCCGAGGGCACACTCACCCCCGACGGACGGAGGACAGGCAGACTCAGACTCAGCGACAAGACTGGCAGCGTAGTCCAGACGACAGCGCGCAGCAAAGTCGACAAGCTCAGTGACAAGGGCAGACGCAGCAGACAACTCGAAGGAAGGGTCAGTGACAGCAGTAGCAAGGAGACGCGTGACAGTAGGACTGGCAGCACGAAGAGAGTCCGACTCCGGGTCGGCAAGAGCAGGAAGAGAGGAAGCAGGAGGAGAAGGCAAAGGGGCACGCAGAGGAGCAGTGGACGGACGCAGTGACATCCGGTGCATGCCAGGGACAGGAGGAGGACGCTGACGCGACCCGCGACCACTAGCACGCACAGTACGAACAGGCAACGCAGGACGAGACGCAGGCTCACGACGCTCAGTAAGACCTCCAGTCGGACCAGCGTAGGGAGAAGGAGCAGGCAAAGGGGAGGCAGGCTGTAGCTGTGGCTGTGACTGGACAGGCTGTGGACCCTCTAAGGGAGGAGGAGGAGTAAGACCAAGAACCTGCTGCAGGAGCGGAACGAAGTACGGTCGGGGCGGCGCGGCAACGCCAGAAACAGCAGGAACAGCACCAGTACCCCCAGCAGGAGCACCCACTCCAGCAGCACCTCCAGCAGCACCTCCAGTAGCTCCAGAACCTCCAGCAGCAGCATTAGGAGCACTGTCAGTCGGACCGCCAGCGGCAGTCTCAGCGCCAGCACCCTCAGCAGCACCAGCTCCAGAAGAACCCTCAGACCCAGCAGCTCCAGCACCCACAGTACGAGCACCGCCGGGACGCGCGGCAGCAGTACCCTCTGCAGCCGAAGAACCACCAGCACCAGCAGCACGCCTCCAGCGGCTGGCAAACCACTCACGCAGCTCCTGTGGGGAGAGTGGCTCCCGGCGAGACGAAGCACCTCCAGGCAGAGCACCCCCAGGCACAGCACCCCCAGGCACAGCACCCCCAGGCTCAGCACCCTCAGGCTCAGCACCCCCAGGCGCAGCACCCCCAGACTCCGCACCCCCAGGCTCAGCTCCCGCAGCAGCACCTGAGTCACCAGTGACCTCGACAGGCTCGACCGCGTCTACCTGGGACACACCTGAAGGGTCAGGACCCTGAGGGGGGAGGGGGTCTACCGGGGGGGGACCTGGTACCAAGAAGAGCGGGGGTGGGGGGAGGGACGGAGTGCGGTAGGGGAAGAGGCGGTAGTAGGGTACCGACTCGTCGAACGTGACGTCTTGGGAGGACAGAACACGTCGAGAGGTGGGGTGGTAGAACTGCCACCCAGGGGCGTCGGGGGGAAACCCCAGGAAGACGCAGGGAGCAGCGCGAGGGGACAGCTTGTCCGCAGACAAGTCGCGGACAAACGCCCGAGATCCCCAGACCCGGAACGCCGACGCATCGCCAACCTTCCCCGTCCACATCAGAGCTGGGGAGATCTCCGGCCTGGAGACCCTGGGGTGGAGGTTGATCTGATGCGCTGCGTACCTGACCGCAAACGGCCACAGAAAATGGGGGGCAGCCGCATGCATCATGGACGTACGGGCGACGTCCATGACCATGCCAATGCGGCGCTCAGCAATCCCATTTTGCTGCGGGGAGTCCGGAAGCGTGAACGACTGGCGGATGCCTCGCGCCCGACAGTAGGCACGCAGAAGGCCAGAGGAGAACTCTCCGCCTCTGTTCGAGTGCAGACGCAACACAGGAAAGTCGGAGCCAAAGCTCTGCCTGAGCTGAAGACGAGCTGCGCGGATCCAGTCGATCAGCACCTCAGTAACCTCACCCTTGCTGCGCAAGGGGAAGACTATGGTGTAACGCGAGTAGTCGTCAACAACAAGCAGGAAGTAGCGCTCCTGACCCTGTCCACGGACGCGGGCTGGGCCCCACACGTCCATGTGAAGCGTCTGCAACGGGGCCTCTGTCGGAGGAAACTGGGAGGAGTGAGGGGCAGCACGCTGGCGCCCCTCGACACAGGGGACACAGGCAGGGCCAGGGCCCTGAGGAAGGGGAGGTAGAGACCGGGGGAGACCAGACACAAGAAGACGGGAGGCCATGCCTCTGAGCCGAAGCAGAGAGGGGTGGCCAAGGCGGTGGTGCCAGAGGAGGGTCTCGTGAGACAGACGACGACACGAACAGGGGGCAGACTCAGGACCAGACCTGGACGCTGCGGCAAACACCTGACCAGACGAAGGGACCCTACCAGACTCAGCACCTGGAGGAGAAGCAGTGGCCAGTGTGTACAGGCTCGACCCTGGCCGACGTGTAAACGTAGCCAGGTGGCGTCCCGTGCTAGCCTCCGTGCAGTGGGTCACCCGCTGACGAGCAGGAGTGAACTGGTGGACACCCGCATCCTGTAGGTCAGCACCACTCACCAGGTTCGTCGAGAACGAGGGGAGGTAGAGACCAGACAGGGTGCCAGAGGGGGCCGCCGGACACGGAAGGACCGTGGAGAAGCGAGACAGGACAGGCCCCCCAGAGGGGTCAGCCAGGGACACCGCAACCGGCCGACTCAGCGGCGTAAGAGTGGTGCGGTCCCTAAAGAAGGAGCGAGACGCTCCAGAGTCAAGGGTGAAGGTGTGAGAGGCCGAAGCCGACACAGTACCTGAGAGGGCAGACTCACCAGTACCTGAGAGCACAGACGCACTGGCACCTAGAGCAGCAGCCTCACTAGCACCTGACGCAGCAGTACCAATGCCCGGGTCGGGCGGGAAACACCGGTAACAGTCATCCTCATCACTACCAGTCACAGCATACATAGCAGAAAGAATAGCATCAAAGTCAAGATCATAAATAGCTACACCAGCCCTAGACAGCTCCCCCCAGCGGGGGATCTTAGCGGCCTCCGGAAACTGCTGACGCCAGGCGTCGGTCAGGCGGCCAAAGCAGCGGCGGGCTGTGTGGGTGCCTCCACACCTCTCCCTCGGACGGTCGCCGGTGCGAAGAACGTAGGGGCAGGGACCAAACGCACCACCACGCTGACGCTGCAAGTACCACTCACGGAGCTGCTGAGGGGCGGGGACGGTGCGAGAGCGCTGCTGCTCCTGTGGGGCCACTGCTGCTCCTGGGCTGTGCCGCTGACCTACCCGACTTTTCCTGCCCGCGGGGCCGTAGCGGGGTCGTAGCGGGGTCCGCGGGGCCCGCGGGGCCCGCGGGGCCGTAGCGGGGTCTAAGCGGGGCCGACGAGGAGAGAGCGGCGGTAAGGGCGACACGCAGGGTCGCTAAAAAAAAGAACGCGCGCCTCGGGGCGCGCTTCGGTGGGCCCTAGGAACAATCCCTAGGAGGGGACCTGCTCTGATTCCATGAGAAGAATTGAACGAGAATGGAATGACTATGAACGAAGTGAGTACAAATAGGAAACCTAATTGGGTTGTACCCCCTATGGGATACCCCACTATAGCCTACACAAATGAGTAAGCTATAATGTTCTGACAAGAATAACACATTTCATTCGACAACGGTTTGATATTAAGATTTTCAGCCCCATTATTATTTAGCCGAGGGCACAAAGTTCACTAACGTGTGCGATATGTTGTGTGTGCTCCTATACAGAAGGATTGTCATGTCAAGAAATGGGTCGCACATCCCGCCAGTTCAAGTCTTAACGCATTGTTACTTTTCTCTAACAGAGGGTTGATTGTTCTCTCTGATGTTGGTAAGAGGGACCTAAGCTAATATACATGTATATATACGTACATATATGTACATGTCGTACATTCTGTTTGACGGTTTGTTCTTAATACACTACCAACACAGGATCAAATATTGGATGTTGGTGCTTTGAACAAAGGCAACCCCGCAACCCGCAAAAATGCATGGCGAATGCCACATTTTGACAGATCGCAAAATACAATACGATGTATTGGTATTTAAAAGAGCACGAACGGCCACCATCACATGTCATCAAGCACGCAGACTTGTTATGCATGCAAGATGCATAGTACATATCGAAAATGCTTCACTACCGTATCTGTATGTCAACTTAGCATGCCATATTTTTTTCCTATGTGCTCAATGATGCGCCACATCGTGCATTTTGGATTTTACTTAACATTAAAGGCCCTTCCTTCTTACTGGCAATTCTACGTTGATCAAACTTGCGTGCTACAGAGTAAATATATGAACAGGATAACCGAGAAAAGGCCTATTCGTTCCTCACGAAAGGGCGAATCATGTCGGCATGCTCGCAATATGCTCAAATCGTAGTCATATCTTATCATGCCATCGTACACTGTTGTTATACCGCCACCTATGGCCAATGGCCAGCCACCTTGAGATGGATTATCATTCCATTGCTCAAGGCTCAATGCAATATATTCTTGATGACACCTATGACGACTGCTTTGCAGACTCCTTGTAGAGTCTTGTCCTAATCATACCGGCTTTTTGCAACCGCCACACGAAAATCAAGTTGGCCGCAAGGTTGGGCAACCATTCTTGAGGACCACCATCTTCCTATAAGCACCCGTGAACATGGCCTTGCTGTCAGAATCCCAACCACTAGACCATTGGGATAAAAGGGCTTGTTTCAGTAGCGGGTCAGTGCGCCCATAACCCCCCAGGCAACCGTGCCTGTAACCCTTCCCTAGGATCAATCGGGGATCACCAGTGGACCTCTGACACCCCCCCGCACTGGGATGCCCGAAGTGCATACACCGGGATTCGAACCCGAGACCGCTCTGATACCATGTCAGAATCCCAACCACTAGACCATTGGGATAAAAGGGCTTGTTTCAGTAGCGGGTCAGTGCGCCCATAACCCCCCAGGCAACCGTGCCTGTAACCCTTCCCTAGGATCAATCGGGGATCACCAGTGGACCTCTGACACTTGCCCATGCCTTTCACCTCCGTTTGCTGACCCAAAGCCGTTGTGACATGTTTCACCAGTGATGGTTCTAGTTCAAAGAACAAGGTCGCGCGATGCGTCATGCTATATGTAACGCCGCTATCAATCACGCAATATTTCAGAGAGTCTAGAGTGACCTTTCCCACATAAATTTGGTTCTTCAAAGCTTTCATCTCTTTCTGGTGCAGCCGGTGCTTGCATCGATACGAAGAAGCATTGACCATGGAACCGATTGTCGCTCGAGTTGTTGTTGTTGTTATCTCCACTCTTAATGTTTGCAGCTCCCCTACCCTTACTCCTCTACCCTCCTGGCCTTGACGAGTAGGAGCTTGAACCAATCACGCCATATGTATTCGATCATATGACAAAAATGACACTCACCGTCGAATCTGCCGTGTCCACACCTATAGTTCATGTTGTCGCTGTAGCATCCGCCATTACCGCGGCCTCCATTGTAGTTGCTGCTGCCAAATCTTCCTCGTCCTCTGCCCCTTCCTCGGCCATATCCATGGCTGGTGCTTGCTTCTCCAACGCCACCGGGACCCGCCAACTCATATGGCAAAATTTCTCTTGAAGAATCGAGCGTTCTACATCTTCGAGTGAGAGGCGGGGTAAGTCACAACTCATATTGATGATGAGAGAGGACCATGACTCTGCAAGAAAGGCCAGCAAGTTGGTCCCTAAGTATTTCAAGCCGCATCAACAAGTAAAAAAAAAATTGCACCCTTCTTTAACGGGTTCAACCACAATTTGCTGCTCCGCCACCACTACGGTCACACGCTTGCTTGTTTGCAGTTGACATCTTGAGCTACAGAGCAATGTTGGCGTAGTTCATCTAGGTTGTGACGATCTTGTTCAACCGCGTTGAAAAAGTGTGATAGCTCTTCTACCAAGTAGCAGCTACTCCTCGCAGCATCATGCTGGCGTGATGATCCCGTTCATCTTGATTCATGTGGCATAAAGATGGGTACTCCTCCATTTGGAAGGGTCGCCTTCTCACGAATAACTCCCATGTTCCATGGAAAAATGGATTAACTTGTAGAAGCTACAGCAGGTGCTTATATCTGCACCAGTGTGTCCAGGATTCCGCGTTCTTGGAGTTCGTCGATGATCCGGTCACACAAACCGCGTTCAATTTCTAGGTGCATATTAGCTATAAGCTCATTCCAAATGGTCCTGCCATATAGTACAAATCATATGATGCATTCAATATTTTAGTCGCACTTCGAGTCGCGACGCTCGGAATCTTATTGGTAACTTCTACCACTGGAAACGTACCTTGCCATGAAATTCTGATAATAATTGCAATTCAGGATTGGAGAGTGAATTAAATCTAGGGGCTATAGATTCATCGGTGACGTTGGTGAAAATCTGCGAGAAGTTGGAGCTTGGTTTTTCTCCGTTTCGTAGTTCTTGTGTGAATGTGTAGTTTAGGTTGCGTGTCAGAAATGCACATTGGGGCGCTAGACCAATTGGGACTGTTGGTGAAGTGGCGGTTGACTTCCGCCCACTTGCACTGCGTGTTACAACATCAATGAGGGTGATGCGAGGTGGGGAAGTAGGTTTTGGGAAGGGTGCCGTGAGGGAAGAGTGTGGTGCAGAGGAAGAAGAGCGACATGCAAGGGGAATAAGAAAGGAGGGGGATAGCAAAGGCGAGAGATGGAAGCGATGACATCGAAGGTGACGAAAGGGGGACAGAGACATTGAGAGCGATAGGAAGAGTCTTTAGGAGGGGAGCATAGATAGCACGTGGGCTTTGTTAAAGTCAAAATAGGCTCAAATGTGACAAGAACAAAATATATAGTGAACAGACTGATTTCTGTACATCGACACCAAACGTGGATAGCGGCCTGGTTACTGCATCACCCAATGTTTTATAAATCGGATTAAGGGTGTCCTATTATCATCCACAATTAGCAAGTTGAGTAATTCAATTTTATGATACAATGACAGTGATAGTAGTTTGAGAAAACCACGGTCTAGCAGCAACCATGGTCTTAAGGAAACGAATAGGAAGATGTGTGAGTTAAGAATGACTTTCAACCTCTACAAAGCCCTTGAGCTGAGGTCCAGGGAAGGGGAACAGTGTCACACTGTCTCTAACCTCGAAGGGTGTAAAAACCACCTACTATAAGGGCCTAAGCTAAGAGAAAAGTTACACTATACAATGCGATAGAACTATTTTTGCTATCTTCATTTACCCTTTTGGTGAGCTCCACAATGAATTGTATACTGGAATCGAAACTTCTTCCTTGAGTTTTTCAAGGCTTGCTGCATACACTTGTGACACGCCAAACGTTCGACACACGACAAAATAGGAAACGCACACGACACGCAAGCGACTATGTAATACTCGACTAGTAGAGACTCGCTATTGACTCGTCACACACTTTCGACATCTTTACTAATTCATTACTTACGCATTCATATAACCATGAAATATATATATATATATATATATATCATATCATGCTCTCATACCATTCCATTCAAACATGCACGAACGCCATAGCCGCCATCGCCATCTTGGTTGTAGCTCAGCTGCCTCCTCCTGAAATCCTCCTCCAAAACATTGGTTCGCACCCACTCGAGGGTCCACAACTTCTCGTTTTGAGGAAGACTCAGCCCGCTAGTAAACTGCAGCCAAGACTCGGGTAACAGTGACAGCATCCGTAGGCACTTTGTTTGCTCCGGGTAGGTGATGCCTGCGATCTGCAACTTCGCATACAGCTCCCGCATCTTGTCGAGAACCGGTTGAATCGGCTCCCCCTCACTCAAGCGCAATGCCGCTAGTTCACGCTCCAGCATGAGCGTTGCGACCACCGAGGTTGGCGCGTGCAACTCCTTTAGCACCTTCCAAGCTCGTGGCTCGCAATCAGCTTCCTCCAGCAGGTGCATCACGTGTGACCGTTGGTTCATCTCCAGGCTTTGTGAGAGAAGGTAGTAGCCGGCAGTAGCACGCTCGTCCTGAGGAAATGCAAACGAGAATGAATGAACTATGAATGAACTGGGTACAAGTACTAACCCTAATTGGGTTGTACCCCCTATGGGATACCCCACTATAGCCTACACAAAAGTATAAGCTATATATGTTCTGACACACCCCCATAGGCAAAGTGGGGGAGAACAAGGGGTCACAAGACCAGTCAAGCAAAGGAAAGCAAAGCAAGCTCAGGGTGGATCACAAAGTCACCACACATTCCGAGCACAAGTTCAAGGCCACAAGGCCAGTTCACATACAGGAGTACATATATATAAGGCTAGACATGCAAGAGCAGGTATACATATATGTAAGATTACAAGCAAGGTCAAGAGGTGAGCAAGCGAGGAAAGACAGGGACGAGACCCAGCTGAGTGCAGAACCGCAGATGATCACAAGGCGCAAGTGCCTTGGTGAAAACATCAGCAGTGTTGGCCTCAGAGGCCACGTACGCAAGCCGCAACTATCCACGCTGCTGTAGCTCACGAGCAAGGAAGTAGCGAAGAGCAATGTGATTTGTTCTGTGCTCCAGTCGCTGCTCTCGACACAAGGCCAGCATGGCCTTGTTGTCTACGTACAGAACTGGAGGAGAACGAGGCGGCTCTCCAAGGTCGGTCAGCAGGTAGGTGAGCCAGCGAAGCTCCTGTGCAGCCATGGCCCTGGCGTAGATCTCAGCCTCACAACTGGAGCCGAGAACAGAAGACGAGCGAGTAGCCCGCCACGAGACAGAGCCGGAACCAAGACTGAAGGTGTAACCCTGTGACGACCGCTGTGTAACCTGGTCGTCAGCCCAGGAAGCGTCTGCGTGCCCAGTGAGGACCACTGGACTGCGCCCTCCAAGCACTAGCCCCATGCCCGACGTACTGCACAAGTAGCGCAACACCCTCGTCGCTGCAGCCATGTGCTCTGGTCGGTGTCTCCCAGGAGCAACTTAGCGTGCCAGAATGCTAAGAGGGTATGCAAGGTCAGGTCGTGTGCAGGTCATCAGGTACATGAGGCAGCCAACAAGCTCTGGATACTGGCCACTCGACTCTACGGACTCAACCGAAGGCAGAGCTGAGAGTGAGTGGCGAGTAGGCAGAGGAGTGGCCTGAGGCGAGGAGTACGTGAAGCCGAAGCGCTGAAGGACCTGCTGCACCATGTGTGACTGAGTCAGGGTAATGGTGCGGCGTGCTCTGTCCCGGGTGATCTGCAAGCCAAGGTAGCTGCGCAGTTCACCCAGGTCTGTGCACGTGTGTCTCTTCTGCAGCTCGGACTTCACGTAGGCGAGTCCAGCAGTGTCAGCAGTGGCAAAGACCAAGTCGTCGACGTACACGAGGATGTAGAAAGGCGGCAGAGAGGTGTCGGTGCGCAGAAACAGCGACGGGTTGGCAGTAGAAGGAGCAAACCCAAGAGCCGCAAGTGTAGTCCTCAGTGTGTCGTGCCACTCACGGGGCGCCTGGCGGAGACCGTAAACTGGACGCCGAAGGCTCCACTGGGTACCAGGAGGGTACGACCCAGTGAAGCCAGGTGGGCAACGCAGCCAGATCTCCTCGTGCAGGCTGCCCTGCAAGAAAGTTGTGCTGAAGTCGAGGGAGTGCAGCTCGTAGTCACGGTGAGCAGCAACGTGTAGTAGCACCCAAAGAGTGGTCATCTTCGGGGTGGGAGAGAAGGTCTGAAAGTAGTCAACTCCCTGCCGCTGACTGAAGCCACGAGCCACGTACCGTGCCTTGAAGACAGGCGGAGAACCCGGCGGCCGCTTCACCCTGAAAATCCACATGCCACTGACGATGTTCGCCCCAGGAGGGGAAACAGCGTCAACGTAGGTGCCTGTAGACTTCTAGGAACCCATCTCTGCATCCATAGCTGCCTGCCACTGAGAAGAGTAGGGACCCTCTATCGCCTCCGCGTAAGAGCGCGGAGTCGGGATGTCAAGTGCATCCGGGTCTCCCTCAGGGGTAAGCAGTACGGACACGAGATGAGGTGACGCAGCAGCCAGACACTGGAACTCCTCCTGCCTGTCCTCAAGGACGTCCGTGCCAAGGGCACACTCACCCACGACGGACGGAGGACAGACAGACTCAGACTCAGCGACAAGACTAGCGGCGTAGTCTAGGCGACAGCGAGCAGCAAAGTTGACGAGCTCAGGTACTAGGGCAGACGCAGCAGAGGACTCAAAGGAAGGGCCAGCAACGATAGTAGCAAGGAGACGCGTGACAGTAGGACTGGCAGCACGAAGAGAGTCCGACTCCGGGTCGGCAAGAGTAGGAAGAGAGGACGCAGGAGGAGAAGGCAAAGGGGCATGCAGGGGAGCAGTGGACGGACGCAGAGACATCTGGTGCATGCAAGGGTCAGGAGGAGGACGCTGACGCGAACCGCGACCACTAGTGCGAGCAGCACGAACAGGCGACGCAGGACGAGACGCAGGCTCACGGCGCTCAGCAAGACCTCCAGTAGGACCAGTGTAGGGAGAGGGAGCAGGTAGTGGGGAGGCAGGCTGTAACTGTAGCTGTGACTGGAAAGGTGTGGACACTCTAAAGAAGGAGGAGGACCTGTAGAAGGCGGAAGACCGAGAACCTGTTGCAGGAGTGGAACAAAGTACGATTGAGGCCGCGCGGCGATGCCAGACACAGCAGGGACAGCACCAGTACCCCCAGTAGGAGCACTCGCTCCAAGAGCACCTCGAACAGCTCCAGAACCTCCAGCAGTACCGCGAGCAGTAGGCGCAGCACCAACGCCCGTAGCAGCACCAGCTCCAGGCGAACACGCAGGCCCAGCAGCTCCAGTACTCCTAGTACGAGCACCTCCGGGACCCGCGGCACTAGCACCCTCAGCAGCCGAAGAACCTCCAGCTCCAGCAGCACGGCTCCAGCGCCGGGCAAACCACTCGCGCAGCTCCGGCGGAGAGAGTGGCTCCCGGCGAGACGAAGCCCCCGGAGGACCTCCAGGCGTAGCACCGCCAGGCTCAGCACCCTCAGTCGCAGCACCCCCAGGCTCAGCACCCCAAGGCGCAGCACCTCCAGTCGCAGCACCCCCAGGCTCAGCACCCCCAGGCTCAGCACCCCCAGTCGCAGCACCCCCAGATGCAGCACCCCCAGGCTCAGCACCCCCAGTCTCAGCACCCCCAGGCTCAACACCCCCAGTCGCAGCACCCCCAGGCTCAGCACCCTCAGCAGCACCAGAGTCACCAGTGACCTCGACAGGCTCGACTGCGTCTACCTGGGACACACCTGAAGGGGCAGGACCCTGAGGGGGGAGGGGCTCTACCGGGGGGGATCCTGGGACAAGGAAGAGCGGGGGTGGGGGTAGGGACGGAGTGCGGTAGGGGAAGAGACGGTAGTAGGGGACCGACTCGTCAAACGTGATGTCCTGGGAGGACAAAACACGGCGAGAGGTGGGGTGGTAGAACTGCCACCCAGGCGCGTCAGGGGGAAACCCCAGGAAGACGCAAGGAGGAGCACGAGGGGACAGCTTGTCCGCAGACAAGTCGCGGACAAACGCCCGAGATCCCCAGACCCGGAACGCCGACTCTTCGCCAACCTTCCCCGTCCACAGCAAGGCTGGGGAGGTCTCCGGCCTGGAGACTCTGGGGTGGAGGTTGATCTGATGCGCCGCGTACCTCACCGCAAATGGCCACAGAAAAATGGGGAGCAGCCGCATGCATCATGGACGTACGAGCGACGTCCATGACCATGCCAATGCGGCGCTCCGCGATCCCATTTTGCTGCGGAGAGTCCGGAAGCGTGAAGGTCTGACGGATGCCTCGTGCGCGACAGTAGGCTCTCAGAAGGCCAGAGGAAAACTCTCCGCCTCTGTCCGAGTGCAGAAGCAGAACAGGAAAGTCCGAGCCAAAGCTCTACCTGAGCTGGAGACGAGCTGCGCGGATCCAGTCGATCAGTACCTCAGTGACATCACCCTTGCTGCACAAGGGGAAGACTGCGGTGTAACGCGACTAGTCGTCAACAACAAGCAGGAAGTAGCCCTCGTGACCCTGTCCACGGACGTGGGCTGGGCCCCACACGTCCATGTGAAGCGTCTGCAGCGGGGCCTCTGTCGGTGGAAACTGAGAGGAGTGAGGGGCAGCCCTCTGGCGCCCCTCGACACAGGGGACACAGGAAGGGCCAGGCCCCGGGGGAAGGGGAGGGAGGCCGAAGCCGACGCAGTACCTGAGAGCGCAGACTCACCAGTACCTGAGGACGCAGACTCACTAGCACCAAGCACAGCAGCGTCGCAAGCACCTAGGGCAGCAACCGTACCAGTATCTAGAGCAGCAGTCTCAATGCCCGGATCGGGCGGGAAACACCGGTAACAGTCACCCTCATCACTAATAGTCACAGAATGCATGGCAGACAAGATAGCATCAAAATCAAGATCATAGATGGCTACTCCCGCCCTAGACAGCTCGCCCCAGTGAGGGATCTCTGTGGCTTCATGGAACTGGTGACGCCACGCGTCCGTCAGGCGGCCAAAGCAGCGCTGGGTGGGGTGCGCACCCCCACACTGCTCACCCGCACGGTCGCCAGTGCGCAGGACGTAGGTGCACGGACCAAAACCCCCACCCCGCTGGCGTGCAGTGTACCACTCACGGAGCTGCTGAGGGGACAGGGTCTCATGACCACGCTGCTGCTGCTGGCGCGGACCACCACTGGAGCCACTCCTCTGCGTAGACCCGCGACCAGCTCCTCCGCCTCCTCCGCCGCCACCACTGCCGCCTCCACCACTGCTGCCGCCTCCGCCACCACCACCGCCTCCACTCCCTCCGCCACCGCCGCCGCCCTTCACCCCCATTGGTGCCACCGGTACTCCCACCCCCTCCACCACTCCCTCCACCACCCCCACTCCCTCCGCCGCTTCCACCGCCACCTCCACCGCCCCCGCCAGCTCCTCCAGCGCCCTTGCCCCCCTTGCCCCTGCCTGCACGGCGCTTCCCCGAAGGGGCAGACGCAGCGCCGACCGGCTCGAAACCAACGAGGTCGGCAGCAGCAGCAGCAGCAGAAGCGACTGAGGGCAAGAGGGGGGAGGGAGAACACCCCTCAAAGACAGGGGTGCGGGGGTCACCACGAGAAGCTCCTACAGCGACTATGCTCTCCGCCGCTAGGAGGGACTTCTCGAGGAGGTCAATGGTGAGGGTGGTGGGGCACACAGCTAGGAAGTGGTCCCTGACTACTCTAAGGGAGTCAGGGAGGCGGGTGACTATGAAGTAGAGGGTGATGTACATGGGGGGGGGCGGTTCTTGGCGCAGAAGTCAGCAGGAAGCGCAGCGCGGTAGCGAGTGTCACTAGTGCGGAGGTGCGTAATGAGATCAGCGACTGTGGGAAAGGCAGCAAGGTCAGGGAAGAGGTACGGCAGCATGAGACGGCTCAGTGCAGCAGTGGCAGGGGAGGAGTAGCGTGCAACTACAGCGTCGTACAAGGTCTGAGCACTCTTGTACTGACTAAAGTGTGCACGCTCGGAGGTAGGGAGGTGGCGACGCACAGCAAGACGTGCAGTAGCATCGCGCGTGGCCTACTGGGAACGAACAGTTGCGTCAGCATCAGCAGCAGGGGCAGGGGACGCGCCAGAGGTGAGGTCAAAGAGAGAGAGACCGTCTGCCCTATCGCACTGTAAGAACAGCTGTAGATCATCTACCCAGACCTTGAAGTCAATGGCCCTCCCCTCAGCATCAAAAGCTAGGACACTGGGGGTAGCCATGACGACAGTGGACCAGCAGTGAAAGCAGTAGGGTGAGGGCAGTGCAGTGAAAGAGGGACCGTGCTCACCAGACTGGGCAGCTCAGGCAGGTCGGAAGTAGGGCGGCTCGGCGGCTCGGCTGCAGAGCGGCTCGGCTGCTGGGCGGCTCGGCTGCTGGGCGGCTCGGCTGCTGGGCGGCTCGGTTGCTGGGCGGCTCGGCTGCTGGGCTGCTCGGCTGGGCGGCTCGGCTGCTGGGCGGCTCGGCTACTGGGCGGCTCGGCTGTTGGGCGGCTTGGCTGTTGGGCGGCTCGGCTGCTGGGCGGCTCGGCTGCTCGGTAGTGCCGCTGCAGGGCGAGAGGCGGTGAGGCCGCTGTAGAGTGGGGCGGCGACGGGCCGCGCTAGGGCTGCGGCGGGTCGCAGCAGAAAGAGCGGCGACGGGCCGCTGGAGGGCCGCCTTAGGGCGGCGGCGAGCCGCTGCGGAAAGGGCGGCGACGAGGCCGCTTGAGGGCGGCGGTGGGCCGCTGTTGAAAGGGAGGTGGCGGGCCGGTGTAGAGCGGCTACTGAGCGCTGCAGAACGGGCAGCGGCGGGCCGCAGAAGGACAGCGGCGGGCCGCTTAGGGCAGCGACGGGCCGCTGCGGAAAGGGCGGCGGCGAGCCGCAGCAGGGCGGCGACGGGCCGCTGTAGGACGGCGGCGGGCCGCTTTAGGGCGGCGGCGGGCCGCTGCAGAACGAGCGGCGACGGGCCGCTTTAGGGCTGTGGCGGGCTGCTGCAGAACCGGCTACGACAGGCCGCTTAGGGCGGCGGCGGGCCGCTGCAGAACAGGCGGCGGTCGGCCGCGTAGGGCGGCGGTGGTCCGCTGCGGGAAGGGCGGCGACGGGCCTGGTCAGGGCGGCGACGGGCCTGGTTAGGGCGGCGACGGGCCGCTGCAGCGCGGGCGGCGGCGGGCCTGGTTAGGGCGGCGACGGGCCGCTGCAGCGTGGGCGGCGGCGGGCCTGGTTAGGGCGGCGACGGGCCGCTGCAGTGCGGGTGGCTGCTGGTCGCTAAGGGAAGGGCGGCGGCGGGCCGCTTCAGGGCGGCGGCGGGCCGCTAAGGAAAGGGCGGCGGCGGGCCGCAAAGGGCGGCAGCGGGCCGTTGCAGAAAGGGCGACGGGCCACTAGGGGCCGCCGCCAGGGCAGGCGCGCTTCGGGCAGGGGGGGGGGACAGGACGCGCCCCGGGCAGGAAAAAAATCTGTTGGTGGGCCCTAGGAACAGTTCCCACGAGGGAACCTGCTCGATACCATGAGGAAATGCAAACGAGAATGAATGAACTATGAATGAACTGGGTACAAGTACTAACCCTAATTGGGTTGTACCCCCTATGGGATACCCCACTATAGCCTACACAAAAGTATAAGCTATATATGTTCTGACACGTCCCACTCCTCTTGCAGGTTGACGTCGTCCGGACTCTTCTCCACTCCCGTCATCAGCTTCAACACGCCCACTTGCCGATAATACAGCTGCATTTTCCACGCCCAATCGTCGTAGTTGTTGCCGTTGAACTTGTCGACGACGAAGTTCTTCAACACCTCCTTCAATAGAGAGCCCTGGCCGACCCGCACTCTCCTTGGTGCTGAGCCACAGTATCTTGGACTACACTATCAGCTCGTGCAATAGAACCTTCTTTGTCGCCCGACTCCATAATGTTCTAACGGCAATACGTCCAATCCTCAGCTTTGATACCACATGTTGACTACTATTGGGATCTAGAAGCTCTAAGCACACCTTTAATTACCACTTAGTTGGTCCCCACGGGGTCACCTCCAAGGGTCCTCAGGTGCCCGGCAAAGCCAGCCCCTAACCAAGGGTCCGTGTTTGTCGAGGGACGCACTAAGTGTAAATTCGGTCGTGTGCAATAGAACGCTCCCAAACTCAGTTTGCGCAGCGTTGACGACGAATTGGCTCGTATGCAGAATCAGCTCTTCGCGTCAATACGATGATAGAGCAAAATATTCACTCAAAGGATTGATCACAGCTGAACACAAGCACGCATTTATATTTCGCCTAGCACACAAGCATAAGAAAGCACAAAGCAGTTGTTTAACTTTACTTCAGGTCTTCGCCTTGCTGTCATTCAAAACGGTTGTTTAACTGCGCTTGAATTTGGCTTCTTTGCCTCTGTAGAATAACTGTCTTCAACCTGTACTGCTGCCAAATTCTCCTGCCGACTCTCCTCGCGAACATTCATGTTTACTCGTGTGCGATCATGAACGCTCGTGTGAGAATGCCGTTTTTCAGTTACAAACTGACTTTACCATTTTGTACCTTTGTCGAAATAATAACGCAAAGCAGCGCGACTTTCTGGCGAACTTTCGTGCACGCCAAGTCAGCGCGAAATCCTGTTAGTCAACCGCAATCTCGAGTGCCCCACGTGCCCCTCATCACGATCGAGATATTTCTCGGTCTTGAAGGACAAAACAACCGCTGACGCGATCGTGCGTTGTCCTACACGTGACGAGGCGATCATGTCGCTTCGTTGTGTAGCGATTGTGCCTACAGTTCACGATTAAAACAGTGGCGACACACGCGCATGTTCTGTCAGGCCACACGCGTGTGTCAGGACCCCACGCGCGGGTCCTGACTTTCGCGCCTTTGACTCGCGCGAGAAAAGTCAAAGGGTCGGTCAAAACTCGAGTCCCACTCCCCGGCACACTCGACACTCACCATGAACACTCATGAAAAACTCATGAACAAACCAGGAACACTCTGGAATGAAACACAAACAGTCATGAGCAAACATGAGCGCACATGAACGAACGCGAAAACACATGAACGCTCAAGAAGCTTGCACGAACAGCACGCGAACAGACATGAACACGCGAAGGCTCACGAAAGCACATGAGCACTCGGAACTTCACGCACATTCATGACACGATACGAACAACACGAAATTCACACGAACAATCATGAAAACACATGAATGCAACCTCACACTAAAATGCACATAACTCATGAACCGCAAAGGTGATTTACAAACCGTAAACGCAAAAATGATCAGTACACAAATGCGCATTCCACTGTCAGAACATTATAGCTTATACATTTGCGTATGCTGTAGTGGGGTAGCCTATAAGGGGTACAACCCAATTAGGGTTACTACTTGTACCCAACTGTTTCATAGTTCAATCATTCCTCGTTTCTTCTCATGGTATCGAGCAGGTTCCCTAGTGGGAACGATTCCTAGGGCCCACCACCACGAATTTTTTTTTCCTGCCTGGAGCGCGCTTCGCTCAGGCCCGAGTCGCGCCCTCGCTAGGCCCCTCACGGCCCCGTCGCGTCGCCCTTAGCGGCCCTCTCACGGCTTCCTAGCGCCGCCCTTACGGCCCTTCGCGCCGCCCTTACGGCCCGTCGCGCCGCCCTTACGGCCCGTCGCGCCGCCCTTGCGGCCCGTCGCGCCGCCCTTGCGGCCCGTCGCGCCGCCCTTACGGCCCCTCGTGCCGCCCTTCAGGCCCGTCACGCCCGTCGCGCCGCCCTTATGGCCCCTCACCCTACCCTTACGGGCCCGCCCGTCGGCCCCTTACGGCCCCCTCGCGGCCCCTCGAGCCGCTACCGCGGCCTCCTCACGGCCCGTCGCCGCCCTCGGCGGCCCCTAGTGCCGCCCTTCACGGCCCCTCCGCCGCCCTTCGCGGCCCCTAGCGGCCGGCCGCCGCCGTCCCTGAGGCAGGAGCCGCCGTCGTCGAGCCGCCCAGCAGCCCAGCCGCCGAGCCGCCCAGCAGCCGAGCCGCCGAGCCGCCCAGCAGCCGAGCCGCCGAGCCGCCCAGCAGCCGAGAAGCCGAGCCGCCGAGCCGCCGAGCCGCCCAGTAGCCGAGCAGCCGAGCCGCCGAGCCGCCGAGCCGCCCAGCAGCCGAGCCGCCGAGTTGCCCTGCAGCCGAGCCGCCCGCAGCGCCGAGCCGCCCGAGCCGCCCTGTCCGGTAAGAGCAGCGCCTCTGTCACTGCACTGCCCTTACCCTACTGTTCGCGCTGCTAGTCTACTGCTGTCATGGCTACCCCTAGTGTCCTCGCTTTTGACGCTGAGGGTCGGGCCATTGACTTTGACGTCTGGGTAGATGACCTGCAGCTTTTCTTACAGTGCGATAGGGCAGACGGTCTCTCCCTCTTTGACCTCACCTCTGGTGCCTCGCCTGCCCCTGTTGCTGATGCTGACGCCACTGTTCGCTCACAGTGGGCCACACGCGATGCTGCTGCACGTCTTGCTGTGCGTCGCCACCTGCCTACCTCTGAGCGTGCGCACTTTAGCCAGTACAAGAGTGCTCAGACCTTGTACGACGCTGTAGTTGCACGCTACTCCTCCCCTGCCACTGCTGCACTGAGCCGCCTCATGCTACCGTACCTCTTCCCTGACCTTGCTGCCTTTCCCACAGTCACTGACCTCATTACACACCTCCGCACTAGTGACACTCGCTACCGCGCTGCGCTTCCTGCTGAGTTCTGCGCCAAGAACCCCCCCCCCATGTACATCACCCTCTACTATATAGTCGCCCGGCTCCCTGACTCCCTCCGCGTAGTCAGGGACCACTTTCTCTTTGTTTGCCCCACCACTCTCACCGTTGTCCTCCTTGAGAAGGCCCTCCTGGCAGCAGAGAAGAGCATAGTTGCTGTAGGAGCCTCTCGTGGTGACCCTCGCACCCCCGTCTTTGAGGGGTGTTCCCCCTCCCCCCATTTGCCCTCTGTTGCCTCTGCTGCTGCGGTTGACCTCGTTGGTTTCGAGTCGGTCGGCGTTGCGTCTGCCCCGAGCGGGAAACGCCGCAGCGGCAAGGGCAAGGGGGGCAAGGGCGCTGGAGGGGCTGGCGGGGGTGGCGGAGGTGGCGGTGGAGGCAGTGGAGGGGGTGGGGGTGGTGGTGGGAGTGGAGGCGGGGGTGGAGGTGTCGGTGGCGGCAGTGGAGGCGGAGGCGGAGGCGGCGGTGGCGGTGGGAGCAAAGGTGGCGGAGGTGGCGGCGGAGGAGGAGGCGGCGGCAGAGGAGGCGGAGCTGGTCGGGGTGGCGCTGCGCAGAGGGTCGGCTCCGGAGGTGGTCAGCGCCAGCAGCAGCAGCAGCAGCAGCAGCGCACTCGTGACATCCTCCCCCCCCTCAGCAGCTCCGTGAGTGGTACGCTGCACGCCAGCGGGGTGGGGGTACTGGTCCGTGCACCTACGTCCTGCGCACCGGCGACCGCGCGGGTGAGGAGTGCGGGGGTGCGCACTCCACCCAGCGCTGCTGCCGCCTTACGGACACTTGGCGTCACCAGTTCCCTGAGGCCACTGAGATCCCTCGTTGGGGCGAGCTGTCTAGGGCGGGAGTAGCTATCTTTGACCTTGACTTTGATGCTATCCTTGCTGCCATGTATGCTGTCACTATTAGTGATGAGGGTGACTGTTACCGGTGTTTTCCGCCCGACTCGGGCATTGAGACTGCTGCTCTAGGTACTGGTGAGGCTGCTACTCTAGGTGCTAGCGAGGCTACTGCTCTAGGTGCTAGTGCGTCTGCTTCCTCAGGTGCTGGTGAGTCTGCTCTCTCAGGTACTGCGTCGGCTTCGGCCTCCCTCACCTTCACCCTTGACTCGGGGGCTTCTCGCTCCTTCTTTCGAGACTGCACCACACTCACGCCGCTTGGTCAGCCAGTTGCAGTCTCTCTGGCAGACCCCTCTAGGGGTCCTGTCCTTGCTCACTTCTCCACTGTCCTCCCGTGTCCGGCGGCTCCCTCTGGCACCCTATCTGGTCTTTACCTCCCCTCGTTCTCTACGAACTTGGTGAGTGGTGCTGACCTACAGGATGGGGGAGTGCACCAGTTCACTCCTTCGAGCCAGCGGGTGACACACTGCACTGAGGCACGGACGGGCCGACACTTGGCCACGTTTACACGTCGGCCGGGGTTGAGCCTGTACACACTGACCACTGAGTCTCCTCCAGTCACTACGTCTAGTCGGGTAGCTGCGTCAGGTCAGGTGTTTGCTGCAGCGTCCAGGTCTGGTCCTGAGTTTGCCCCCTGCTCGTGTCGTCTCCTGTCTCACGAGACTCTCCTTTGGCACCACGGCCTTGGTCACCCCTCCCTGCCTCGTCTCCGAGGCATGGTGTCCCGTGTCCTTGTCTCTGGTCTTCCCCGGTCCCTCCCTCCCCTTCCCCCGGGGCCTGCCCCTGCCTGCGTCCCCTGTGTCGAGGGGCGGCAGCGTGCGGCCCCTCACTCCTCCCAGTTTCCTCCGATAGAGGCCCTGCTGCAGACGCTTCACATGGACGTGTGGGGCCCAGCCCGCGTCCGTGGACAGGGTCACGAGTGCTACTTCCTGCTGGTGGTTGACGACTACTCTCGTTACACCACAGTCTTCCCCTTGCGCAGCAAGGGTGATGTCACTGAGGTGTTGATCGACTGGATCCGCGCAGCTCGTCTCCAGCTCAGGCAGAGCTTCGGCTCGGACTTTCCTGTTCTGCGTCTGCACTCTGACAGAGGCGGAGAGTTCTCCTCTGGCCTTCTGGGAGCCTACTGTCGTGCACGAGGCATCCGCCAGACCTTCACGCTTCCGGACTCTCCACAGCAAAATGGGATTGCTGAGCGCCGCATTTTCATGGTCATGGATGTCGCTCGTACGTCCATGATGCATGCGGCTGCCCCTTATTTTCTGTGGCCGTTTGCGGTTCGGTACGCGGCGCATCAGATCAACCTTCAGCCCAGGGTCTCCATGCCGGAGACCTCCCCAGCCTTGCTGGGGACGGGGAAGGTTGGCGATGCGTCTGCGTTCCGTGTCTGGGGATCTCGGGCGTTTGTCCGCGACTTGTCTGCGGACAAGCTGTCCCCTCGTGCTGCTCCTTGCGTCTTCCTGGGTTTCCCCCCTGACGCGCCAGGGTGGCAGTTCTACCACCCCACATCTCGCCGTGTGCTGTCCTCCTAGGATGTCACGTTTGACGAGTCGGTCCCCTACTACTGCCTCTTCTCCTACCTCACTCCGTCCCTTCCCCCGCCACCCCTCTTCCTTGTGCCAGGTCCCCCCCCAGTAGACCCCCTCCCCCCTCAGGGTCCTGCCCCTTCAGGTGTGTCCCAGGTAGACGCTGTCGAGCCTGTCGAGGTTGCTGGTGACTCAGGTGCTGCTGAGGGTGCTGAGCCTGGGGGTGCTAACTCTGGGGGTGCTGAGCGTGTGCAACTGCGCCTGAGAGTGCTGAGCCTGAGAGTGCTGCTACTGGGGG
Source organism: Closterium sp. NIES-65 (assembly GCA_948144175.1). NCBI lineage: Eukaryota > Viridiplantae > Streptophyta > Zygnematophyceae > Desmidiales > Closteriaceae > Closterium > Closterium sp. NIES-65. Next base: position 849,741 of record CANXME010000741.1, read on the forward strand.
TGCTGAGCCTGGGGGTGCTGGGCCTGAGGGTGCTGCGAATGGGGGTGCTGAGCCTGGGGGTGCTACGCCTGGGGGTGCTGAGCCTGGGGGTGCTACGCCTGGGGGTGCTGAGCATGGGGGTGCTACGCCTGGGGGTGCTGAGCCTGGGGGTGCGGAGCCTGGGGGTGCGGAGCTTGAGGTAGCTGGGCCTGCTCGTCTCGCGTCTGGCGGTATTGTGCCTGGAGGTTCTCCGGGTATTCGTCTTGGCGGGAGCCACTCTCTCCACAGGAGCTGCGCGAGTGGTTTGCCCGGCGCTGGAGGCGTGCTGCTTGAGTTGGAGGTTCTTCAGCTACTGAGGGTGCTGCTGTCGCGGGTCCCGGAGGTGCTAGTACTGGGAGTACTAGAGCTGCTGGGCCTGCGAGTACGACTGGAGCTGGATCTACTGAGGGTGTTAGCGGTGAGGCTACTGCTGGCGGTTCTGCTGGGGGTGCTACGGGTGCTGCTGGAGGTCCTGGAGCTACTGGAGCTGCTGGGGGTCCTGGAGCTAGAGGTGCTGCTGGCGCTGGTGCTACCACTGGGGGTACTAGTGCTGTCCCTGCTGTGTCTGGAGTCGCCGCGCGGCCTCGACCGTACTTCGTTCCACTCCTTCAGCAGGTTCCTGGTCTTCTGCCTTCTACTGGTCCTCCTCCTCCCTTAGAGTGTCCACAGCCTGTCCTGTCACAGTTACAGTTACAGCCATCCTCCCCACTGCCTGCTCCTTCTCCCTACACTGGTCCTACTGGAGGTCTTGCTGAGCGTCGTGAGCCTGCGTCTTGCCCTGCGTTGACTATCCGTCTTGCTCGCACAAGTGGTCGTGGTTCGCGTCAGCGTCCTCCTTCTGTCCGTGGCACGCACTGGATGTCTCTGCGTCCGTCCACTGCTCCTCTGCGTGCCCCTTTGCCTTCTCCTCCTGAGTCCTCTCTTCCTGCTCTTCCCGACCCGGAGTCGGACTCTCTTTGTGCTGCCAGTCCCACTGTCACGCGTCTCCTTGCTACTATCGTCACTGACCCTTCCTTTGAGTCCACTGCTGCGTCTCCCCTAGTTGCTGAGCTCGTCGACTTTGCTGCTCGCTGTCGCCTAGACTACGCTGCTAGTCTTGTCGCTGAGTCTGAGTCTGTCTGTCCTCCGTCCGTCGGGGGTGAGTGTGCCTTTGGCATGGACGTCCTTGAGGACAGGCGGGAGGAGTTCCACTGTCTCGCTGCTGCTTCACCTCATCTCGTGTCCGTACTGCTTACCCCTGAGGGAGACTCGGATGCACTTGACATCCCGACTCCGCGATCTTACGCGGAGGCGATAGAGGGTCCCTACTCCTCTCAGTGGCAGGCAGCTATGGACACAGAGATGGCTTCCTTGAAGTCCACAGGAACCTACGTTGACGAGGTTCCCTCGCCTGGGGCGAATATCGTCAGTGGCATGTGGATTTTCAGGGTGAAGCGGCCGCCGGGTTCTCCGCCGGTCTTCAAGGCACATTACGTGGCTCGTGGCTTCAGTCAGCGGTAGGGAGTTGACTACTTTCAGAACTTCTCTCCCACCCCGAAGATGACCACTCTTCGGGTACTGCTGCACATAGCTGCTCACCGTGACTACGAGCTGCACTCTCTTGACTTCAGCACTGCTTTCTTGCAGGGCTGCCTGCACGAGGAGATCTGGCTGCGTCGCCCACCTGGCTTCACTGGGTCTTTTCCTCCTGGCACCCAGTGGAGCCTCCGGCGGCCAGTCTACGGTCTCCGCCAGGCACCACGTGAGTGGCACGACACACTGAGGACTACACTTGCGGCTCTTGGGTTTGCTCCTTCTACTGCCGACTCGTCGATGTTTCTGCGCACCGACACCTCTTTGCCGCCATTCTACATCCTCGTGTACGTCGACGACTTGGTCTTTGCCACAGCTGACACTGCTGGAATCGCCCACGTGAAGTCCGAGCTGCAGAAGAGACACACGTGCACAGACCTGGGTGAAATGCGCAGCTACCTTGGCTAACTGCGCAGCTACCTTGGCTTGCAGATCACCCGGGACAGAGCACGCCGCACCATTACCCTGACTCAGTCACACATGGTGCAGCAGGTCCTTCAGCGCTTCGGCTTCACGTACTCCTCGCCTCAGGCCACTCCTCTGCCTACTCGCCACTCGCTCTCAGCTCTGCCTTTGGATGAGTCCGTAGAGTCGAGTGGCCCGTACCCAGAGCTTGTTGGCTGCCTCATATACCTGATGACCTGCACACGACCTGACCTTGCATACCCTCTTAGCATTCTCGCACGCTATGTTGCTCCTGGGCGACACAGACCGGAGCACATGGCTGCAGCGAAGAGGGTGTTGCGCTACTTGTGCAGTACGTCGGGCATGGGGCTTGTGCTTGGAGGGCGGAGTCCAGTGGTCCTCACTGGGCACGCAGACGCTTCTTGGGCTGACGACCAGGCTACGCAGCGGTCGTCACAGGGTTACACCTTCAGCCTTGGTTCCGGCTCTGTTTCCTGGCGGGCTACCCACTCGTCTTCTGTTCTCGGCTCTAGTTGTGAGGTTGAGATCTACGCAGGAGCCATTGCTGCACAGTAGCTTCGCTGGCTCACCTACCTGCTGACTAACCTCGGAGAGCCGCCTCGTTCTCCTCCAATTCTGTACGTAGACAACAAGGCCTTGCTGGCCTTGTGTCGAGAGCAGAGACTGGAGCACAGAACAAAGCACATTGCTCTCCGCTACTTCCTTGCTCGTGAGCTACAGTAGCGTGGTCAGCTGCGGCTTGCGTACGTGGCCTCTAAGGCCAACACTGCTGATATCTTCACCAAGGCACTTGCGCCTTGTGATCATCAGCGCTTCTGTACTCAGCTGGGACTTGTGCCTGTCTTGCCTCACTTGCTCACCTCTTGACCTTGCTTGTACTGTTACATATATATATGCACATGCTCTTGCTTTTCTAGCCTTTTATATATATGTACTCCTGCATGTGAACTGGCCTTGTGGCCTTGTGCTCGAAATGTGTGGTAACTTTGTGATCCACCCTGAGCTTGCTTTGCTTTGCTTTGCTTGACTGGTCCTGTGACCCCTTGTTCTCCCCCACTTTGCCTATGGGGGTGTGTTAGAACATTATAGCTTATACATTTGTGTAGGCTGTAGTGGGGTAGCCCATAAGGGGTAAAACCCAATTAGGGTTAGTACTTGTACCCAACTGTTTCATAGTTCAATCATTCCTCGTTTCTTCTCATCCACACCACACAAAATACCTTAAAACATGTACCTTCAAAGTTCACCTCGCTCGACGAATAGGCGACAAGTTGACGTGCAAATTTCATTTTGCACCCAACAAAAGGCACACACCAAGAGAAATATTACACTAAACAATGCTATGTATTTTTTTTTCCGATCTTGATGTTTGCCCTTTTGGTGAGCTCCCAAATGATTCGGATGGGTCGTTATCAAAAGTTCTTTCTTCAGTTCTTTAAGGCTTGATGCACACACTTGCAACATGCTGAACGTTCGACACACGATAAAATATGAATCGCACACGATGCGCAAACAACGACGTGACAGCGGACTAGCGAAAACTTAATATTGATTCGACACACATATTCGACATCATGAGTCGCCAGTCACACACTCAACTAAGCATGGAATATACATACATATATAGTGTGAGAATTATAAGCATAGTGAGGAGCCATAGCTAGGGTTTAGCTAGCTAGGCAAGAGAGAATAGAACAAAGGAGGGGTTTCACTAGCAGCAGTTGGGATACATATAGCAAACCCTAACAGGGTTGTACTCGCTATAGAGCACCCCACTACAGGCTAGATAATAACATTCTGACATATAGCACTCTCATGACAAAATTAGAAGAAAGAAAGAGGGGTTTGACTAGCAAGAATGGGGATACAAATAGCAAACCCTAACAGGGTTGTGCTCGCTATAGAGCACCCCACTACAGGCTAGATAAGAACATTCTGACACACCCCCATAGCCAAAGTGGGGTGTAATCAGCAGAGCAAGCAAAGCAGTACAAGCTCAGGGTGGATCACAATGTCACCACACATTCTGAGCACAAGTTCAAGAAGCAATAGTTTAAAGTGAAGAATTATGAGCAAAGCTAGAGGCTATCGCAGAGGGCAAGTGAGGAGGAGGAGGCGAGAGTGAAAGGAAAGGAGATAGGAGGCGACGGATGAAGCTGCAGACACACGGGCAACAGGAGGCAGACTGGCACAGCGGCTACCGGATGAAGCCCCCGGACTACAGGGGTAGCTGGCCCCGCGGCTAAAGTAGCGGCAGACGAGCAACGGACCCACGGGCGGCTGGCACAGCTGGCTACGACTGAGCTACCGGACGAAGCCCCCGGACTACAGGTGCTGCTAGCGACACAGCGGCATCCTTCATTCAGCTCCCCAAACAGTCTCACCCCCCCTTGCACACACCCCCTACTACACCCCTAGGGTCACTCACACCCCACCCCCTAGCACGACTCCAGCGACTCCCACACACCCACCCCCCTCAGCGGCAGCTGCAGCAGTGGGAGACAGAGGAGGAGGATGTCAGAACATTATAGCTTACTTATTTGTGTAGGCTATAGTGGGGTATCCCATAGGGGGTACAACCCAATTAGGGTTTCCTATTTGTACTCACTTCGTTCATAGTCATTTCATTTTCGTTCAATTCTTCTCATGGAATCAGAGCAGGTCCCCTCCTAGGGACTGTTCCTAGGGCCCACCGAAGCGCGCCCCGAGGTGCGCGTTCTTTTTTTTAGCGACCCTACTTGTCGCCCTTACCTTCGCGATCCCGCCGCCCTTTAGTCACGGCCCCGCTTTACCCCTACGGCCCCGCTTCGGCCCCGCTTAGGCCCCGCCGGCCCCGCTTAGGCCCCGCTACGGCCCCTCGTCGGCCCCGCTTAGGCCCCGTCGGCCCCGCTTAGGCCCCGTCGGCCCCGCTTAGGCCCCGCTACGGCCCCGCGTCGGCCTCGCTTAGGCCCCGTCGGCCCCGCTTAGGCCCCGTCGGCCCCGCTTAGGCCCCGCTACGGCCCCGCTACGGCCTCGCTACGGCCTTGTCGGCCCCGTCGGCCCCGCCTAGGCCCCGCCGACCCTGCTACGGCCCCGCTACAGCCCGTCGTCGGCCCCGCTACGGCCCCGCTACAACCCCGCTTAGGCCCCGCTGCAGCCCCGCTACGGCCCCCATTGCGGCCCCGCCGCCCGTGCTGCAGCCCGCCGCGCCACCCGTGCAGCCGCCCGTGCGCCGCCCGTGCACCCGCCCGTGAAACCGCCCGTGCAGCCGCCCGTGCAGCCGCCCACCGTGCCGCCCGTGAGCCGCCCCAGCCGCCCGTGAGCCGCCCGTGCAGCCGCCCGCGCCGCCCGTGAGCCCCCGCGTCACCCAAGCCGCGCGAGCCGCCCGAGCCGCCTGAGCCGCCCGAGCCGCCCGATCCGTCTACGGTGCCGGGAGCCGGATCCTGTGGGACTGCTGCTACTCCTGGGTCGGCGGAGTTGCTGAGCTGCTGTGTTGCTGTCCTACTGAGCTGCTCGACCCTTCTTCTCTGGTGAGACTGTCGGCTGCTATCATGGCCACCCCCAGTGTCCTGGCCTTTGACGCTGAGGGTCGCGCCATTGACTTTGCGGTCTGGGTCGAGGACCTGCAGCTGTACTTGCAGTGCGATTCAGTAGATGACATCTCTCTCTTTGACTTTGCCACTGGCGCTGTCCCTGCACCTCCTGCTGATGCTGACCACACTGTTCGCTCCAAGTGGGCCACACGCGATGCTGCTGCACGTCTTGCTGTGCGTCGCCACCTCCCTTCCTCCGAGCGTGCCCACTTTAGTCAGTGCAAGACCGCTCAGGCCTTGTACGACGCTGTAGTTGCGCGCTACTCCTCCCCTTCCACTGCTACACTGAGCCGCCTCATGCTACCGTACCTCTTCCCTGACCTTGCTGCCTTTCCCACAGTCACTGACCTCTTTACCCACCTTCGCGCTAGTGACACTCGCTACCGAGCTGCGCTTCCTGCTGCCTTCCTCGCCGAAAACCCCCCTCCCATGTACATCACCCTCTACTTTCTAGTCACCCGTCTCCCTGAGTCCCTTCGTGTTGTTAGGGACCAGTTTCTCTCTGTCTTTCCCACCACCCTCACTGTCGACCTCCTCGAGAAGTCCCTGCTAGCGGCCGAGAAGAGCATAGTCGCTGTAGGGGCCTCTCGTGGTGACCCGCGCACCCCCATCTTTGAGGGGTGTTCTCCTTCCCCCCTGTTACCCTCTGTCGCCTCTGCTGCTGCGGCCGACCTCGTTGGTTTAGAGTCGGTCGGTGCGGCGTCTGCCCCCAGCGGTAGGCGCCGCTCTGGCAGGAGCAAGGGGGGCAAGGGAGCGGGTGGAGCTAGCGGGGGCGGTGGCGGAGGAGGTGGGGGCGGCGGGGGGAGTGGGGGTGGCGGTGGGGGTGGACGCGGGAGTGGAGGTACTGGTGGCGGCAGTGGAGGCGGAGGTGGCGGCGGAGGTGGTGGCGGAGGTGGCAGTGGGAGCGGCGGGGGCGAGGGTGGCGGCGGTGGCGGCGGAGGCGGGGGTGGCGGTGGTGGAGGTGGTCGGAGTGGCTCGTCCCAGAGGAGCAGCACTGGGGGTGGTCAGCGCTAGCAGCAGCAGCAGCAGCAGCAGCAGCGCTCTCGCGACGTCCCCGCCCCTCAGCAGCTCCGTGAGTGGTACTCGCAGCGTCAGCGTGGTGGGGCGTTCGGTCCCTACACCTACGTCTTTCGCACCGGCGACCGCGCGGGTGAGCAGTGTGGGGGCACCCACACCGCTCGTCGCTGCTTTGCACGCTTGACCGACGCTTGGCGCCAGCAGTTTCCGGAGGCCTCTGAGATCCCCCGCTGGGGAGAGCTGTCTAGGGCTGGTGTCGCTGTTTTTTATCTTGACTTTGATGCTTTCTTTGCTGCCATGTATGCTGTGACTGTTGGTGATGATGGTGACTGTTACCGGTGTTTCCCGCCCGACCCGGGCATTGGTACTGCTGCGTCAGGTGCCAGTGAGGGTGCTGCTCTAGGTGCCAGTGCGTCTGTGCTCTCAGGTACTGGTGAGTCTGCCCTCTCAGGTACTGTGTCGGCTTCTGCCTCTCACACCTTCACCCTTGACTCTGGGGCGTCTCGCTCCTTCTTTCGGGACCGCACCACTCTCACGCCGCTTACTCGGCCGGTTGCGGTGTCCCTGGCTGACCCCTCTGGGGGTCCTGTCCTGTCTCGTTTCTCCACAGTCCTCCCGTGTCCGGCGGCTCCCTCTGGCACCCTGACTGGTCTTTACCTCCCCTCGTTCTCTACGAACCTGGTGAGTGGTGCTGACCTACAGGATGTGGGTTTCGACCAGTTCACTCCTGCTCGTCAGCGGGTGACGCACTGCACAGAGGCTAGCACAGGTCGCCACCTGGCTACGTTTACACGTCAGCCAGGGTCGAGCCTGTACACACTGACCACTGCTTCTCCTCCCGGTGCTGAGTCTGGTAGAGTCCCTTCGTCTGGACAGGTGTTTGCTGCAGCGTCCAGGTCTGGTCCTGAGTCTGCCCCCTGTTCGTGTCGCCGTCTGTCTCACGAGACTCTCCTCTGGCACCACCGCCTTGGCCAACCCTCTCTGCTTTGGCTCAGAGGCATGGCCTCCCGTCTTCTTGTGTCTGGTCTCCCCCGGTCCCTCCCTCCCCTTCCTCAGGGCCCTGGCCCTGCCTGTGTCCCCTGTGTCGAGGGGCGCCAGCGTGCTGCCCCTCACTCCTCCCAGTTTCCTCCGACAGAGGCTCCGTTGCAGACACTTCACATGGACGTGTGGGGCCCTGCCCGCGTCCGTGGACTCGGTCACGAGCGCTACTTCCTGCTGGTGGTTGACGACTACTCGCGTTACACCACAGTCTTCCCCTTGCGCAGCAAGGGTGATGTCACTGAGGTGCTGATCGACTGGATCCGCGCAGCTCGTCTCCAGCTCAGGCAGAGCTTTGGCTCGGACTTTCCTGTGTTGCGTCTGCACTCGGACAGAGGCGGAGAGTTCTCCTCTGGCCTTCTGCGTGCCTTCTGTCATGCGCGAGGCATCCCCCAGACCTTCACGCTTCCGGACTCACCGCAGCAAAATGGGATTGCAGAGCGCCGCATTGGCATGGTCATGGACGTCGCTCGTACGTCTATGATGCATGCGGCTGCCCCCCATTTTCTGTGGCCGTTTGCGGTCAGGTACGCGGCGCATCAGATCAACCTCCACCCCAGGGTCTCCAGGCCGGAGACCTCCCCAGCCCTGCTGTGGACGGGGAAGGTTGGCGATGCGTCGGCGTTCCGGGTCTGGGGATCTCGGGCGTTTGTCCGCGACTTGTCTGCGGACAAGCTGTCCCCTCGCGCTGCTCCCTGCGTCTTCCTGGGGTTCCCCCCCGACGCCCCTGGGTGGCAGTTCTACCACCCCACCTCTCGACGTGTTCTGTCCTCCCAGGACGTCACGTTCGACGAGTCGGTACCCTACTACCGCCTCTTCCCCTACCGCACTCCGTCCCTCCCCCCGCCCCCGCTCTTCTTGGTACCAGGTCCGCCCCCGGTAGACCCCCTCACCCCTCAGGGTCCTGCCCCTTCAGGTGAGTCCCAGGTAGACGCGGTCGAGCCTGTCGAGGTCACTGGTGACTCTGGTGCTGCTGCGGGAGCCGAGCCTGGGGGTGCTGGGACTGGAGGTGCTACACTTGGGGGTGCTGAGCCTGGGGGTGCGGAGTCTGGAGGTGCTGAGCCTGGGGGTGCTGAGCCTGGGGGTGCTGAGCCTGGGGGTACTGAGTCTGGGGGTGCTGGGCCTGGGGGTGCTGAGCCTGGGGGTGCTGAGACTGGGGGTGCTCCGCCTGGAGGTGCTTTGCGTGAGGGTGCTGAGCCTGGAGATTCTTCGCCTGGAGGTTCTCGGCCTGGAGGTGCTTCGTCTCGCCGAGAGCCACTCTCCCCACAGGAGCTACGTGAGTGGTTTACCCGGCGCTGGAGGTGTGCTGCTGGTGCTGGAGGTTCTTCGGCTGCAGAGGGTGCTGCTGCCACGCGTCCTGGAGGTGCTCGTGCTGTGGGTGCTGGAGCTGCTGGGCCTGAGGGTTCTCCTGGAGCTGGTGCTGCTGAGGGTGTTGGCGCTGAGACTACTGCTGGCGGTCCGACTGACAGTGCTCCTGGTGCTGCTGGGGGTTCTGGAGCTACTGGAGGTGCTGCTGGAGGTGCTGCTAGAGCGGGTACTCCTGCTGGGGGTACTGGTGCTGTCCCTGCTGTTTCTGGCGTCGCCACGCGGCCCCGACCGTACTTCGTTCCGCTCCTGCAGCAGGTTCTTGGTCTTACACCTTCTCCTGGTCCTCCTCCTCCTCCCTTAGAGGGTTAACAGCCAGTCCCGTCACAGTCACAGCTACAGCGTGCCTCCCCTTTGCCTGCTCCTTCTCCCTACACTGGTCCGACTGGAGGTCTTACTGAGCGTCGTGAGCCTGCGTCTTGTCCTGCGTCGCCTGTTCGTACTGCACACACTAGTGGTCGTGGTTCGCGTCAGCGTCCTCCTCCTGTCCCTGGTACGCACCGGATGTCTCTGTGTCCGTCCACTGCTCCTCTGCGTGCCCCTTTGCCTTCTCCTGCTTCCTCTCTTCCTGCTCTTGCCGACCCGGAGTCGGACTCTCTTCGTGCTGCCAGTCCTACTGTCACGCGTCTCCTTGCTACTGCTGTCACTGACCCTTCTTTCGAGTCTTCTGCTGCGTCTGCCCTTGTCACTGAGCTCGTCGACTTTGCTGCGCGCTGTCGCCTAGACTACGCTGCTAGTCTTGTCGCTGCGTCTGAGTCTGCCTGTCCTCCGTCCGTCGGGGGTGAGTGTGCCCTTGGCACGGACGTCCTTGAGGACAGGCAGGAGGAGTTCCAGTGTCTGGCCGCCGCTTCACCTCATCTCGCGTCTGTACTGCTAGCCCCTGAGGGAGACCCGGATGCACTTGACATCCCGACTCCGCGCTCTTACGCGGAGGCGATAGAGAGTCCCTACTCCTCTCAGTGGCAGGCAGCTATGGATGCAGAGATGGCTTCCTGGAAGTCCACAGGCACCTACGTTGACGCTGTTCCCCCTCCTGGGGCGAACATAGTCAGTGGCATGTGGATTTTCAGGGTGAAGCGGCCGCCGGGTTCTCCGCCTGTCTTCAAGGCGCGTTACGTGGCTCGTGGCTTCAGTCAGCGGCAGGGAGTTGACTACTTTCAGACCTTCTCCCCCACCCCGAAGATGACCACTCTTTGGGTACTGCTGCACGTTGCTGCTCACCGTGACTACGAGCTGCACTCTCTCGACTTCAGCACTGCTTTCTTGCAGGGCAGCCTGCACGAGGAGATCTGGCTACGTCGCCCACCTGGCTTCACTGGGTCTTTCCCTCCTGGTACCCAGTGGAGTCTCCGGCGTCCAGTCTACGGTCTCCGCTAGGCGCCACGTGAGTGGCACGACACAGTGAGGACTACGCTGGCGGCACTTGGGTTTGCTCCTTCTACTGCCGACCCGTCGCTGTTTCTGCGCACCGACACCTCTCTGCCGCCGTTCTACATCCTCGTGTACGTCGACGACTTGGTCTTTGCCACAGCTGACACTGCTGGACTCGCCTACGTGAAGTCTGAGCTGCAGAAGAGACACACGTGCACTGACCTGGGTAAACTGCGCAGCTACCTTGGCCTGCAGATCACCCGGGACAGAGCACGCCGCACCATTACCCTGACTCAGTCACACATGGTGCAGCAGGTCCTTCAGCGCTTCGGCTTCACGTACTCCTCGCCTCAGGCCACTCCTCTGCCTACTCGCCACTCGCTCTCAGCTCTGCCTTCGGATGAGTCCGTAGAGTCGAGTGGTCCGTATGCAAAGCTTGTTGGCTGCCTCATGTACCTGATGACCTGCACACGACCTGACCTTGCATACCCTCTTAGCATTCTTGCACGCTATGTTGCTCCTGGGAGACACCGACCAGAGCACATGGCTGCAGCGAAGAGGGTGTTGCGCTACTTGTGCAGTACGTCGGGCATGGGGCTAGTGCTTGGAGGGCGCAGTCCAGTGGTCCTCACTGGGCACGCGGACGCTTCTTGGGCTGACGACCAGGCTACGCAGCGGTCGTCACAGGGTTACACCTTCAACCTTGGTTCCGGCTCTGTTTCGTGGCGAGCTACCCGCTCAATTCTGTTCTCGGCTCCAGTTGTGAGGCTGAGATCTACGCCGGGGCTATGGCTGCTCAGGAGCTTCGCTGGCTCACCTACCTGCTGACCGACCTTGGAGAGCCGCCTCGTTCTCCTCCAGTCCTGTACGTAGACAACAAGGCCATGCTGGCCTTGTGTCGAGAGCAGCGACTGGAGCACAAAACAAAGCACATTGCTCTCCGTTACTTTCTTGCTCGTGAGCTGCAGCAGCGTGGATAGTTGCGACTTGCGTACGTGGCCTCTGAGGCCAACACTGCTGATGTCTTCACCAAGGCACTTGCGCCTTGTGATCATCAACGTTCCTGCACGCAGCTGGGTCTTGTGCCTGTCTTGCCTCACTTGCTCACTTCTTGACCTTGCTTGTACCTTGACCTATACGTACTCTTGTTCTTGCTCGCTTGACTCTTGTATATCTCTATATATGATCTTGCATGTGAACTGGCCTTGTGGCTCTTGAACTTGTGCTCGGAATGTGTGGTGACTTTGTGATCCACCCTGAGCTTTGCTCGCTTTGCTTGACTGGTCTTGTGACCCCTTGTTCTCCCCCACTTTGCCTATGGGGGTGTGTCAGAACATTATAGCTTACTTATTTGTGTAGGCTATAGTGGGGTATCCCATAGGGGGTACAACCCAATTAGGGTTTCCTATTTGTACTCACTTCGTTCATAGTCATTTCATTCTCGTTCAATTCTTCTCAGAGGAGGAGCAGGGGAGCCCACACACCCGCCACCCCCATACTCGCCACCCCCTACTCGCCACTCCCCAAACACTAACTCAGGCAGGGCGGGATGGCGGGTAGGGAGGTTACGGGTGAGAAAGTGTGAACGAGAATGAATGACTATGAAGTGAAGTGAATACAAATAGGAAACCCTAATTGTGTTGTACCCCCTATGGGATACCCCACTATAGCCTACAGAAACAAGTAAGCTATATGTTCTGACACACCCCCATAGGCAAAGTGGGGGAGAACAAGGGGTCACAAGACCAGTCAAGCAAAGCAAAGCAAAGCTCAGGGTGGATCACAAAGTCACCACGCATTCCGAGCACAAGTTCAAAGGCCAGAAGGCCAGTTCACATGCAAGATCATATATAGAGATATACAAGAGTCAAGCAAGCAAGAGCAAGAGTATATATAGGCGAAGGTACAAGCAAGGTCAAGAGGAGAGCAAGTGAGGCAAGACAGGCACAAGACCCAACTGCGTGCAACAACGCTGATGATCACAAGGCGCAAGTGCCTTGGTGAAGACATCAGCAGTGTTGGCCTCAGAGGCCATGTACGCAAGTCGCAACTGTCCACGCTGCTGTAGCTCACGAGCAAGAAAGTAGCGGAGAGCAATGTGCTTCGTTCTGTGCTCCAGTCGCTGCTCTCGACACAAGGCCAGCATGGCCTTGTTGTCTACGTACAGGACTGGAGGAGAACGAGGCTGCTCTCCAAGGTCGGTCAGCAGGTAGGTGAGCCAGCGTAACTCCTGTGCAGCCATAGCCCCAGCGTAGATCTCAGCCTCACAACTGGAGCCGAGAACAGAAGACGAGCGGGTAGCCCGCCACGAGACAGAGCCGGAACCAAGGCTGAAGGTGTAACCCTGTGACGACCGCTGCGTAGCCTGGTCGTCAGCCCAAGAAGCGTCTGCGTGCCCAGTGAGGACCACTGGACTGCGCCCTCCAAGCACTAGCCCCATGCCCGACGTACTGCACAAGTAGCGCAACACCCTCTTCGCTGCAGCCATGTGCTCTGGTCGGTGTCTCCCAGGAGCAACAAAGCGTGCGAGAATGCTAAGAGGGTATGCGAGGTCAGGTCGTGTGCAGGTCATCAGGTACATGAGGCAGCCAACAAGCTCTGCAAACGGGCCACTCGACTCTACGGACTCATCCAAAGGCAGAGCTGAGAGCGAGTGGCGAGTAGGCAGAGGAGTGGCCTGAGGCGAGGAGTACGTGAAGCCGAAGCGCTGAAGGACCTGCTGCACCATGTGTGACTGAGTCAGGGTAATGGTGCGGCGTGCTCTGTCCCGGGTGATCTGCAAGCCAAGGTAGCTGCGCAGTTCACCCAGGTCAGTGCACGTGTGTCTCTTCTGCAGCTCGGACTTCACGTAGGCGAGTCCAGCAGTGTCAGCTGTGGCAAAGACCAAGTCGTCGACGTACACGAGGATGTAGAACGGCGGCAGAGAGGTGTCGGTGCGCAGAAACAGCGACGGGTCGGCAGTAGAAGGAGCAAACCCAAGTGCCGCGAGCGTAGTCCTCAGTGTGTCGTGCCACTCACGTGGCGCCTGGCGGAGACCGTAGACTGGACGCCGGAGACTCCACTGGGTACCAGGAGGGAAAGACCCAGTGAAGCCAGGTGGGCGACGCAGCCAGATCTCCTCGTGCAGGCTGCCCTGCAAGAAAGCTATGCTGAAGTCGAGAGAGTGCAGCTCGTAGTCACGGTGAGCAGCAACGTGCAGCAGAACCCGAAGAGTGGTCATCTTCGGGGTGGGGGAGAAGGTCTGAAAGTAGTCAACCCCCTGCCGCTGACTGAAGCCACGAGCCACGTAACGCGCCTTGAAGACAGGCGGAGAACCCGGTGGCCGCTTCACCCTGAAAATCCACATGCCACTGACGATGTTCGCCCCAGGAGGGGGAACAGCGTCAACGTAGGTGCCTGTGGACTTCCAGGAAGCCATCTCTGCATCCATAGCTGCCTGCCACTGAGAGGAGTAGGGACCCTCTATCGCCTCCGCGTAAGAGCGCGGAGTCGGGATGTCTGGTGCATCCGGGTCTCCCTCAGGGGCTAGCAGTACAGACGCGAGACGAGGTGAAGCGGCGGCCAGACACTGGAACTCCTCCTGCCTGTCCTCAAGGACGTCCGTGCCAAGCGCACACTCACCCCCGACGGACGGAGGACAGGCGGACTCAGACTCAGTGACAAGACGAGCAGCGTAGTCTAGACGACAGCGCGCAGCAAAGTCGACAAGCTCAGTGACAAGGGCAGACGCAGCAGACGACTCGAAGGAAGGGTCAGTGACAGCAGTAGCAAGGAGACGCGTGACAGTAGGACTGGCAACACGAAGAGAGTCCGACTCCGGGTCGGCAAGAGCAGGAAGAGAGGAAGCAGGAGGAGAAGGCAAAGGGGCACGCAGAGGAGCAGTGGACGGACGCAGTGACATCCGGTGCGTGCCAGGGACAGGAGGAGGACGCTGACGCGACCCGCGACCACTAGCGCGCTCAGTACGAACAGGCGACACAGGACGAGACGCAGGCTCACGACGCTCAGTAAGACCTCCAGTCGGACCAGCGTAGGGAGAAGGAGCAGGCAAAGGGGAGGCAGGACGTAGCTGTGGCTGTGACCGGACAGGCTGCGGACCCTCTAAGGGAGGAGGAGGAGGTGTAAGACCAAGAACCTGCTGCAGGAGCGGAACGAAGTACGGTCGGGGCCGCGCGGCGACGCTAGAAACAGCAGGAACAGCACCAGCAGCCCCGGCAGGAGCACCCACTCCAGCAGCACCTCCAGCAGCACCACCAGAAGCTCCAGAACCTCCAGCAGCAGCACCAGGAGCACTGTCAGTCGGACCGCCAACGGCAGGCTCAGCGCCAACACCCTCAGCAGTACCAGCTCCAGGAGAACTCTCTGACCCAGCAGCTCCAGCACCCACAGTACGAGCACCGGCGGGACGCGCGGCAGCAGTACCCTCTGCAGCCGAAGAACCACCAGCACCAGCAGCACGCCTCCAGCGCCTGGCAAACCACTCACGCAGCTCCTGTGGGGAGAGTGGCTCCCGGCGAGACGAAGCACCCCCAGGCACAGCACCCCCAGGCTCAGCACCCCCAGGCTCAGCACCCCTAGGCACAGCACCCCCAGGCACAGCACCCCCAGGCTCGGCACCTCCAGGCTCAGCACCCCCAGGCACAGCACCCCCAGGCTCGGCACCTCCAGGCTCAGCACCCCCAGGCACAGCACCCCCAGGCTCAGCACCCCCAGGCTCAGCACCCCCAGACTCCGCACCCCCAGGCTCAGCTCCCGCAGCAGCACCAGAGTCACCAGTGACCTCGACAGGCTCGACCGCGTCTACCTGGGACACACCTGAAGGGGCAGGACCCTGAGGGGGGAGGGGGACTACCGGGGGGGGACCTGGTACCAAGAAGAGCGGGGGTGGGGGGAGGGACGGAGTGCGGTAGGGGAAGAGGCGGTAGTAGGGTACCGACTCGTCGAACGTGACGTCCTGGGAGGACAGAACACGTCGAGAGGTGGGGTGGTAAAACTGCCACCCAGGGGCGTCGGGGGGGAACCCCAGGAAGACGCAGGGAGAAGCACGAGGGGACAGCTTGTCCGCAGACAGGTCGCGAACAAACGCCCGAGATCCCCAGACCCGGAACGCCGACGCATCTCCAACCTTCCCCGTCCACAGCAGGGCTGGGGAGGTCTCCGGTCGAGAGACCCTGGGGTGGAGGTTGATCTGGTGCGCAGCGTACCTGACCGCAAACGGCCACAGAAAATGGGGAGCAGCCGCATGCATCATGGACGTACGAGCGACGTCCATGACCATGCCAATGCGGCGCTCAGCAATCCCATTCTGCTGTGGTGAGTCCGGAAGCGTGAAGGTCTGACGGATACCTCGCGCACGACAGTAGGCACTCAGGAGGCCAGAGGAGAACTCTCCGCCTCTGTCCGAGTGCAGACGCAAAACAGGGAAGTCAGAGCCAAAGCTTTTCCGAAGCTGGAGACGAGCTGCGCGGATCCAGTCGATCAACACCTCAGTGACCTCACCCTTGCTGCGCAAGGGGAAGACTGTGGTGTAACGCGAGTAGTCGTCAACCACCAGCAGGAAGTAGCGCTCCTGACCCTGTCCACGGACGCGGGCTGGGCCCCACACGTCCATGTGAAGCGTCTGCAACGGGGCCTCTGTCGGAGGAAACTGGGAGGAGTGAGGGGCAGCACGCTGGCGCCCCTCGACACAGGGGACACAGGTAGGGCCAGGGCCCGGAGGAAGGGGAGGGAGAGACCGGGGAAGACCAGACACAAGGACTCGCGAGGCCATGCCTCTGAGCCGAAGCAGAGAGGGGTGGCCAAGGCGGTGGTGCCAGAGGAGGGTCTCGTGAGACAGACGACGACACGAGCAGGGGGCAGACTCAGGACCAGACCTGGACGCTGCAGCAAACACCTGACCAGACGAAGGGACCCTACCAGACGTAGCACCTGGAGGAGAAGCAGTGGTCAGTGTGTACAGGCTCGACCCTGGCCGACGTGTAAACGTAGCCAGGTGGCGACCTGTATCCGCCTCCGTGCAGTGGGTCACCCGCTGACGAGCAGGGGTGAACTGGTGGACACCCGCATCCTGGAGGTCAGCACCACTCACCAAGTTCGTCGAGAACGAGGGGAGGTAGAGACCAGTCAGGGTGCCAGAGGGGGCCGCCGGACACGGGAGGACAGTGGAGAAGCGAGACAGGACTGGCCCCCCAGAGGGGTCAGCCAGGGACACCGCAACCGGCCGACTCAGCGGCGTGAGAGTGGTGCGGTCCCTAAAGAAGGAGCGAGACGCTCCAGAGTCAAGGGTGAAGGTGTGAGAGGCCGAAGCCGACACAGTACCTGAGAGGGCAGACTCACCAGCACCTGAGAGCACAGACGCACTGGCACCTAGAGCAGCAGCCTCACTAGTACCTGACGCGGCAGTACCAATGCCCGGGTCGGGCGGGAAACACCGGTAACAGTCATCCTCATCACTACCAGTCACAGCATACATAGCAGAGAGAATAGCATCAAAATCAAGATCATAAATAGCTACACCAGCCCTAGACAGCTCTCCCCAGCGGGGGATCTCAGCGGCCTCCGGAAACTGCTGACGCCAGGCGTCGGTCAGGCGGCCAAAGCAGCGACGGGCTGTGTGGGCGCCTCCACACCTCTCCCCTGCACGGTCACCGGTGCGAAGAACGTAGGGGCAGAGACCAAGCGCACCACCACGCTGACGCTGCAAGTACCACTCACGGAGCTGCTGAGGGGCGGGGACGGTGCGAGAGCGCTGCTGCTGCTGTGACTGCTGCTGCGGCTGCTACTGCTGCTGCTGCTGGCGCTGACCACCCCCAGAGCTGCTCCGCTGGGACGGGCCACTCCGACCCCCGCCTCCACCGCCACCCCCGCCTCCACCGCCACCCCCGTCTCCACCGCCACCTCCCCCACCAGGACCGTCGCTCCCACCGCTCCCACCGCCTCCTCCGCTACCACCTCCGCCGCCACCTCCGCCTCCACCGCCGCCACCAGTACCTCCACTCCCGCCACCACCCCCACCGCCACCCCCACTCCCCCCGCCACTCCCACCGCCTCCTCCACCGCCCCCTCTAGCTCCCCCCGCTCCCTTGCCCCCCTTGCCCTTGCCAGAGCGGCGTCTGCCGCTGGGGGCAGACGCCGCGCCGACCGACTCAAAACCAGCGAGGTCGGCCGCAGCGGCAGAGGCGACAGAGGGCAGCAGGGGGGAAGGACCACACCCCTCAAAGATGGGGGTGCGAGGGTCACCCCGAGAGGCCCCTACAGCGACAATACTCTTCTCACCCGCTAGCAGGGACTCCTCAAGGAGGTCGACAGTGAGAGTGGTGGGACAGACAGAGAGAAACTGGTCCCTAACGACACGAAGGGACTCAGGGAGACGGGTGACGAGAAAGTAGAGAGTGATGTACATGGGAGGAGGGTTCGCAGCGCGGAACTCAGCAGGAAGGGCAGCGCGGTAGCGGGTGTCACTAGCACGGAGGTGGGTAACGAGGTCAGCGACAGTGGGAAAGGAAGCGAGGTCAGGGAAGAGAAACGGTAGCATGAGGCGGCTAAGGGTAGCGGAGGAAGGGGAAGAGTAGCGTGCAACTACAGCGTCGTACAAGGCCTGAGCGGTCTTGCACTGACTAAAGTGGGCACGCTCAGAGGAAGGGAGGTGGCGACGCACAGCAAGACGTGCAGCAGCATCGCGGGTTGCCCACTTGGAGCGAACGGCAGAGTCAGCATCAGCAGGTGGGGCAGGGACAGCGCCAGAGACAAAGTCAAAGAGAGAGACCTCATCTATCGCATCACACAGTAAGTACAGCTGCAGGTCTTCAATCCAGACGGCAAAGTCAATGGCCCTCCCCTCAGCGTCAAAAGTAAGAACATTGGGGGTGGCCATGGCAGCAGCTGAAAGTCTCACCGGGCTGGGAGAGTCGGGTAGGTCAGCAGCAGAGGAACACAGCTCAGGAACAGCAGCACGGCTCCTCAGGCGGCTCGGGCGGCTCGGGCGGCTCGGGCGGCTCGGGCGGCTCGGGCGGCTCGGGCGGCTCGGGCGGCTCGCGCGGCTCGGGTGGCGTAGGGGCTCACGGGCGGCGCGGGCTGCTGGGGCTGCTCACGTGCAGCACGGCGGGCTGCAGCAGGGGCCGCGGGGAGGGCTGTAGCGGGGCCGACGGCGGGCCGACGGCGGGCTGTAGCGGGGCCGGGGCGGGCTGTAGCTGGGCCGGCGACGGGCTGTAGCAGGGGCCGGTGGCGGGCTGTAGCGGGGCCGGGGGCAGGCTGTAGCTGGGCCGGCGGCGGGCTGTAGCTGGGCCGGCGGCGGGCTGTAGCTGGGCCGGGGGCGGGCTGTAGCTGGGCCGGCGGCGGGCTGTAGCTGGGCCGGCGGCGGGCTGTAGCAGGGGCCGGTGCGGGCTGTAGCGGGGCCAACGGCGGGCCGTAGTGGGGCCGGTGGCAGGCTGTAGCGGGGCCAGTGGCGGGGTGTAGCGAGGCCAGTGGCGGGCTGTAGCGGGGCCGACAGCAGCTGAAGCGGGGCCGGCGTAGGGCCGTGGCGGGGCCGACGAGGTCTGGGCGGGGCCGACGAGGGGCCGAAGTGGGGCCTAGGCGGGCCGGCGGGGCCTAAGCGGGGCCAACGCGGGGCCGACGGGGCCTAAGCAGGGCCAACGCGGGGCCGACGGGGTCTAGGCGGGGCCGACGCGGGGCCAAAGCGGGGCCTAAGCGGGGCCGACGGGCCTAAGCGGGGCTACGCGGGGCCGACGTGGGGCCTAAGCGGGGCCGACGGGGGGTTACGCGGGGCCGACGTGGGGCCTAGGCGGGGCCGACGAGGAGCCGACGGGGTTTAGGTGGGGCCGACGCGGGGCCTAAGTGGGGCCGACGGGGGCTACGCGGGGCCGACGAGGGGCCTAGGCGGGGCCGACGAGGGGCCTAAGGGGGGGGGGGCCGACGAGGGGCCTAAGCGGGAGCACGACGGGGAGGGCGACACGGAGGGTCGCTAAAAAAAATGCGCGCCTCGGGGCGCGCTTCGGTGGGCCCTAGGAACAGGCCCTAAGAAGGGACCTGCTCTGATTCCATGAGAAAGTGTGAACGAGAATGAATGACTATGAAGTGAAGTGAATACAAATAGGAAACCCTAATTGTGTTGTACCCCCTATGGGATACCCCACTATAGCCTACAGAAACAAGTAAGCTATATGTTCTGACAACGGGGGGGGGGGGGGGGGGGGGAACCGACGCGCGGCCGCCCAGGGCGCCAAGACAGGCAGCAGAAGGGGGGGGCGGCGCTCGCCCCCCTCCCCCAGGTAAGTCCTCCCGTCGCCTGTCGAGGCGACCCTCGGGGATACAAATAGCAAACCCTAACAGGGTTGTACTGCTATAGAGCACCCCACTACAGGCTAGATAAGAACATTCTGACATCTCATTCCATTCCATGTAATCATGCACCCACGCACAAGGACAACAAGCTGAGTAAATAACATGAGGTTGCACGAACAAGCTCATAACCGAATTATAAGCCCACCCTATTTAATTTCAACCTTCGTGTTGTTAACATCTATGACGTTATGCGGAAGCGTTTCAACTGGTATTACAAACTTGTACTCGGCAACACTTAACATCATTTGCAGCCCTTTGAGCGTGACAGCTTGTCACCTCCTAGCCAAGTGCGTAGAAAAATTGCAAGCGAGTAGTTATGCCTTTCTCAGCCTATAAGCCAAGTAAGTTGGTCGAGCAAAGTTTCGGCAGCACCATGGTAGCGATTCTACTCTCTTCAATACGTAGTAGTAGAAAATGAACTTGAAAGGCGAAATGAAAAATAGTTGTTGTATCCATAAACAATTACAAGCACATATTTATATAAAATCCTACGCACATACAAAGGCATGCATAAAAGTATTTGTAGAACAAGGTCTTGATTTTTGCCACGCTGTAATAGAAAACGGTTGCATAATTTCTTAGGATCTTGCCTTTTTTCTTTGTCAGAATATTATAGCTTAATTATTTGTGTAGGCTATAGTGGGGTATCCCATAGGGGGTACAACCCAACTAGGGTTTCCTATTTGTACTCACTTCGTTCATAGTTCACCCATTCTCTCGTTCACTTCTTCTCATGGAATCAGAGCAGGTTCCCCTGTGGGAACTGTGCTTAGGGCCCACCACCTAGAACTTTTTTTTTCTGCCCTAGCGCCTAAGTGCCCTAGCGCCCGCCCTAGCGCCCGCCCTAGCGAGCGCCCTAGCGCCCACCTCGGCGCCCGCCCTTTCGAGCCGCCCGTTAGCGCCGCCCGTTAACGCCGCCCGTTAGCGCCGCCCGTGCGGCCGCCCGTTCGCGCCGCCCGTTAGCGCCGCCCGTTAGCGCCGCTCGTTAGCGCCGCCCGTGCAGCCGCCCATTCGCGCCGCCCGTTAGCGCCGCCAGTAGCGCCGCCCGTGCGGCCGCCCGTAGCGCCGCCCGTGAGCCGCCGCCCGTCGCGCCACCCGTTAGCGCCGCCCGTGAGCGCCGCCCTTGCAGCCGCCCGTAGCGCTGCCCAATAGCGCCGCCCGCCGCACTGCCCGTGCGGCCGCCCTAGCGCCGCCCGTCGAGCTGTCCGCTGCCCGCCCGAGCGCCGCCCGTCCCGCTGCCCAACGCGCCGCCCGTCCCGCTGCCCAGACCGCCGCCCACGCACCGCCCTGGCGCCGCCCGACGACCAGCCCATGCAGCCGCCCATGTAGCCGCCCGTGCACC
Organism: Closterium sp. NIES-65; assembly: GCA_948144175.1. Classification (NCBI taxonomy): domain Eukaryota; kingdom Viridiplantae; phylum Streptophyta; class Zygnematophyceae; order Desmidiales; family Closteriaceae; genus Closterium; species Closterium sp. NIES-65. Next base: position 870,801 of record CANXME010000741.1, read on the forward strand.
CGCCCGTGCACCCGCCCGTGCAACCGCCCGTGCGCCCGCCCGTGAGCCGCCCGTGCACCCGCCCGTGCAGCCGCCCGTGCACCCGCCCATGCACCCGCCCGTGCAACCGCCCGTGCAGCAGCCCGTGAGCCGCCCGCTAGCCGCCCACGAGCCACACCAGCCGCCCGTGCAGCCGCCCGAGCGCCGCCCCAGCCGCCCGTGTCGCCGCCCGAGCCGCCTGAGCCGCCCGAGCCGCCCGAGCCGCCCGAGCCGCCCGCGCCGCCCCAGCCGCCCCAGCCGCCCGAGCCGCCCGAGCCGCCCGAGCCGCCCGAGCCGCCCGAGCTGCCCGAGCCGCCAGAGGAGCCGCACTCCTGCTCCTGTGGGGCTACTGCTGCTCCTGGGCTGTGTTACTGTGCCGCTGACCTACCCGACTCTTCCTGCCCGGTGAGACTGTCAGCTGCTGTCATGGCCACCCCCAATGTCCTATCTTTTGACGCTGAGGGTAGAGCCATTGACTTTGCAGTTTGGATTGAAGACCTGCAGCTGTACTTACTGTGTGATGCGATAGATGAGGTCTCTCTCTTTGACTTTGTCTCTTGCGCTGTCCCTGCCCCTCCTGCTGATGCTGACTCCGCCGTTCGCTCCAAGTGGGCGACCCGCGATGCTGCTGCACGTCTTGCTGTGCGTCGCCACCTCCCTTCCTCCGAGCGTGCCCACTTTAGTCAGTGCAAGACCGCTCAGGCCTTGTACGACGCTGTAGTTGCACGCTACTCCTCCCCTTCCTCCGCTACGCTGAGCCGCCTCATGCTACCGTTTCTCTTCCCTGACCTCGCTGCCTTTCCCACTGTCGCTGACCTCATTACCCACCTCCGCGCTAGTGACACTCGCTACCGCGCTGCACTTCCTGCTGAGTTCCGCGCCGCAAACCCTCCTCCCATGTACATCACTCTCTACTTTCTCGTCACCCGTCTCCCTAAGTCCCTTCGTGTCGTTAGGGACCAGTTTCTCTCTGTCTGTCCCACCACCCTCACTGTCGACCTCCTTGAGGAGTCCCTGCTAGCGGCTGAGAAGAGCATCGTCGCTGTAGGGGCCTCTCGGGGTGACCCTCGCACCCCCATCTTTGAGGGGTGTTCTCCTTCCCCCCTGCTGCCCTCTGTCGCCTCTGCCGCTGCGGCCGACCTCGCTGGTTTTGAGTCGGTCGGTGCGGCGTCTGCCCCCAGCGGTAGACGCCGCTCTGGCAAGGGCAAGGGGGGCAAGGGAGCGGGTGGAGCTAGAGGGGGCAGTGGCGGAGGAGGTGGGGGTGGCGGGGGGAGTGGGGGTGGCAGTGGAGGTGGTGGCGGGAGTGGAGGTACTGGTGGAGGCGGTGGAGGCGGAGGTTGCGGCGGAGGCGGTAGCGGAGGAGGCGGGGGCGAGGGTGCCGGTGGGGGCGGTGGCAGTGGAGACGGGGGTGGCGGTGGAGGCGGGGGTGGCGGTGGCGGCGGGGGTCGGAGTGGCTCGTCCCAGCGGAGCAGCTCTTGGGGTGGTCAGCGCCAGCAGCAGCAGCAGCAGCAGCAGTAGCAGCAGCAGCAGCCACAGCAGCAGCAGCGCTCTCGCGCCGTCCCCGCCCCTCAGCAGCTCCGTGAGTGGTACTTGCAGCGTCAGCGTGGTGGTGCGTTTGGTCCCTGCCCCTACGTCCTCCTCCTGTCCCTGGCACGCACCGGATGTCCCTGCGTCCGTCCACTGCTCCTCTGCGTGCCCCTTTGCCTTCTCCTCCCGCTTCCTCTCTTCCTGCTCTTGCCGACCCGGAGTCGGACTCTCTTCGTGCTGCCAGTCCTACTGTCACGCGTCTCCTTGCTACTGCTGTCACTGACCCTTCCTTCGAGTCGTCTACTGCGTCTGCCCTTGTCACTGAGCTTGTCGACTTTGCTGCGCGCTGTCGTCTAGACTACGCTGCCAGTCTTGTTGCTGAGTCTGAGTCTGCCTGTCCTCCGTCCGTCGGGGGTGAGTGTGCCCTTGGCACGGACGTCCTTGAGGACCGGCAGGAGGAGTTCCAGTGTCTGGCCGCCGCTTCACCTCATCTCGCGTCTGTACTGCTAGCCCCTGAGGGAGACCCGGATGCACCAGACATCCCGACTCCGCGCTCTTACGCGGAGGCGATAGAGGGTCCCTACTCCTCTCAGTGGCAGGCAGCTATGGATGCAGAGATGGCTTCCTGGAAGTCCACATGCACCTACGTCGACGCTGTTCCCCCTCCTGGGGCGAACATCGTCAGTGGCATGTGGATTTTCAGGGTGAAGCGGCCGCCGGGCTCTCCGCCTGTCTTCCAGGCGCGTTACGTGGCTCGTGGCTTCAGTCAGCGGGAGGGGGTTGACTACTTTCAGACCTTCTCCCCCACCCCGAAGATGACCACTCTTCGGGTTCTGCTGCACGTTGCTGCTCACCGTGACTACGAGCTGCACTCTCTCGACTTCAGCACCGCCTTCTTGCAGGGCAGCCTGCACGAGGAGATCTGGCTGCGTCGCCCACCTGGCTTCACTGGGTCTTTCCCTCCTGGTACCCAGTGGAGTCTCCGGCGTCCAGTCTACGGTCTCCGCCAGGCGCCACGTGAGTGGCACGACACACTGAGGACTACGCTGGCGGCACTTGGGTTTGCTCCTTCTACTGCCGACCCGTCGCTGTTTCTGCGCACCGACACCTCTCTGCCGCCGTTCTACATCCTCGTGTACGTCGACGACTTGGTCTTTGCCACAGCTGACACTGCTGGACTCGCCTACGTGAAGTCCGAGCTGCAGAAGAGACACACGTGCACTGACCTGGGTGAACTGCGTAGCTACCTTGGCTTGCAGATCACCCGGGACAGAGCACGCCGCACCATTACCCTGACTCAGTCACACATGGTGCAGCAGGTCCTTCAGCGCTTCGGCTTCACGTACTCCTCGCCTCAGGCCACTCCTCTGCCTACTCGCCACTCGCTCTCAGCTCTGCCTTCGGATGAGTCCGTAGAGTCGAGTGGCCCGTATGCAGAGCTTGTTGTCTGCCTCATGTACCTGATGACCTGCACACGACCTGACCTTGCATACCCTCTTAGCATTCTCGCACGCTATGTTGCTCCTGGGAGACACCGACCAAAGCACATGGTTGCAGCGAAGAGGGTGTTGCGCTACTTGTGCAGTACGTCGGGCATGGGGCTAGTGCTTGGAGGGCGCAGTCCAGTGGTCCTCACTGGGCACGCAGACGCTTCTTGGGCTGACGACCAGGCTACGCAGCGGTCGTCACAGGGTTACACCTTCAGCCTTGGTTCCGGCTCTGTTTCGTGGCGGGCTACCCGCTCGTCTTCTGTTCTCGGCTCCAGTTGTGAGGCTGAGATCTACGCTGGGGCTATGGCTGCACAGGAGTTACGCTGGCTCACCTACCTGCTGACCGACCTTGGAGAGCAGCCTCGTTCTCCTCCAGTCCTGTACGTAGACAACAAGGCCATGCTGGCCTTGTGTCGAGAGCAGCGACTGGAGCACAGGACAAAGCACATTGCTCTCCGCTACTTTCTTGCTCGTGAGCTACAGCAGCGTGGACAGTTGCGACTTGCGTACGTGGCCTCTGAGGCCAACACTGCTGATGTGTTCACCAAGGCACTTGCGCCTTGTGATCATCAGCGTTGCTGCACGCAGCTGGGTCTTGTGTCTGTCTTGCCTCACTTGCTCACTTCTTGACCTTACTTGTACCTTTACCTATATATACTCTTGTATATCTCTATATATGATCTTGCATGTGAACTGGCCTTGTGGCCCTTGAACTTGTGCTCGGAATGTGTGGTGACTTTGTGATCCACCCTGAGCTTTGCTTTGCTTTGCTTGACTGGTCTTGTGACCCCTTGTTCTCCCCCACTTTGCCTATGGGGGTGTGTCAGAATATTATAGCTTAATTATTTGTGTAGGCTATAGTGGGGTATCCCATAGGGGGTACAACCCAACTAGGGTTTCCTATTTGTACTCACTTCGTTCATAGTTCACCCATTCTCTCGTTCACTTCTTCTCATTCTTCTCTTGTAACACAAGGCAATTCCATTGCTGACTCCTCACATCAACATTTGCGTTTTCATGTGACTCGCATATAGCTCCCATAAGCCTCACATGAAGTTCATGCGAGTTTACAGCTGTCAAACGGTTTTAACCGTTTGATGACGTGAACAACCGAATTGTACCTGCAGCAAAATCATTCTTTTATGCGGCGAGACATTCACGCGCAATTTCTTGTTCCGTGAGTCAGCGCGGGATTCTGTTTTTCAACCGAGATCCCACGCGCCCCCACCTGCCACACACCACGACCGAGATATTTCTCGGTCGTGCTGTATAGCGCGCATGATTGCGATCATGTGCATGTACAGTTTGGGACAGGGCAGAAACGTGCCCTGTCTTGTTGCGATCGTGCTGTACACATTATGCCCAACCAGTGCACGCGAATTTGCCCTGCACCGGATGGAAACGCTGCACCCGAGGTCTTTTCCCCAGCCTGTCGCACCCACGATACAAGCGCGTCACGTGGTTATGGACCAATAGTAACGAACAGATCGAAGTCAAACTGAAGAAACTGAAGTCAAAATGTCAACGAATAAGGTTACAGATACTTAATATAAGCACATGCGAATCCTTTTTAGCTAAATGCGAATTGACGAAACTTATGTGAATTACACGATACAACTTATTTGCCCCCTTCACAAGGCAACCAGGAGGGGCTCAAACAGGCATCAATTGTACAGCACGCTCGCAACAGTGCGTGGCACACGCGCATGCCTTGTGGGGCCTCACGCGCGTGCCAGGACCCCACATGCGGTCCTGATTTCGTACCCTTTGACTCGCATCAGAAGAGTCAAACGGCACCCCCTTGATAGTCAAATTATCTAGCCCCCTGGTACACCGCTCGCTCGCATGGAACCCCAATGAGCCTCGCATGAAACATTCGAATTTCATGAGACGTTCATGGGTCGCTCGCATGGACCTCGGATGAAACATTTAAGTATCATGCGAGCTTCGTTTGAGCTCCTTGGGGTCTTCATTTGAGTACTTCATGGAAGGCTCATTTGAGCGCTCCATGAGAGCTTCATTTGAGCGCAGCATGAGAGCTTCATTTGAGCGCGTCATGAGAGCTTCATTTGAGCGCGTCATGAGAGCCTCATGAGAACAGTGAAAATGAAACTGAAAATTCACAAGTACATGAGAGCCTCATGAGAACAGTGAAAACGAAACTTAAAATTCACAAGTACAAAATGCAATTACGAATGAAAACGAAGCACATAAAATGCAAGAACAAATGTGCACAAAACAACACAAAATGAAAATGAAAATGCGAACACACGCAAAATGCAAATGCGACGCAGGCGGCTGGTTGACGTGCAAAATCAAATATTTGCACCCAATAAACTCCCCCTCAATCAGTCGCCTGCTTGCACTCACATTCATGAGCCTAGTTGAGGCTCATGCCACTCAGCTTAGCACAACGCCAATGAGGTTCCTCAGCCAGCCGCTTTGTAAGGAAATCAGCCGGCTGCTGCTGCGTTTTCACGTAGAGAGGCTCAAGGGTTCCCCTCTGCACTTCCTTGCGCAGCCAATGCCACTTGATGCGCATGTGCTTGGTAAGCCCATGCAGTACTGCGTTCTTGGCCATGGAAATGGCACTTGAATTGTCACAGAAGAGTGGGGTTGGAACCTTCTGCTCATGCCCAATCTCCTCCAGCAGCTTCCGCAGCCAAACCAGCTCCTTGGTCGCGTGGTACATCGACATGTACTCAGCTTCAGCAGATGAACCCGCAGTTTCCACCTGCTTCTTTGACCTCCAGCTCACGGGTCCTCCCCCAATCACACACAAGTATCCACCTACTGAAGACATATCCTCTTTCTCTGAAGCCCATGAAGAATCGGCAAAACCTGTAAGAAACAGCTCCCTTTCTCCCAAATGCTCCCCCTTTTCCTTAAGAACTTCTACTCCCTTCTGCTTCTTTTGAGCCACAGCAGAGTACTGGACTCCAACAGTGGGGTAGGAGTTCAAGTACTGGATGATTCGATCAGCTGCATCCACCTGCTCTTCAGTTGGATTCTGCACCACCCTAGCCAGCTGCCCCACTGCAAATGATATGTCCGGCCTGGTGTGCACTACTGCGTAAAGAAAGCTCCCCACAACAGACTGAAATCGTGCTTGCTCTCGCTGATCCACCCCCTCATTCTCTCCTACCTTTACCAGGTTGAACTCGGATGGAAGTGGTGTGGCAACTTTCCTCCCGACTTCAATCTCATACTTCTGCCCCATGTCCTTGATGTATTTCTCTTGGTGCAGCTTCACCCACCCATTGCTGATGTCCCTCTCGATGTGCATGCCCAAGTAGTAATTTGCCTCCCCCAGGGTCTTACACTTGAAGGTTTGCATCAGTTTCTGCTGCACCTTCATCACCTCCTGCTTGCTGCTTCCAAACAGCAGGATGTCGTCGACATAGACCAGGAACATGACAAGGGCCTCCTTCTCCCCCATGAGGAAAAGACTTTCGTCACACGCACTCGCCCTGAAGCCCATCTCTTCTAACACCGAACACAGCTTCTTGTACCAGTGGCGTGGTGCTTGTTTGAGGCCATAAATGGCCTTCTTCAGCTTGCACACACGCACGGTACCTCATAGCCTGGCGGCTGCGACATGAACACCTCCACATCTATCAGCCCATAAAGAAAAGTTGTGGTGATATCCATCTGAACTATCACCCACCCATTCACAGCTGCACCGGAAAGTAGAACACACAGTGTTGGCGACTTCGCAGTTGCAGCAAAAGATTCCTTGTAGCCCTCCCTTTCTTTTTGTTGATAACCCCTTGCAACTAGCCTACTCTTGTAAACTGACACTGCTCCCTTGTTGTCGGTTTTGATCCTAGGAATCCAACCACAGTTTATGGCTTTCTTCCCCATTGGCAGTGGCACCAGCTCCCATGTCCCATTCTCCATTTGAATGTTGTATTCAGCCTCCATTGACACTAACCACTCATCCCTGTCCGGTCCGTTAAGAGCCTCCTCCATGGTCAGCGGCTGAGTTGGTGCAGGTGCCATGAAGCAATACACCTCCTCCTCTGCTTCCTCATCAGAATCACTACTGCTCTCCAGCACCAGCAGTGCATCAAGTTGCTGTTGCTCTCCCCTTGTTCCTCCTTCACCCCTTGCCTTTGCCTTCAATGCAGCGGCTCGCATCTGCCGTGTCATCATGGGTGAGAAGGTCCATCCTGTGGGTTGGGGTTTGGTTTGGGTTCTCCTTGGGGGAAGGGTGGGTGGAATCACACGTGTTATGGGGTGAGGTTCTTTCGGTGCATTTGTTGGCTCCACACCCTTGACTACCGGAAGCTCTGCTGCACCCTCCTCCTCCTGTGCTGTTGCAATCTCCTCCACAACCCACTATTCGTCCATCTCGAAACCCATGGTTGCCTGCTGCAGTTGCTGCACAATCTGCTCCTTTGGTTGCTTAGACCAGCTTCCATAGGTGATGTCTTCCATGAACTTGACATCCCTACTGTCGAATATGACCCCTTTGCTCGGCTCCCATAGCAGCCACCCCTTGCTTTCTGCTGCCAAACCCAAATGCACACACCACACAGCCGTTGCACCCAACTTGTTGCGATGTGCTTTGGGGATATGAGCCACAGCCATGCAGCCAAACACATGCAACATGTCAATGGGCGGCTTCCTCCCAAGCCACCTCTCCATGGGAACCCATGACTCACGACCAACGTTGGTGAACACCCTGTTCTTAACCACCGTGGCGTGGCGCACAGCATGTGGCCATTTTGATTTCCCCAAACCAGATTCAATGAGAAGAGCCCGTGCTGTCTCCAAGACCGTGCGGTTTGCCCGTTCTGCTACGCCGTTGGATTGTGGTGTGTAGGAGGTGGTAAGTTCCCGAATGATTCCCTGTTTCTTGAACCATGTAGTCAGCTCCTCCCCAAGGAACTCTCCACCCCTATCCGTCCTGATACGCATCACCTTGTGCTGGGACTGCTTCTCCACTAACGGCAGCCATTCATCACGGATTATCACTGGCACGTGGTCCTTCTTCTTGATGGGGTATGCCTATGTCACTCGGCTCCATACGTCCACTATGGTGAGGAAGAAATTCTCACCACGCTCCCCCACCACTGGAAGCGGCCCCACCACGTCTATGTGCACTAACTCAAGCAGTTTCTTGCCGCCACCCTCGGTTGCATGGAATGGGAACCGAGTGAACTTGCTCAACAGGCAAGTTTCACACTTGTGGGTTGCTGCTGCACCTCTCAGCTTCAGCCCCTTAACCTCATCCTTGTGCAATTGCTGCAGTGTGGGCATAGCAATATGCCCGAGGCGACGGTGGGATGTCATCCAGTCCGTTTCACCTCCCCTTGCTGAAACCTTCAGCTCCTCTGCAGCTACAGCGTTGCACTCCCCCTGGAAGCCATTCCCCTTGTCCCAGGGCACCATCGGGAGCTGCCACATGGACTTGCATATGTCCTTATCTGTGAAAGTATGAACAAGAATGAATGAACTATGAAAGAAGTGAGTACAAGTACTAACCCTAATTGGGTTGTACCCCCTATGGGATACCCCACTCTAGCCTACACAACAGCATAAGCCATAATGTTTTGACACACCCCCATAGGCAAAGTGGGGGAGAACAGGGGGTCACAAGACCAGTCAAGCAAGGCAAAGCAAAGCTCAGGGTGGATCACAAAGTCACCACACATTCTGAGCACAAGTTCAAGGCCACAAGGCCAGTTCACATGCAGGGGTACATATATATATAAGGCTAGACAAGCAAGAGCAGGTATATATATATGTAACAGTACAAGTAAGGTCAAGAGGTGAGCAAGTGAGGCAAGACGGAGACAAGACCCAGCTGAGTGCAGAAGCGCTGATGATCACAAGGCGGAAGTGCCTTGGTGAAAACATCAGCAGTGTTGGCCTTAGAGGCCACGTACGCAAGCCGCAACTGTCCACGCTGCTGCAGCTCACGAGCAAGGAAGTAGCGGAGAGCAATGTGCTTCGTTCTGTGCTCCAGTCGCTGCTCTCGACACAAGGCCAGCATGGCCTTGTTGTCTACGTACAGAACTGGAGGAGAACGAGGCGGCTCTCCGAGGTCGGTCAGCAGGTAGGTGTGCCAGCGAAGCTCCTGTGCAGCCATGGCCCCAGCGTAGATCTCGGCCTCACAACTGGAGCCGAGAATAGAAGACGAGCGAGTAGCCCGCCACGAGACAGAGCCGGAACCAAGGCTGAAGGTGTAACCCTGTGACGACCGCTGTGTAGCCTGGTCGTCAGCCCAGGAAGCGTCTGCGTGCCCAGTGAGGACCACTGGACTGCGCCCTCCAAGCACTAGCCCCATGCCCGACGTACTGCACAAGTAGCGCAACACCCTCTTCGCTGCAGCCATGTGCTCTGGTCGGTGTCTCCCAGGAGCAACATAGCGTGCGAGAATGCTAAGAGGGTATGCAAGGTCAAGTCGTGTGCAGGTCATCAGGTACATGAGGCAGCCAAAATGCTCTGGATACGGGCCACTCGACTCTACGGACTCATCCGAAGGCAGAGCTGAGAGTGAGTGGCGAGTAGGCAGAGGAGTGGCCTGAAGTGAGGAGTATGTGAAGCCGAAGCGCTGAAGGACCTGCTGCACCATGTGTGACTGAGTCAAGGTAATAGTGCGGCGTGCTCTGTCCCGGGTGATCTGCAAGCCAAGGTAGCTGCGCAGTTAGCCAAGGTAGCTGCGCATTTCACCCAGGTCTGTGCACGTGTGTCTCTTCTGCAGCTCGGACTTCACGTGGGCGAGTCCAGCAGTGTCAGCTGTGGCAAAGACCAAGTCGTCGACGTACACGAGGATGTAGAACGGCGGCAAAGAGGTGTCGGTGCGCAGAAACAGTGACGAGTCGGCAGTAGAAGGAGCAAACCCAAGAGCTGCAAGTGTAGTCCTCAGTGTGTCGTGCCACTCACGGGGCGCCTGGCGGAGACCATAGACTGGACGCCGGAGACTCCACTGGGTACCAGGAGGGAACGACCCAGTGAAGCCAAGTGGGTGGGGCAGCCAGATCTCCTCGTGCAGGCTGCCCTGCAAGAAAGCTGTGCTGAAGTCGAGAGAGTGCAGCTCGTAGTCACGATGAGCAGCAACGTGCAGTAGTACTCGAAGAGTGGTCATCTTCGGGGTGGGAGAGAAGGTCTGAAAGTAGTCAACTCCCTGCCGCTGACTGAAGCCACGAGCCACGTACCGTGCCTTGAAGACAGGCGGAGAAACCGGCGGCCGCTTCACCCTGAAAATCCACATGCCACTGACGATGTTCGCACCAGTAGGGGGAACAGCGTCAACGTAGGTGCCTGTGGACTTCCAGGAAGCCATCTCTGCATCCATAGCTGCCTGCCATTGGGAAGAGTAGGGACCCTCTATCGCCTCCGCGTAAGAGCGCGGAGTCGGGATGTCAAGTGCATCTGGGTCTCCCTCAGGGGCAAGCAGTACGGACACGAGGTGAGGTGAAGCAGCGGCCAAGCACTGGAACTCCTCCTGCCTATCCTCAAGGACGTCCGTGCCAAGGTCACACTAACCCCCGACGGACGGAGGATAGACAGACTCAGACTCAGCGACAAGACTAGCAGCGTAGTCTAGGCGACAGCGAGCAGCAAAGTCGACGAGCTCAGTAACTAGGGCAGACGCAGCAGTGGACTCGAAAGAAGGGTCAGTGACGACAGTAGCAAGAAGACGCGTGACAGTAGGACTGGCAGCACGAAGAGAGTCCGACTCCGGGTCGGCAAGAGTAGGAGGAGAGTAAGCAGGAGGAGAAGGCAAAGGGGCACGCAGAGGAGCAGTGGACGGACGCAGAGACATCCGGTGTGTGCCAGGGACAGGAGGAGGACGCTGACGCGAGCCGCGACCACTAGTGCGAGTAGCACGAACAGGCGACGCAGGACGAGACGCAGGCTCACGGTGCTCAGCAACACCTCCCGTAGGACCAGTGTAGGGAGAGGGAGCAGGGAGAGGGGAGGCAGGTTGTAACTGTAGCTATGACGGGACAGGCTGCGGACACTCTAACGAAGGAGGAGGACCTGTAGAATGTGGAAGACCAAGAACCTGCTGCAGGAGTGGAACGAAGTACAGTCGAGGCCGTGCGGCGACGCCAGACACAGCAGGGACAGCACCAGTACCCCCAGTAGGAGTACCCGCTCCAGCAGCACCTCTAGCAACTCCAGAACCCCCAGCAGCTCTAGTAGTACCCACAGCAAGACCGCGAGCAGTAGGCTCAGCACCAACACCCGCAGCAGCACCAGCTCCAGTCGAACCCACAGGCCCAGCAGCTCCAATACTCCCAGTACGAGCACCTCCGGGACCGGCAGCACCAGTACCCTCAGCAGCCGAAGAACCTCCAGCTCCAGCAGCACGCCTCCAGCGCCGGGCAAACCACTCGCGCAGATCCGGGGGAGAGAGTGGCTCCCGGCGAGACGAAGCCCCCGGAGGACCTCCAGGCGCAGCACCCTCAGGCTCAGCACCCCCAGGCCCAGTACCCCCAGGCGTAGCACCCCCAGGCACAGTACCCCCAGGCGTAGCACCCCCAGGCTCAGCACCCCCAGGCTCAGCACCCCCAGGCGCAGCACCCCCAGGCTCAGCACCCCCAGTCGCAGCTCCCCCAAGCTCAATACCCCCAGGCTCAGCACCCCCATTCGCAGCACCCCCAGGCTGAGCACCCCCAGTCGCAGCACCCCCAGGCTCAGCACCCTCAGCAGCACCAGAGTCACCAGTAACCTCGACTGGCTCAACTGCATCTACCTGGGACACACCTGAAGGGGCAAGACCCTGAGGGGGAAGGGGGTCTACCGGGGGGGGACCTGGGACAAGGAAGAGCGGGGGCGGGGGGAGGGACGGAGTGCGGTAGGGGAAGAGGCGGTAGTAGGGGACTGACTCGTCAAACGTGACGTCCTATAATGTTCTGACATTATCCTCATGCAAGTCCCAAAGCATCCGCTTTCCCAGCTGCCCCTTGAATGTTTTGGCACCCTCGGTACTTGTGCTCACCCCGCACTTGCCTAACTTCCTCAGGGAGATGAGCTTTGCCTTCAAATCAGGTACTAGCAGCACATCACTTAGCACCACCGGTTTGCCGTCAGTTCTCTTGAATGCAGTGCGCCCCGCCCCCGTCACCTTGAGCGCATGCCCGGAAGCCGACTTCACTTTAGCAATCGGTGCTGCCCCCACATTGTCCAGGAGGTCAGCCCTTGGCATCATAGTCCATGCTGCTCCTGTGTCCAAGTTCTACGTGTTGAGCGGGTGCAGCTTGGCTCCAGCATGGGCGATTACTGCGACCTCATCCGGCTCACCAACGTGGAAGAACTGACCGTCTTCCCTCTCCTCTTGTTCAGCCGGTTCATCATCGGCAACCGCTCCGGCGCCGCTCCCATCTTGAGTCCTGTTGGAGGGGGTCCACCAGGTGGGTTTGGTCCTGCATTTAAACCACGGGTGACCCACTTTCTCACAGTACCAACACTTGCCTTCCATTCTCCCAGGTCCCCTTCCACCACCTCTGCCACCTCGGCCTCCATCACGTCGTGCTCCTCTACCGCCTTGCTGGTCAGAAGTCTCCTCATCCTTTGAAGCTCCTCTCCCAGTCGCTTGCCATTTCTTGCCTCTGCCCCTCTTACCACCTTGCATTGCATAGCTGCTGCTTCCCTCCTCTCCTCCCCTCAACAAACGCCTCCGGAAGTCTTCCTCGAGTATCTTGGTACGAATCCACTCTTGAGTCCAGAAGCTTTGGTTTTGGGGAAGGCTGAGGCCGCTGGTGAAGACCATCCACGACTCTGGCAGCAGAGACAGCATCTTTACACATTTTGTTTGCTCGGGGTAGGTTATGCCGGCAATGGCTAGCTTTGCATAGAGATCTCTGAGCTTATCAAGGACGGGTTGGACAGGTTCTCCTTCACTGAGGCGCAGGATGGAGAGCTCTCTCTCTAACATGAGGGTGGCTACAACTGAGGTAGGTGCATGAAGGTCCTTAAAGGCGGGGTGCAACTTCTTAGGAACAATAGCAGGACAAACATGGAGTGTGCGTAACGTAACCCTTATTGGATGAAAAAAATGGAATCTCGGAAAAGAAAAACTTCTCGCCACAGAACTGCCTGGGACGACCAAGTTCCAAGCCATAATACATCGAAGTTGAAGCTGATAGCTAGGCCACGGCTTTAAGCACGGTCCACGCCTTGGGTCTGCACTCATCCTCTGGGAGTAGGTGCATAATGTGCTGGCGTTGAGCAAGATCGAGGCTATGAGAAAGGATGTAGTATCAAGCTGTTCGTTCCAATCACCTTGAAGCTCAGGGTTGCTAGGGCGTTTCTCACTACCGATCATGACTTTGAGAGGTCCTATTTGCCAAAAGTATAACTGCATCTTCCAAGACCAGTCGTCGTACCCTTCACCACTGAATTTGTCGACGGAGAACGTTTTCAGCACTTCCCTTAGTAGTGGGCACTGGTTCGTGCGTGCTACCCTAGGCGCGGAGACTTCAGATTCTTGGCTGCCACTACTCGCGGGAGCTGAATTCCCTTCTTCTCCAGGCGACCCCATCGTTGGATACGTTGAAAACGACTAAGTACCAGCTCGGATACCACGTGTTAACAGCTATAACGTTATGCGGAAGCATTCAAACTGGTATTACAAACTTGTACTCGGCAACACTTGCAGCCCTTCGAGCGCGACAACTTGTCACCTCCTAGCCAAGTGCGTAGAAAAATTGCAAGCGAGTAGTTATGCCTTTCTCAGCCTGTCAGCCAAGTAAGTTGGTCGAGCAGAGTTTCGGCAGCACCACGGTAGCGATTCTACTCTCGTCAATACGTAGTAGTAGAAAATGAACTTGAAAGGCGAAATGAAAAATAGTTGTTGTATCCATAAACTATTACAGGCACATATTTATATAAAATCCTACATGCGACTCACATATGGCTCCCATAAGCCTCGCATGAAGTACTTGCGAGTTTACAGCTGTCAAACGGTTTTAACCGTTTGATGATGTGAACAACCAAATCGTACCTGCGGCAAAACCATTCTTTTATGCGGCAATTTCTTGTTCTGTGAGTCAGCGCAGGATTCTGTTTTTCAACCGAGATCCCACGCGCCCCCACCTGCCACAAGTCACGATCGAGATATTTCTCGGTCGTGCTGTACAGCGCGCATGATTGCGATCATGTGCGTGTACAGTTCGGGACAGGGCAGAAACATGCCCTGTCTTGTTGCGATCGTGCTGTACAACTGATGCCTGTTTGAGCCCCTCCCGGTTGCCTTGTGAAGAAGGCGAATAAGCTGTATCGTGTAATCCACATAAGTTTCTTCAATTCGCAACTACCTAAAAAGGATTCGCATGTGCTCATATGGGATACCCCACTATATCCTACACAAATAAGTAAGCTATAATGTTCTGACACACCCCCATAGGCAAAGTGGGGGAGAACAAGGGGTCACAAGACCAATCAAGCAAAGCAAAGCAAAGCTCAGGGTGGATCACAAAGTCACCACACATTCCGAGCACAAGTTCAAAGGCCAGAAGGCCAGTTCACATGCAAGATCATATATAGAGATATACAAGAGTCAAGCAAGCAAGAGCAAGAGTATATATAGGTGAAGGTACAAGCAAGGTCAAGAAGTGAGCAAGTGAGGCAAGACAGGCACAAGACCCAGCTGCGTGCAGCAGCGCAGATGATCACAAGGCGCAAGTCCCTTGGTGAAGACATCAGCAGTGTTGGCCTCAGAGGCCACGTACGCAAGTCGCAACTGTCCACGCTGCTGTAGCTCACGAGCAAGAAAGTAGCGGAGAGCAATGTGCTTTGTCCTGTGCTCCAGTCGCTGCTCTCGACACAAGGCCAGCATGGCCTTGTTGTCTACGTACAGGACTGGAGGAGAACGAGGCGGCTCTCCAAGGTCAGTCAGTAGGTAGGTGAGCCAGCGTAACTCCTGTGCAGCCATAGCCCCGGCGTAGATCTCAGCCTCACAACTGGAGCCGAGAACAGAAGACGAGCGGGTAGCCCGCCACGAAACAGAGCCGGAACCAAGGCTGAAGGTGTAACCCTGTGACGACCGCTGCGTAGCCTGGTCGTCAGCCCAAGAAGCGTCCGCGTGCCCAGTGAGGACCACTGGACTGCGCCCTCCAAGCACTAGCCCCATGCCCGACGTACTGCACAAGTAGCGCAACACCCTCTTTGCTGCAGCCATGTGCTCTGGTCGGTGTCTCCCAGGAGCAACATAGCGTGCGAGAATGCTAAGAGGGTATGCAAGGTCAGGTCGTGTGCAGGTCATCAGGTACATGAGGCAGCCAACAAGCTCTGCATACGGGCCACTCGACTCTACGGACTCATCCGAAGGCAGAGCTGAGAGCGAGTGGTGAGTAGGCAGAGGAGTGGCCTGAGGCGAGGAGTACGTGAAGCCGAAGCGCTGAAGGACCTGCTGCACCATGTGTGACTGAGTCAGGGTAATGGTGCGGCGTGCTCTGTCCCGGGTGATCTGCAAGCCAAGGTAGCTGCGCAGTTCACCCAGGTCAGTGCACGTGTGTCTCTTCTGCAGCTCGGACTTCACGTAGGCGAGTCCAGCAGTGTCAGCTGTGGCAAAGACCAAGTCGTCGACGTACACGAGGATGTAGAAGGGCGGCAGAGAGGTGTCGGTGCGCAGAAACAGCGACGGGTCGGCAGTAGAAGGAGTAAACCCGAGTGCCGCCAGCGTAGTCCTCAGTGTGTCGTGCCACTCACGTGGCGCCTGGCGAAGACCGTAGACTGGACGCCGGAGACTCCACTGGGTACCAGGAGGGAAAGACCCAGTGAAGCCAGGCGGGCGACGCAGCCAGATCTCCTCGTGCAGGCTACCCTACAAGAAAGCAGTGCTGAAGTCGAGGGAGTGCAGCTCGTAGTCACGGTGAGCAGCAACGTGCAGCAGTACCCGAAGAGTGGTCATCTTCGGAGTGGGGGAGAAGGTCTGAAAGTAGTCAACTCCCTGCTGCTGACTGAAGCCACGAGCCACGTAACGCGCCTTGAAGACAGGCGGAGAACCAGGCGGCCGCTTCACCCTGAAGATCCACATGCCACTGACTATGTTCGCCCCAGGAGGGGGAACAGCGTCAACGTACGTGCCTGTGGACTTCCAGGAAGCCATCTCTGCATCCATAGCTGCCTGCCACTGAGAGGAGTAGGGACCCTCTATCGCCTCCGCGTAAGAGCGCGGAGTCGGGATGTCTAGTGCATCCGGGTCTCCCTCAGGGGCGAGCAGTACAGACGCGAGATGAGGTGAAGCAGCTGCCAGACACTGGAACTCCTCCTGCCTGTCCTCAAGGACGTCCGTACCAAGGGCACACTCACCCCCGACGGACGGAGAACAGGCAGACTCAGACTCAGCGACAAGACTAGCAGCGTAGTCTAGACGACAGCGCGCAGCAAAGTCGACGAGCTCAGTGACAAGGGCAGACGTAGCAGAAGACTCAAAAGAAGGGTCAGTGACAGCAGTAGCAAGAAGACGCGTGAGAGTAGGACTGGCAGCACGAAGAGAGTCCGAATCTGGGTCGGCAAGAGCAGGAAGAGAGGAAGTTCCTACTTCAGAGGAGAAGGCAAAGGGGCACGCAGAGGAGCAGTGGACGGACGCAGAGACATCCGGTGCGTGCCAGGGACAGGAGGAGGACGCTAACGCGAACCGCGACCACTAGTGCGCGCAGTACGAACAGGCGACGCAGGACGAGGCGCAGGCTCACGACGCTCAGTAAGACCTCCACTCGGACCAGCGTAGGGAGAAGGAGCGGGCAAAGGGGAGGCAGGCTGTAGCTGGGACTGGACAGGCTGTGGACGCTCTAAGGGAGGAGGAGGAGGACCAGGAGAAGGTGGAAGACCAAGAACCTGCTGCAGGAGGGGAACGAAGTACGGTCGGGGCCGCGTGGAGACGCCAGGAACAGCAGGGACAGCACCAGTACCCCCAGCAGGAGAACCCGCTCCAGCAGTACCTCCAGCAGCTCCTCCAGCAGCTCCAGAACCCCCAGCAGCACCTCCAGTGGCCCCAGAACCCCCAGCAGCCCCAGGAGCACCGCTAGCGGGACTGTCAGTGGTAGTCGCAGCGCCAACACCCTCAGCAGTACCAGCTCCAGAAGAAACCTTTGGTCCAGCAGCTCCAGTACCTCCAGTACGAGCACCTCCGGGACGCGCGGAAGCAGCACCCTCTGCAGCCGAAGAACCTCCAGCACCAGCAGCACGCCTCCAGCGCCGGGCAAACCACTCACGCAGCTCCTGTGGGGAGAGTGGCTCTCGGCGAGACGAAGCACCTCCAGGCGGAGCACCTCCAGTCGCAGCACCCCCAGGCTCAGCACCCCCAGGCTCAGCACCCCCAGGCTCAGCACCCCCAGGCTCAGCACCCCCAGGCTCAGCACCCCCAGACTCAGTACCCCCAGGCCCAGTACCCCCACGCTCGGCACCCCCAGGCTCAGCACCCCCAGACTCAATACCCCCAGGCTCAGCACCCCCAGGCTCAGCACCCCCAGTCCCAGCACCCCCAGGCTCAGCACCCGCAGCAGCACCAGAGTCACCAGTGGCCTCGACAGGCTCGACCGCGTCTACCTGGGACACACCTGAAGGGGCAGGACCCTGAGGGGGGAGGGGGTCTACCGGGGGGGGACCTGGGACCAAGAAGAGCGGGGGCGGGGGAAGGGACGGAGTGCGGTAGGGGAAGAGGCGGTAGTAGGTTACCGACTCGTCGAACGTGACGTCCTGGGAGGACAGAACACGTCGAGAGGTGGGGTGGTAGAACTGCCACCCAGGGGCGTCGGGGGGGGAACCCCAGGAAGACGCAGGGAGCAGCACGAGGGGATAGCTTGTCCGCAGACAAGTCGCGGACAAACGCCCGAGATCCCCAGACCCGGAACGCCGACGCATCGCCAACCTTCCCCGTCCACAGCAGGGCTGGGGAGGTCTCCGGCCTGGAGACCCTGGGGTGGAGGTTGATCTGATGCGCCGCGTACCTGACCGCAAACGGCCACAGAAAATGGGGGGCAGCCGCATGCATCATAGACGTACGAGCGACGTCCATGACCATGCCAATGCGGCGCTCTGCAATCCCATTTTGCTGCGGTGAGTCCGAAAGCGTGAAGGTCTGGCGGATGCCTCGCGCACGACAGAAGGCACGCAGAAGGCCAGAGGAGAACTCTTCGCCTCTGTCCGAGTGCAGACGCAACACAGGAAAGTCCGAGCCAAAGCTCTGCCTGAGCTGGAGACGAGCTGCGCGGATCCAGTCGATCAGCACCTCAGTGACATCACCCTTGCTGCGCAAGGGGAAGACTGTGGTGTAACGCGAGTAGTCGTCAACCACCAACAGGAAGTAGCGCTCGTGACCGAGTCCACGGACGCAGGCAGGGCCCCACACGTCCATGTGAAGCGTCTGCAATGGAGCCTCTGTCGGAGGAAACTGGGAGGAGTGAGGGGCAGCACGCTGGCGCCCCTCGACACAGGGGACACAGGTAGGGCCAGGGCCCTGAGGAAGGGGAGGGAGAGACCGGGGAAGACCAGACACAAGAAGACGGGAGGCCATGCCTCTGAGCTGAAGCAGAGAGGGGTGACCAAGGCGGTGGTGCCAGAGGAGAGTCTCGTGAGAGAGGCGACGACACGAACAGGGAGCAGACTCAGGGCCAGACCTGGACGCTGCAGCAAACACCTGACCTGACGAAGAGACCCTACCAGACTCAGGTACTGGAGGAGAAGCAGTGGTCAGTGTGTACAGGCTCGACCCTGGCTGACGTGTAAACATAGCCAGGTGACGACCCTTGCTAGCCTCTGTGCAGTGCGTCACTCGCTGACGAGCAGGGGTGAACTGGTGGACTCCCGCATCCTGTAGGTCAGCACCACTCACCAAGTTTATAGAGAACGAGGGGAGGTAGAGACCAGACAGGGTGCCAAAGGGAGCCGCCGGACACGGGAGGACTGTGGAGAAGCGAGACAGGACAGGACCCTCAGAGGGGTCAGCCAGGGAAACCGCAACCGGCCGACTAAGCGACGTGAGTGTGGTGCGGTCCCGAAAGAAAGAGCGAGACGCTCCAGAGTCAAGGGTGAAGGTGTGGGAGGCCGAAGTCGACACAGTACCTGAGAGCGCAGACGCACTAGTACCTGAGAGAGAAGCCTCACCAGCACCTGAGAGCACAGACGCACTGGCACCTAGAGCAGCAGTACCAATGCCCGGGTCGGGCGGGAAACACCGGTAACAGTCACCCTCCTCACTAATGGTCACAGCATACATGGCAGCAAGGATAGCATCAAAATCAAGATCAAAGATAGCTACACCAGCCCTAGACAGCTCTCCCCAGCGGGGGATCTCCGCGGCCTCCGGGAACTGCTGGCGCCACGCGTCCGTCAGGCGGCCAAAGCAGCGCTGGGCGGTGTGGGTACCCCCACACTGCTCTCCAGCGCGGTCGCCAGTGCGGAGAACGTAGGTGCAGGGACCAAAACCCCCACCGCGCTGACGCTGCGTGTACCACTCACGGAGCTGCTGAGGGGTGGGGACGTCGCGAGAACGCTGCTGCTGCTGCTGCTGCTGGCGCTGACCGCCCCAAGTGCTGCTCCGCTGCGAAGCTCCACTCCGACCACCTCCACCTCCGCCACCCCCGCCTCCGCCTCCACCGCCCCCGCCTCCGCCTCCACCGCCGCCACCTCCGCCACCTCCGCTACCACCGCCACCGCTGCCGCCACCCCCGCCTCCACTGCCGCCACTAGCACCCCCACCCCCGCTACCACCTCCACCGCCACCCCCACTCCCTCCGCCGCCTCCACCTCCACCTCCACCGCCCCCACTGGCCCCACCCGCTCCCTTGCCCCCCTTGCCCTTGCCAGAGCGGCGTCTCCCGCTAGGGGCAGACGCCGCACCGACCGACTCAAGACCAACGAGGTCGGCCGCAGCGGCAGAGGCGACAGAGGGCAGGAGAGGGGAAGGAGAACACCCCTCAAAGATGGGGGCGCGGGGGTCACCTCGAGAGGCCCCTACAGCAACTATGCTCTTCTCTGCTGCAAGGAGGGCCTTCTCGAGGCTGTCGACTGTGAGGAAGTGGTCCCGGACTACACGAAGGGAGTCAGGGAGGCGAGTGACTAAGAAGTAGAGAGTGATGTACATGGGGGGGGGGGGTTCTTGGCGTAGAAGTCAGCAGGAAGCGCAGCGCGGTAGCGAGTGTCACTAGTGCGGAGGTGCGTGATGAGATCAGCGACAGTGGGAAAGGCGGCAAGGTCAGGGAAGAGGAAGGGGAGCATGAGGCGGCTCAGTGCAGCAGTGGCAGGGGAGGAGTAGCGCGCAACTACAGCGTCGTACAAGGTCTGGGCACTCTTGTACTGGCTAAAGTGCGCGCGCTCAGCGGTAGGCAGGTGGCGACGCACAGCAAGACGTGCAGCAGCATTGCGCGTGGCCCACTGTGAGCGAACAGTGGCGTCAGCATCAGCAGCAGGGGCAGGGACGGCGCCAGAGGTGAGGTCAAAGAGAGACAGACCGTCCGCCCTATCGCACTGTAAAAACAGCTGCAGGTCGTCGACCAAGACCTCAAAGTCTATGGCTCGACCCTCAACGTCAAAAGCGAGGACACTAGGGGTGGCCATGACGACAGACTAGCAGTGCAAGCAGTGGTGGGGGGGGACGGGCACGCAGTAGTAGTGGGGCTGTGCTCACCAGACAAGGCAGGTCGGGCGACTCGGCAGTAGAGCGGCTCGGCTGCGGGGCGGCTCGGCGGCTGGGCTGCTCGGCGGCTCGGCGGCTGGGCGGCTCGGCGGCTCGGCGGCTCGGCGGCTCGGCGGCTCGGTGGCTCGGCTGCTGGGTGGCCCGGCTGCTGGGCGGCTCGGCTGCACCGCGGCTAGGCGGCTCGGCTCCTCCGGTACTCGGTGGCGCGGCGGGCGGCTGCTCGGGTGCACGCTGCAGGGTGGCGCAGTGGGCGGCGGCTCGGGTGGCGCGGCAGAGGAGGAGAGCGGCGGGGCCGCTTAGCAGAGGGCGGCGGGGCCGCGAAGTGCAGGGCGGCGGGGCCGCAAAGGAAGGGCGGCGGGGCCGCTTAGCAGAGGGCGGTGGGGCCGCTAAGGAAGGGCGGCGGGGCCGCTAAGGAGAAGCGGCGGGGCCGCGAAGTGCAGGGCGGCGGGGCTGCTGAAGGAAGGGCGGCGGGGCCGCGAGGTGCAGGGCGGCGGGGCCGTCGAAGCAGGGCGGCGGGGGCCGTCGAAGCAGGGCGGCGGTGCCATCGATGCAGGGCGGCGGGGCCGTCGAAGCACGGCGGCGGGGCCGTCGAAGCAGGGCGGCGGGGCCGTCGAAGCAGGGCGGCGGGGCCGTCGAAGCTGGGTGGCGGGGCCGTCGAAGCAGGGCGGCGGGGCCGTCGAAGCAGGGCGGCGGGGCCGCTTAGCAGAGGGCGGCGGGGCCGCAAAGGAAGGGCGGCGGGGCCGCGAAGTGCAGGGCGGCGGGGCCGCGAAGAGCAGGGCGGCGGGGCCGCAAAGGAAGGGCGGCGGGGCCACGAAGCGTAGGGCGGCAGGGCCGCTAGGGGAGAGAAGGCCGCTAGGGCGGCTCGGTAAGTGAATAGCCCGAAGCGCGACTCGGGATGAGTGCGCTTCGGGCAGTAAAAAAAAAACTCGAAGTGGTGGGCCCTAAGCGCAGTTCCCACAGGGGAACCTGCTCGATACCATGAGAAGATTTGAACGAGAATGAAAATGACTATGAACGAAGTGAGTACAAATAGGAAACCCTAATTGGGTTGTACCCCCTATGGGATACCCCACTATAGCCTACACAAATAAGTAAGCTATAATGTTCTGACAGGAAGATGAGAAAAAATTATTGAAAGGATTAACTGCATCTTTACAAAGCAATGCATCCAACCACCCCTCAAGGGGGGCTTTGTATTTCAACCACCAACGTATGGCATCGGAAGCACCAACAGTGGTTTAAAATGCAAAATCTCACCATAACATGGATTAACAATGGGCTTGCATGGATATGCGAACTTGTGATTATCTTTTTTAAAAGGGCACATTTCCGAAGGTTTGGATTGTCTCTTCACTGCTTGAATTTTCCAAGTAAATTTACGCCTTTTTCTCACTTGTAATGAAACAACTTCAAGTGGACAATCAAGGAATAATGATTTTCCTTGGACACTCTATTTGGGCCTTCTTGGCCCTCCGGTTTTAAGAGGCTTGGGCACTTAGTTTGTTCAGAATGTCAAGCACATCTGTCAGGAAAAATAGCATTATGTGAAACTCGAAAGTTGTGGCCACATCATAAAGCTTGTTGTCAATCTCTTCAAGAAGCATGATTACCAATGGCAGCATCTTCGCGAACCGCTTCACCGCCACTACGCATAAAAGCCACTACACAGCATTCATCCCTTGGGGCTCCATATTGAGAAGAAGTGAACGAGAATGGAATGACTATGAACGAAGTGAGTACAAATAGGAAGCCCTAATTGGGTTGTACCCCCTATGGGATACCCCACTATAGCCTACACAAATGAGTAAGCTATAATGTTCTGACACACCCCCATAGGCAAAATGGGGGAGAACAAGTGGTCACAGGACCAGTCAAGCAAAGCAAAGCAAAGCTCAGGGTGGATCACAAAGTCAACACACATTCCGAGCACAAGTTCAAAGGCCACAAGGCCAGTTCACATGCAAATCATATATAGAGATATACAAGAGTATATATAGGTGAAGGTACAAGCAAGGTCAAGAAGTGAGTAAGTGAGGCAAGACAGGCTCAAGACCCAGCTGCGTGCAGCAGCGCTGATGATCACAAGGCGCAAGTGCCTTGGTGAAGACATCAGCAGTGTTGGCCTCAGAGGCCACGTATGCAAGTCGCAGCTGTCCACGCTGCTGTAGCTCACGAGCAAGAAAGTAGCGGAGAGCAATGTGCTTTGTCCTGTGCTCCAGTCGCTGCTCTCGACACAAGGCCAGCATGGCCTTGTTGTCTACGTACAGGACTGGAGGAGAACGAGGCAGCTCTCCAAGGTCGATCAGCAGGTAGGTGAGCCAGCGAAGCTCCTGGGCAGCCATAGCCCCGGCGTAGATCTCAGCCTCACAACTGGAGCCGAGACAGAAAACGAGCGGGTAGCCCGCCACGAAACAGAGTCGGAACCAAGGCTGAAGGTGTAACCCTGTGACGACCGCTGCGTAGCCTGGTCGTCAGCCCAAGAAGCGTCCGCGTGCCCAGTGAGGACCACTGGACTGCGCCCTCCAAGCACTAGCCCCATGCCCAACGTACTGCACAAGTAGCGCAACACCCTCTTCGCT
Source organism: Closterium sp. NIES-65 (assembly GCA_948144175.1). NCBI lineage: Eukaryota > Viridiplantae > Streptophyta > Zygnematophyceae > Desmidiales > Closteriaceae > Closterium > Closterium sp. NIES-65. The sequence goes on from CANXME010000741.1 coordinate 894,014, forward strand.
GCAGCCATGTGCTCTGGTCGGTGTCTCCCAGGAGCAACATAGCGTGCGAGAATGCTAAGAGGGTATGCAAGGTCAGGTCGTGTGCAGGTCATCAGGTACATGAGGCAGCCAACAAGCTCTGCATACGGACCACTCGACTCTACGGACTCATCCGAAGGCAGAGCTGAGAGCGAGTGGCGAGTAGGCAGAGGAGTGGCCTGAGGCGAGGAGTACGTGAAGCCGAAGCGCTGAAGGACCTGCTGCACCATGTGTGACTGAGTCAGGGTAATGGTGCGGCGTGCTCTGTCCCGGGTGATCTGCAGGCCAAGGTAGCTGCGCAGTTCACCCAGGTCAGTGCAAGTGTGTCTCTTCTGCAGCTCAGACTTCACGTAGGCGAGTCCAGCAGTGTCAGATGTGGCAAAGACCAAGTCGTTGACGTACACGAGGATGTAGAATGGCGGCAGAGAGGTGTCGGTGCGCAGAAACAGCGACGGGTCGGCAGTAGAAGGAGCAAACCCAAGTGCCGCCAGCGTAGTCCTCAGTGTGTCGTGCCACTCACGTGGCGCCTGGCGGAGACCGTAGACTGGACGCCGGAGACTCCACTGGGTACCAGGAGGGAAAGACCCAGTGAAGCCAGGTGGGCGACGCAGCCAGATCTCCTCGTGCAGGCTGCCCTGCAAGAAAGCAGTGCTGAAGTCGAGAGAGTGCAGCTCGTAGTCACGGTGAGCAGCAACGTGCAGCAGTACCCGAAGAGTGGTCATCTTCGGGGTGGGGGAGAAGGTCTGAAAGTAGTCAACTCCCTGCCGCTGACTGAAGCCACGAGCCACGTAACGCGCCTTGAAGACAGGCGGAGAACCCGGCGGCCGCTTCACCCTGAAAATCCACATGCCACTGACTATGTTCGCCCCAGGAGGGGGAACAGCGTCAACGTAGGTGCCTGTGGACTTCCAAGAAGCCATCTCTGCATCCATAGCTGCCTGCCACTGAGAGGAGTAGGGACCCTCTATCGCCTCCGCGCTCTTACGCGGAGTCGGGATGTCAAGTGCATCCGGGTCTCCCTCAGGGGCTAGCAGTACAGACGCGAGATGAGGTGAAGCGGCGGCCAGACACTGGAACTCCTCCTGCCTGTCCTCAAGGACGTCCGTGCCAAGGGCACACTCACCCCCGACCCACGGAGGACAGGCAGACTCAGACGCAGCGACAAGACTAGCAGCGTAGTCTAGGCGACAGCGCGCAGCAAAGTCGACGAGCTCAGTGACAAGGGCAGACGCAGCAGAAGACTCGAAAGAAGGGTCAGTGACAGCAGTAGCAAGGAGACGCGTGACAGTAGGACTGGCAGCACGAAGAGAGTCCGACTCCGGGTCGGCAAGAGCAGGAAGAGAGGAAGCAGGAGGAGAAGGCAAAGGGGCACGCAGAGGAGCAGTGGACGGACGCAGAGACATCCGGTGCGTGCCAGGGATAGGAGGAGGACGCTGACGCGAACCACGACCACTAGTGCATGCAGTACGAACAGGCGACGCAGGACGAGACGCAGGCTCACGACGCTCAGTAAGACCTCCAGTCGGACCAGTGTAGGGAGAAGGAGCAGGCAAAGGGGAGGCAGGCTGTAGCTGTGACTGTGACGGGACTGGCTGTGGACCCTCTAAGGGAGGAGGAGGAGGACCAGGAGAAGGTGTAAGACCAAGAACCTACTGCAGGAGCGGAACGAAGTATGGTCGGGGCCGCGTGGCGACGCCAGAAACAGCAGGGACAGCACCAGTACCCCTAGCAGGAGTACCCGCTCCAGCAGCACCTCTAGCAGCACCTCCAGTAGCTCCAGAACCCCCAGCAGCACCAGGAGCAATGCCAGCCGGACCTTCAGCGGTAGTCTCAGCGCCAACACCCGCAGCAGCACCAGCTCCAGGAGAACCCTCACGCCCAGCAGCTCCAGTACCCTCAGTACGAACACCTCCGGGACGCGCGGCAGCAGCACCCTCAGCAGCCGAAGAACCTCCAGCACTAGCAGCACGCCTCCAGCGCCGGGCAAACCACTCACGCAGCTCCTGTGGGGAGAGTGGCTCTCGGCGAGACGAAGCACCTCCAGGCGGAGAACCTCCAGGCAAAAAACCTCCAGGCTCAGGACCCTCAGGCAAAGCACCTCCAGGCGGAGCACGGCCAGTCTCAGCACCCCCAGGCTCAGCACCCCCAGGCTCAGCACCCCCAGGCTCAACACCCCCAGACTCAGCACCCCCAGACTCAGCACCCCCAGACTCCGCACCCCCAGGCTCAGCACCCCCAGGCACAGCACCCCCAGGCTCATCACCCCCAGGCACATCACCCACAGGCTCAGCACCCCCAGGCACAGCACCCCCAGGCTCAGCACCCACAGCAGCACCAGAGTCACCAGTGACCTCGACAGGCTCGACCGCATCAACCTGGGACACACCTGAAGGGGCAGGACCATGAGGGGGGAGGGGGTCTACCGGGGGGGGACCTGGTACCAAGAAGAGCGGGGGTGGGGGGAGGGACGGAGTGCGGTAGGGGAAGAGACGGTAGTAGGGTACCGACTCGTCGAACGTGACGTCCTGGGAGGACAGAACACGGCGAGAGGTGGGGTGGTAGAACTGCCACCCAGGGGCGTCGGGGGGGAACCCCAGGAAGACGCAGGGAGCAGCGCGAGGGGACAGCTTGTCCGCAGACAAGTCGCGGACAAACGCCCGAGATCCCCAGACCCGGAACGCCGACGCATCGCCAACCTTCCCCGTCCACAGCAGGGCTGGGGAGGTCTCCGGCCTGGAGACCCTGGGGTGGAGGTTGATCTGATGCGCCGCGTACCTGACCGCAAACGGCCACAGAAAATGGGGGGCAGCCGCATGCATCATAGACGTACGAGCGACGTCCATGACCATGCCAATGCGGCGCTCTGCAATCCCATTTTGCTGCGGTGAGTCCGGAAGCGTGAAGGTCTGGCGGATGCCTCGCGCACGACAGTAGGCACGCAGAAGGCCAGAGGAGAACTCTCCGCCTCGGTCCGAGTGCAGACGCAACACAGGAAAGTCCGAGCCAAAGCTCTGCCTGAGCTGGAGACGAGCTGCGCGGATCCAGTCGATCAGCACCTCAGTGACATCACCCTTGGTGCGCAAGGGGAAGACTGTGGTGTAACGCGAGTAGTCGTCAACCACCAACAGGAAGTAGCGCTCGTGACCGAGCCCACGGACGCGGGCAGGGCCCCACACGTCCATGTGAAGCGTCTGCAACGGAGCCTCTGTCGGAGGAAACTGGGAGGAGTGAGGGGCAGCACGCTGGCGCCCCTCGACACAGGGGACACAGGCAGGGCCAGGGCCTTGAGGAAGGGGAGGGAGGGACCGGGGGAGACCAGACACAAGAAGACGGGAGGCCATGCCTCTGAGCCGAAGCAGAGAGGGGTGGCCAAGGCGGTGGTGCCAGAGGAGGGTCTCGTGAGACAGACAGCGACACGAACAGGGGGCAGACTCAAGACCAGACCTGGACGCTGCAGCAAACACCTGACCAGACGAAGGGACCCGACCAGACTCAGCACCTGGAGGAGAAGCAGTGGTCAGTGTGTACAGGCTCGACCCTGGCTGGCGTGTAAACGTAGCCAGGTGGCGACCTGTGCTAGCCTCTGTGCAGTGTGTCACCCGGTGACGAGCAGGAGTGAACTGGTGGACACCCGCATCCTGTAGGTCAGCACCACTCACCAGGTTTGTAGAGAATGAGGGGAGGTAGAGACCAGACAGGGTGCCAGAGGGAGCCGCCGGACACGGGAGGACTGTGGAGAAACGAGACAGGACAGGACCCCCAGAGGGGTCAGCCAGGGACACGGCAATCGGCCGACTAAGCGGCGTGGGAGTGGTGCGGTCCCGAAAGAAGGAGCGAGACGCCCCAGAGTCCAGGGTGAAGGTGTGAGAGGCCGAAGCTGACACAGTACCTGAGAGTGCAGACTCACCAGTACCTGAGAGTACAGACGCACTGGCACCTAGAGCAGCAGCCTCACTGGCACCTGGAGCAGCAGTACCAATGCCCGGGTCGGGCGGGAAACACCGGTAACAGTCACCCTCATCACTAACAGTCACAGCATACATGGCAGCAAGGATAGCATCAAAGTCAAGATCAAAAATAGTTACACCAGCCCTAGACAGCTCTCCCCAGTGGGGCATCTCAGAGGCCTCCGGAAACTGCTGGCGCCAAGCGTCTGTCAGGCGGCTAAAGCAGCGGCGGGCGTTGTGGGCGCCCCCACACTGCTCACCCGCGCGGTCGCCGGTGCGAAGGACGTAGGTGCAGGGACCAAACGCCCCACCACGCTGACGCTGCGAGTACCACTCACGGAGCTGCTGAGGGGCGGGGACGTCGCGAGAGCACTGCTGCTACTGCTGCTGCTGGCGCTGACCACCCCCAGTGCTGCTCCGCTGGGACGAGTCACTCCGACCACCTCCACCACCGCCACCCCCGCCTCCGCCGCCACCGCCGCCACCTCCCCCGCCGCTCCCACCGCCACCTCCGCCACCACCTCCACCGCCACCTCCGCCTCCACTGCCGCCACTAGCACCTCCACTCCCGCCACCACCCGCACCGCCACCCCCACTCCCCCCGCCGCCCCCACCTCCTCCGCCACCGCCCCCGCTAGCTCCACCCGCTCCCTTGCCCCCCTTGCCCCTGCCAGAGCGACGCCTACCGCTGGGGGCAGACGCCGCACCGACCGACTCTAAACCAACGAGGTCGGCCGCAGCAGCAGAGGCAACAGAGGGTAACAGGGGGGAAGGAGAACACCCCTCAAAGATGGGGATGCGAGGGTCACCATGAGAGGCCCCTACAGTGACTATGCTCTTCTCGGCCGCTAGCAGGGACTTCTCGAGGAGGTCGACAGTGAGGGTGGTGGGACAGACAGAGAGAAACTGGTCCCTAACTACACGAAGGGACTCAGGGAGACGGGTGACGAGAAAGTAGAGGGTGATGTACATGGGAGGGGGGTTTGCGGCGCAGAAGTCAGCAGGAAGCGCAGCTCGGTAGCGAGTGTCACTAGCGCGGAGGTGGGTAAAGATGTCAGCGACTGTGGGAAAGGCAGCAAGGTCAGGGAAGAGGTACGGTAGCATGAGGCGGCTCAGTGTAGCAGAGGAAGGGGAGGAGTAGCGCGCAACTACAGCGTCGTACAAGGCCTGAGCACTCTTGCACTGACTAAAGTGTGCACGCTCGGAGGAAGGGAGGTGGCGACGCACAGCAAGACGTGCAGCAGCATCGCGTGAGGCCCACTCGGAGCGAACACTGGGGTCAGCATCAGCAGGAGGGGCAGAGACAACGCCAGAGACAAAGTCAAAGAGAGAAACTTCATCTATTGTATCGCACAGTAAGTACAGCTGCAGGTCGTCGACCCAGACCGCAAAGTCAATGGCGCGACCCTCAGCGTCAAAAGCCAGGACACTAGGGGTGGCCATGATAGCAGCCGACAGTCTCACCGGACAGGAAGGGTCGAGCCGCTCAGCAGCACAGCAACACGGCAGCACAGCAACTCCGCCGGGCCAGGAGCAGTAGCAGCCCCACAGGAGCAGGAGCTCGGCACCTCAGGCGGCTCGGGCGACTCGGGCGGCTCGGGCGGCTCGGGCGGCTCGGTCGACTCGGGCGGCTCGGGCGGCTCGGGCGGCTCGGGCGGCTTGGGCACTCAGCGGCACGGGCGACTCTGCTGCTCGGGCGGCTCGTGCGGCTCGGGTGACGCGGGGGCTCACGGGCGGCGCGGGCGTCGTGGCGGGCGGCTCACGGGCGGCTCGTTGGCGGCTCACGGGCGGCTGCACGGGCGGCTCACGGGCGGCACGACGGGCGGCTGCACGGGCGGCTGCACGGGCGGCTGCACGGGCGGCAGCACGGGCGGTTCACTGGCAGCTGCACGGGTGGCACGTCGGGCGGCTGAGGGCGGCTGCACGGGCGGCACGTCGGGTGGCAGCACGGGCGGCTGCACGAGCGGCGCACGGGCGGCTGCACGGGCGGCACGTCGGGTGGCGCACGGGCGGCTCACGGGCGGCTGCACGGGCGTCTGCACGGGCGGCGCGGCGGGTTGCTGAGGGCGACGCACGGGCGGCTCACGGGCGGCTAGCGGGCGTCGGGCGGCACGCGGGCGTCGGGCGGCGCGCGGGCGTCGGGCGGCGCGCGTGCGTCGGGCGGCGCGCGGGCGTCGGACGGCTAGCGGGCGCCGGGCGGCTAGCGGGCGTCGGGCGGCTGGCGCGTCGGGCGGCTAGCGCACGGGCGGGCAGCTTACGGGCGGCCCTGGGCGGCGCACGCGGGCTGCTCATGCTCTGCGTAGGGCAGCGCGCGGGCGCTAGGGCGCTAGAGCGGGCAGCGGGGCGCTCGGGCGCTAGGGCGCTAGGGCGGGCAGCGCGCGGGCGCTATGGCGCTAGGGCGCTAAGTCGGGCAGCGGGGTGCGGGCACTAAGGCGGCGCTCGGGCTGCTAGGGCGGGCGGCGCGCTAGCGGCTAGGGCAGGAAAAAAAAGTTCAAGGTAGTGGTGGTGGGCCCTAAGCACAGTTCCCACAGGGGAACCTGCTCGATACCATGAGAAGAAGTGAACGAGAATGGAATGACTATGAACGAAGTGAGTACAAATAGGAAGCCCTAATTGGGTTGTACCCCCTATGGGATACCCCACTATAGCCTACACAAATGAGTAAGCTATAATGTTCTGACACATATTTGTATCACACAAGGTGTCATAGAGACTCTTGAATCGCCTGTACCATACTCAAATTCTTAACAACAGCTGAGAGACAATTCAGATTGCCTGAATTGATGATACAAAACTCTTGAACCATGGTAACGGCATGATTTGATGCCAATGCCTTAGTGCACAGACAAAACAATCAACTTATGGAAACCCGAGACAAAATTAGACTAGTTTGCGACCTAACAACACTCAAAGGATAGGGCATTACTGTAGCTCAACGACAAGGATGAAGAAAGTACAACAGGTTTGTCAAAGTTTAGAAGAAAGAAGAGGGTTGCACTAGCAAGAATGAGGATACAAATAGCAAACCCTAGAAGGGTTGTACTCGCTATAGAGCACCCCACTACAGGCTAGAGCATAACATTCTGACAAGGTTCGTAACCGGTTCCCCGGTCGCACAGTTTTGCTGCAAAAAGGAAGCGTACCCCGTAGAGTACATGGCTGCTTTAGGACCCTTCGCCTTCCATGTATTTCCTATACAAACCCTTGTATGCTTTTGTTATTATCAATTCAGTCATTTACATCCACTCTTAGCTGAGGTCAATTTTTCCGCTGCATTTACTTTGTGCGAACAACCTGAGGTGATCCTAGCTTGGTCCCCCGTGGGATCGTAACATGGTATGAGAGCGACTCTGGAATTCTTTGCACTGCCAACTTCGAAAGTTCCAACGAATCAAAGTTGGTGTTCGGCAGACGCTCGTGCGTAGAGATGGCCGGAGGATCAGGAGGTTGTCAGAAGAGTAAGCGAGAATGAATGAACTATGAGAATGTTTGGTACAAGTACTAACCCTAATTGAGTTGTACCCCATATAAGATACCCCACTACAGCCTACACAACACACACAGCATAATAGTTTGACACACCCCCATAGGCAAAGTGGGGGAGAGCAAAGGGTCACAAGACCAATCAATAAAAGCAAAGCAAGCTCAAGGTGGATCACGAAGTCACCACATACTCTGAGCACAAGCAATCGGCCACAAGGCCAGTTCATACGCAGAGTTATATAAATGGGAACAAGCAGAACAGTGATCACAACCTAGCAAGGTGTAAGCATGCAAGTATCAGTATATAGATCACAGCACAAGCAAAGTCACGAAGTGAGGCAAAGTAGGCACAAGGCCTAAAACAGTATAGAAACGCTGAGGATCACCAGGCTGAAGTGCCTTGGTGAATAAATCACCAGTGTTGGCCCGAATGGCCACGTAAGCAAGACGAAGCTGACCACGCTGCTGCAACTCTCGAGCAAGGAAATAACACAGAGTGATGTGCTTCATCCTGTGCTCCAGTCTGTGCTCCTGATACAAGACAATCATGGCCTTATGGTCTACGTACAGAACTGGAGGAGGACTAAGCCGCTCTCCCAAGTTGATCTGTAGGTAATTGAGCAAGGGTAACTCCTCTGCAGCCATGGCCCCTACGTAGATCTTAGCCTCACAACTAGAAATGAGAATAGAAGACGAGCGGATAGACCGCCAAGAAACAGAACCGGAGCCAAGGCTGAGGGTGTAACCCTGTGAAGACCGATACATAGCCAAGTCGCCAACCCAAGACGCGTCTGCATGGCCAGTGAAAACAAATTGACCCCGTCCTCCAAGCACGAGCCCATGCCCGACTTACGGCACAAGTAATGCAACACCCTCTTAGCGGCCTCCCAGCTCTGGATACAGGCCACTCGGCTCTACGGATTCGTCCAAAGGTGGAGCTGAGAGCGAGTGACCGGTAGGCAGAAGAGTGGAATGTGGCGAGGAGTACCGGAAGCCGAAGCGCTAAAGGACCTAGTGCACCATGTGTGAGTGATTCAAGGTGACGGTGCGCCATGCTCTGTCCTGGATGATCTGCAAGCCAAGATAGTTGCGCAGCTCACCGAGGTCTATGCACGTGTGTTTCTTCTACAGCTCCAACTTCACTAGGGCCAGTGCCTCAGTGTCAGCAGTGGCAAAAACCAAGTCGTCGACGTACACGAGGATGTAGAACGGCGGCAGCGAAGTGTCGGTGCGCAGAAACAACGACGGGTCAGCAGTCGAAGGAGCAAACGCAAGATCCGCAAGCGTCGTCCTCAATGTGTCGTGCCACTTTCAAGGCGCCTAGTGGAGACCGTTGTATAGCCGCCAGAGGCTCCACTGGGTACCTGCAGGAAATGACCCAGTGAAGCTAGGTGGGCGGTGCAGCTAGATCTCCTTGTGCAGACTGCCCTGTAAGAAAGTTGTGCTGCAGTCACCGTCATGTGCAAGCAGCATGGACACGAGATGAGGTACAGCAACTGCAAGACACTCAAAGTTCTCCTGCCTGTCCTCAAGGACGTCCGTGCCAATAGCACACTCACCTCCGACGGACAGAGGACAATCAAACTCACACTCAGCAACAAGACTAGCGGTGTAGTCTAGACGACATGCAGGAGCAAAGTCAACAAGCTCAGCAAAAAGTTCAGGTGCAGCAGTGGACTCAAAGGAAGGGTCAGTGACAACAATGGTTAGAAGACGTGTGACAGTAGGACTGGTAACAAGAAGTGAGTCAGACTCAGGGTCAGGATCGTACGGAAGAGAGGACGCAGGAGGAGACGGCAGGGGAACTCGAAGTGGAACACAGGAAGGACGAAGTGTCATACGGTGAGTGCCGAGGACAGGAGGAGGACACGGACGTGGAACACGACTACCAGTGCGACCAGCGCAAACAGGCGAGGCAAGGCGAGACGCAGGCTCACGAAGCTCTGAAGAGAGTTTGTTGTCTTTGTGTAAGGAGAAGGAGCAAGCAGTGGGGAGGCTGGCTGTAACTGTGGCTGCAACTGGTCAGGCGGTGGACACAGTAGAGGTGGAGTAAGGTCAGTAGAAGATAGGAGACCAAGAACCTGGCGAAGTAGTGGAACGAAGTACGGTCGCAGCCGCACAGCGCCTCCAGCACCAGTACCGACAGCTCCAGCACCCCCAGCGCCAGCACCCCCAGCTCCAGGGTCTCCAGCTCCAGTGCCTGCAGCACCACCAACTCCATCAGCTCTAGCACCCCCAGTACGAGCACCTCTGGGACCAGCAGCTCCTGGACCTCCAGCACCAGTAGCACCACCTGCTCTGGCAGCTCCAGTACCTTTAGCACGAACACCTCCAGGACCAGTAGCTCCAGCACCTCCGGGACCAGCTCCAGAAGGACCGCCAGCACCTCCAGCACCCTGAGTACCAGCAGCACCACCAGCTCTGGCAGCTCCACTACCTCCAGCACGAGCACCTCCAGGATCAGCAGCTCTAGCACCTCCGGTACCTCCAGCTCCAGTAGGACCGCCAGCACCTCCAGGACCAGCAGCTCCAGCGCCTCCAGCTGCAGTGTCTCCAGCGGCAGGCCCCCCAGCTCCAGCAGCGCCACTCCGAAGGCAGGTGTGCCGAGAAAACCACTCGTGCAGCACGAGTGGAGAGAGAGAGAGAGGCTTCTGCTGAAATGAGGCACCCAGTACCCCTAGGCTCAGCACCCCCAGACTCCGAAACCCAGGCTCTGCACCCTGAGGCTCAGCACCCCTAGGCTCCTCACCCTCACGCTCAGCACCCCCAGGCTCTTTACCCTGAGACTCAGCAACCCCAAGCTCAGCAACCCCAGGCTCCGCACGCTCAGGCTCAGCCCCCACAGGCTCCGCACCCTCAGAATCAGCAACCCCAGGCTCAGCACCCCCAGCCTCCGCACGCCCAGGCTCAGCACCCCCAGACGCAGCACCCCTAGCAGCACCTCCTCTAGCAGCACCAGAGTCGACAGCTACCTTGACATGCTCAGCCAAGGGGAGTGGGTCTACCTGAGACACACCTGAGGGAGCAGGACCCTGAGGAGGAAGGGGGTCTACCGGAGGAAGACCTGGTGCTAGGAAGAGCGGCGAGTGGGGGAGAGGGGCAGTGTGATAGGGGAAGAGACGGGAACCGACTTGTCAAACGTGACGTCCTTAGAGGGCAGGACACAGCGCGAGGTGGGGTGGTGAAACTGCCAGCCAGGCGCGTCAGGGGGAAAGCCAAGGAAGACGCAGGGAGTGGCGCGGGAGAAGAGCTTGTCAGCGGAGGTATCGCGGACAAAGGCACGTGAGCCCCATTCCCGGGACACCGACGCATCGCCAACCTCCCCCGTCCAATGCAGTGTAGGTGAGTTCTCTGGCAAGGAGACACGGGGCCAGGAGTTGAGCTGATGCGCGGCGTACCGGACCGCAAACGGCCTTAGAAAATGGGGAGCAGCTGCATGGATCATGGAGGTACGAGCGACCTCCATGACTAAGCCAATGTGGCGCTCAGCAACCCCATTCTGCTACGGAGAGGCCGGAAGTGTGAACGACTGGCGGATGCCCTCCCCACGACCAAAGTCCCGCAAGAGGTTGAAGGCAAACTGACCACCTCTATAAGAGTGCAGACGCAGGACAGGAAGGTCCGTGTGGAACCGCTCGCGGAGCTGGAGAAGGGCTGCGCGAATCCAAAGGATCAAAACATCAGGGACCTCCCCCTTGTTGCGCAAGGAGAAGACCGTGGTGTAACGCGAGTAGTCGTCAACAACCAGCATACAGTATCGCTCGCGACCCTGTCCACGAACGCGGGCTGGGCCCCACAATTCCATGTGGAGTCTGCAGAGGAGCATTCTTCAGGGGAAAAGAGGAGGAGTGAGGAGCGGCGCGCTGCCGCCCCTCGACACTGGGAAGGCAGGGAGGGGCACGCGAGGGTGGTAGGGGAGGAAGAGACCTGGGAAGACCAGAGACAAGGAGGCGGGAGTGCATGCCACGGAGGCGTGGCAGGGAGGGGTGACCAAGGCGGTGGTGCCAAACGAGAGTCTGGTGCGATAGGAGGCGGCACGAACAGGGGGCTGCTAGCTGACCTAACGCAGACGCAGACGCAACGACTTGAGGAGGCGCAGTATTCAATGTGTACAAGCTCGACCCAGGCCGACGGGTGACGGCCAGTTAGGGAGCAGGTACAGATCGCCACACGCTGTCCTCCAAGGGTGAAGGTATCAACCTATTCATCCTGAAGGACGGCGTTGCTCACCAAGTTCGTAGAGAATGAGGGGAGGTGAAGACCTGACAGTGAGCCAGACGGGACCACCAGACACGGAGAACGGTGGAGGAATGTGCAAGAACCGGGCCCCCAGAGGGGTCAGCCAGAGAGACTGCAACCAGTGCTGCGAGTGGTGTGACTTTGGTGCTGTCGCGAAAGAAGCAGCGGGAAGAACCCGAGTCAAGTATGAAGGTGTGCAAGGCCTGAGCAGGCGCAGTACCAGGGAGAGCATACTCACTAGCACCTAGAGCAGCAGCCTGTATACCTGGGTCGGGCGGTACGCACAGGTAACAGTCACCCACAGCACTAACAGTCAAAGCATACATAGCAGCAAGGATAGCGTCATAGTCAAGAGCAAGGATATCCACACCCTGCTTAAGCAGCTCTAGCCAGCCGGAGAGCTTAGTCGTGTCGGGAAACTCTGCGTGCCAGGCGTCGTCAAGATGGGAGAAGCAGCGGGACTGTGTGTGACCAACCTTCCTGCATGTTTGACCAGCGCGGTCACCTGTGCGAATGACATACTGGTAGCGTACACAACCCCAAGACGCCCCACGCTGAGCGAACCACTCACGAGGCTCCTGGGGTGTAGGGGTCTCACGCGGACGCTGCTGGTGCTGCTGCTACTTCTGACCGCCGCCTGAACCTCCCCTCTGAGCGGCTCCACCCCGACCGCCACCACTGCTGCCGCCACCACTCCCACTACCTCCACCACCGCCGCCACCAACGCCTCCTCTCCCACTACCACTCCCTCCGCCACCACCGCCACCTCCACCGCCTCCACCGCCTCCACCGCTGCCAACCCCACCACCCCTGCCTCCCTTGCCCCTGCCTTTGCGGCGCCTCCCACTAGGAGCAGACGTAGCCCCGGCATCCTCAGCACGAAGGAAGTCAACAACAGCAGCAGAAGCGTAGGAGGGGGCAAGGGGGAGGGAGAACACCCCTCAAATAAGGGAGTGCGAGGAGTGCCACGAACAGCACCTACAGTAACTATGCTAGCCTCAGCTGCAAGGAGGTGTTCTCGAGCAGGTCGACAGTGAGGTCCGTGGGGTCCATGGCGAGAAAGAGGTCCCTGACTGCGCTAAGAGAGTCAGGGAGGCGGGTGACGATGAAGTAGAGAACGATGTTCATGGGGGGAGGGTTCTTGTCTAGAAACTTGTTGGGATGCGCGGCGCGGTAGCAAGTGTGACTAGTGCAAAGGTGGGTGACTAGGTTGTCGTTTATGGCAAAGGCGGACAGCTCGAGAAAGAGGTAGGGCAGTATAAGGCAGCCAAGAGCAGCAGTGGCCGGGGAGGAGTAACGAGCGACTGCAGCGTCGTACAGGGCTTTAGCAGTCTAGTGCTGGCCAAAGTGAGCGCGTTCGGCTAACGGTAGGTGGTTGCAAATGGCTAGGCGAGCAGCAGCGTCACGGGTAAGCACTATGAGCGAGTCGCACTGTCAGCTGTGTCGGGAGGGGGGAGAGAGGCTCCAAACGTGTGGTCAAACAACGAAACGCCGTCTCTAGAATCGCTCGGTAGGTACAGCTGTAAGTCATCAAGCCACGTATCGAACTGGATCCGACGGCCCTCGGGATCAAATGTGAGAACGTTGAGAGTGGCCATAGCGGGCAGAGCAGGGTGGCGCATGAGCAGCAGGGCAGAACGCAAGGAAGGACGGTGCGACCGGCAGGGCGGCGCGCAAGCGCTAGGGAAGCGTGCAGGGCAGAGCGGGGTGACGCACGATTAGGGAAGAGCGGCGCGCGGCTTGGTCAGGGCAGGGCGGCGGTGAGCAGGGCGGCACGCGGGCAGGGCAGGGCAGGGCAGCGCGGCAACCAGCAAGGCGGCGCGCGGCCAGGGCAGGGCTGGGCCGCACGGCAACCAGCAGGGTGGCGCGTGGCCAGGGCAGGGCAGGGCGGCGGCCAACAGGTCAGCACGCGGGCAGGGCAGGGCGGCGCGGCGGCCAGCAAGGCTGCGCGCAGGCAGGGCTGGGCGGCGCGGCGGCAGAAGGGCGGCGCGCAGGCAGGGAGGGCGGCGCGCGGGCTGCAAAGGGTGGCCCGCGGGCTGCAGAGAGGGCGGAGCGCGGGCTGCAGGGGCGGCGCGCTGGCTGCAGAGGGCGGCGCGTGGGTTGCAGGGGGCGGCGCGCGGGCTGCAGAGAGCGGCGCGCGGGCTGCAGAGGGCGGCGCGCGGGCTGCAATGGACGGCGCGCGGCCAGCAGGGCAGCGCATGGGTAGGGCAAAGCAGCGCGCTGCCAGACGGGCAGCGAGACAGGCAGGGCAGGGCAGCAAGGCGGCGCGACTGCCAGGGCAGGGCAGGGCAGCACGACTGGTGGGGTAGGGCACTATGGGCAGTTAACGAATCGGTGGGCCGTTGGAAAAAAAACGGTCTTGAAACAGGACCTGCTCTGAAACCATGTCAGAAGAGTAAGCCAGAATGAATGAACTATGAGAATGTTAGGTACAAATACTCACCATAATTGGGTTGTACCCAACTACAACCTACACAACATACACAGCATAATAGTTTGAGAGATGTCTGACGGTAATGAGAGCTGAAGCCCAACCTAACCCGGTTTCGAACATTGGGGCGACGATAACGATCAGCTTCGTTGCACTTGAACAACTGCTTTAGCGACTATCAACTCTAGAGCAAAGGCTCCAGATATTGTGGAATGTCAATGCGGGAACCTCCCCCCAACCCTCTCAACCGGCCGCGACTGGCCACAAAACAGCCTTGCAGACCTTCTCTATCAACACAAATGCATCAACACCCCAAGTCCCTCGCCCAAGCAATGACGCAATTCTTTCAGCCCGGTCCAAGTTCCTTAATATTTAAAAAATCAAGACAAGCACCACATTCGACGGCAAAAAAATATATGTCTGGAGCTTTGAACTGGAGCTACTATTGCAGAACGCACATATTTATCACTACTTTGACAGCAGCTACGCAGGCCCAACGGCCGACATCGACAACGACAGAGCGCAATATTACAACAAGTCGCTCATGGCGTACAGCATCCTGCTCCACAACATGTCGCCGACGGAGCAGCTGGGCATTTGCTCGTTTAAAACGAAGCCAACTTTGGCACTTGAAGCCTGTTGGTACCTCACAAGAATGTACCAGCCTAAGGACTAAGTGTCGTCAGGCCGTTTACTCCAACGGTTTATGGAGGTTGAAATGGGACCCGGGGATAAGGCCAACAGCTACATCAATCGTTGTCGATGGCGATGTGTCGCACATGGGGAAACCGCCGCTGGTGCGTGCGCACTCCATCGCATGTGTGCACGCAAAATCTGATTTTTGCGTCCAACGGTAACAACCCATTCACCCTATACCACAGTACAATGACGACAACAAACAGGACTAGAACTTACCAGTCCCTCTGCTGGAAACTCCCCCACACATACATGACCCCGGGCCGACACCCATCAACTGGATCACGCGCGCCTAGGAAGTTGGAGAATCCGGCGATGCGCGTGGGCATCACCACGAACCATGATGTGACACAATTCCTGGGGCTTGATATCTCCTAAGCCCTTGGAGCTATTCACCCCTAAGCGTCCAAGTATGCTGAAACACTTGGGAAGCGGTTTAACATCCTTCCTGCACCACTCTCAACTCGCTACCGCACGCCAGGACCGAAGTACAAACCTGACAATAAATCTTTGTCCTCGGGAGGACTTCAAACCTACAAGCAGCAATTGGAATGTCTGTTATTCGCCTCTGTTACCTACAGGCCCAATCTTTCCTACATCGCGAGTAAGCTGAGTATTCACGCAAGCCAACGGCTCAGTACTCGCGTAAACCAATGGCTGAGAATCTTCTGGATCTTCAGAGCGCTTTAAAATTCTTCATCTCCACACCCAACTCATGATTCTGTAGGTGATTGTGTATTTTTCTATAGCTGGTTGTGGGCTATAGGTTTGGGCAATATGTGATTGTTGGACATTTTGCGGGCTGGTACTGAACTTGCACCCAACAAACAACAACAAACAAGCACTTTGGGTTGTTGGGCTTGTTGTAGGGCGGGAGTTGGGATGGTAGGGTTTGTCAAACTCGTCACTTTTCAGATCTAAACTCTTGCTAAAGCTACTCCTAGATCTAATCCATGTCTGTCGAACTTATATGCTATAGTTTGTTTAGGCTGTAGTGGGGTAGTCAATATGGGGTACAACACTTTAGGGTTTCCTACTTGTACTCCTCATGCTGCTCAATGCAATCATTCCTTCCTAGTTTCTTCACATGGTATAGAGTAGGTTCCCTAGTGGGAATGCTTCCTAGGGCCCACCACGAACTTTTTTTTCCTGCCCGGAGCGCGCTTTGCTCCTGCCCGAGTCACGCCCGTGTGCCCTCCCTACCGTTGCGTCCCTAGCCCCTAGCGGCCCGTCGCGCCCTCCTCAGGCCCCTAGCGGCCCCCTTTCACGGCCCCTCTTGGCCCCTCTCACGGCCCCGTCACAGCCCTGCCGGCCCCGTAGCCGACCCTCGCGGCCCCGTCGCCGCCCTGCCGGCCCTGTTGCCGACCCTAGCGGCCCCGTAGCCGCCCTAAGCGGCCCCGTCGCCGCCCTATCGGCCCCGTCGCCGATCCCTGCGGCCCCGTCGCCGCCCTAAGCGGCCCCGTCGCCGCACTTTCGGCCCCGTCACCGACCCTTGCGGCCCCGTCGCCGCCCTTGCGACCCCGTCGCCGACCCTGTCGGCCACGTCGCCGCCCTTGCGGCCCCGTCGCCGCCATCAGCGGCCCCGTCGCCGACCCTGCAGGCCCCGTCGCCGCCCTCAGCGGCCATGTCGCCTCCCTACCGGCCCAGCTGCCGACCCTCGCGGCCCTGTCGCCGCCCTCAGCGGCCCCACCGCCACCCTACCGGCCCTGTCGCCGCCCTCAGCGGCCCCGTTGCCGACCCTACCGGCCCTGTTGCCGCCCTCAGCGGCCCCACCGCCACCCTACCGGCCCCGTCGCACACCCTACCGGCCCCGTCGCCGACCCTCGCGGCCCCTTCCACGCCGCCAGCAGCCCGGCAGCCGAGGCGCCCAGCAGCAGCGCAGCCGAGCCGCCGAGGCGCCGCCCAGCAGCCGAGCCGCCGAGCCGCCCAGCCGCCGTGCCGCCGAGCCGCCCAGCAGCCGAGCAGCCGAGCCGCCGAGCCGCCCAGCAGCCGAGCCGCCCAGCAGCCGAGCTGCCGAGCCGCCCTTCCTCCCGGCGCGCCCCGGCCCTACTTCCTTGGACTAGTGAGCTCCCTCCCTGATGGCTACCCCCAGTGTCCTTACCTTTGATACTGAGGGTCGTGATGTTGACTTCGAGGTCTGGGTCGATGCCCTCCGGCTGTTCTTACAGTGCGATAGGGCGGACGGACTCTCACTGTTTGATCTCACCTCTAGTGTCTCTCCTGCCCCGCCTGCTACTTCTGACAGCACTGTTCGCTCACAGTGGGCCACGCGCGATTCTGCTGCACGTCTTGCTGTGCGTCGCCACTTACCGACCACTGAGCGTGCGCACTTTAGCCAGTACAAGAGTGCTAAGACCTTGTACGACGCTGTAGTTGCGCGCTACTCTTCCCCTGCCACTGCTGGACTTAGCCGCCTCATGCTACCGTACCTGTTCCCTGACCTTGCTGCCTTCCCCACTGTCGCTGACCTCATTACGCACCTTCGCACTAGTGACACTCGCTACCGCGCTGCGCTTCCTACTGAATTCTGTGCCAAGAACCCTCCCCCCATGTACATCACCCTCTACTACATAGTCATCCGGCTCCCTGAATCCCTTCGCTTAGTCAGGGACCACTTCCTCTCAGTTTGCCCTACCACACTCACCATTGACCTCCTCGAGGAGTGCCTCCTAGCAGCAGAGAAGAGCATAGTCGCTGTAGGAGCCTCTCGTGGTGACCCTCGCACCCCCGTCTTTGAGGGGTGTTCTCCCTCCCCCCTCTTGCCCTCTGTTGCTTCTGTTGTTGCGGCCGACCTCGTTGGTTTCGAGTCGGTCGGCGCTGCGTCTGCCCCTTCGGGGAAGCGCCGCACAGGCAAGGGCAAGGGGGGCAAGCGCGCTTGGGGGGCCAGTGGGGGCGGTGGAGGTGGTGGTGGAGGCAGTGGAGAGGGTGGGGGTGGTGGTGGGAGTGGTGGCGGGGGTGGAGGTGTCGGTGGCAGCAGTGGAGGCGGTGGCGGCGGCGGCGGTGGCGGAGGGAGCGTAGGCGGCGGTGGTGGCGGAGGCGGCGGAGGCGGCGGAGGCGGCGGAGGTGGCGGTGGAGCTGGTCGCGGCTCTACGCAGAGGAGTGGCTCCGGTGGTGGTCCGCGCCAGCAGCAGCAGCAGCGCGGGCGTGAGACCCTGTCCCCTGAGCAGCTTCGTGAGTGGTACGCTGGGCGTCAGCGGGGTGGGGGTATTGGTCCATGCACCTACGTTCTCCGTACAGGCGACCGCGCTGGTGAGCAGTGCGGGGGCACGCACTCCACCCAGCGCTGCTTCGGCCGCCTGACGGATGCTTGGCGTCATCAGTTCCCTGACGCCACTGAGATCCCTCGCTGGGGAGAGATGTCTAGGGTAGGGGTAGCTATCTTTGATCTTGACTTTGATGCTATTCTTGCTGCCATGTATGCTGTGTCTACTAGTGATGAGGGTGACTGTTACCTGTGTTTTCCGCCTGACCCGGGCATTGAGGCTGCTGGTCTAGGTACTGGTGAGGCTGCTGCTCTAGGTGCTAGTGCATCTGCAGCCCCAGGTGCTGGTGAGTCTGCTCTCTCAGGTACCACGTCGGCTCAGGCCTTGCACACCTTCACCCTTGACTCGGGTGCTTCCCGCTCCTTCTTCCGAGACCGCACCACGATAACGCCGCTTAGTCGGCCGGTTGCGGTCTCCCTGGCGGACCCCTCTGGGGGTCCTGTCCTTGCTAACTTCTCCACTGTCTTACCGTGTCCGGCAGCCCCCTCTGGCACCCTGGCAAGTCTCTACCTCCCCTCGTTCTCTACGATCTTGTTGAGTGGAGCTGATCTACAGGATTGGGGGGTTGACCAGTTCACGCATGCGAGTCAGCGGGTGACCCACTGTACGTGTGCTCGGACGGGCCGACACTTGGCCATGTTTACCCGTCAGCCAGGGTCAAGCCTGTACACACTGACCACTGAGTCTCCTTCTGTTGCTGAGTCTGGCGAGGTAGCTGCGTCGAGTCAGGTGTTTGCTGCAGCGTCCAGGCCTGGTCCTTAGTCTGCGCCCTGCTCGTCTCGTCTCTTGCCTCACCAGACTCTCCTTTGGCACCACCGCCATGGTCACCCCTCCCTGCCTCGTCTCTGAGGCATGGCCACCCGTGTCCTTGTCTCTGGTCTCCCCCGGTCTCTCCCTCCCCTACCTCCGGGGCCTCCCCCTACCTGCGTCCCCTGCGTTGAGGGGCGGCAGCGCGCTACTCCTCACTCCTCCAAGTTTCCTCCGACAGAGGCTCCCCTGCATACTCTTCACTTGGACGTGTGGGGCCCCGCCCGCGTCCGTGGCCAGGGTCACGAGCAGAACTTCCTGTTGGTGGTTGACGACTACTCGCGTTACACCACAGTGTTCCCCTTGCGCAGCAAGGGTGACGTCACTGAGGTGTTGATCGACTGGATCCGCGCGGCTCGTCTCCAGCTCAGAGAGAGTTTTGGCTCGGACTTTCTTGTTCTGCGTCTGCACTCTGACAGAGGCGGAGAGCTTTCCTCTGCCCGTCTGGGAGCCTTCTGTCGTGCACAGGGCATCCGCCAGACCTTCACGCTTCCGGCCTCTCCACAGCAAAACGGGATTGCTGAGCGCCGCATTGGCATGGTCATGGACGTCGCTCGTACGTCCATGATCCATGCGGCTGCTCCCCATTTTCTGTGGCCGTTTGCGGTTAAGTACGCGGCGCATCAGCTCAACCTTCTGCCCCGGGTCTCCTTGCCAGAGACCTCCCCCACCTTGCGATGGACGGGGAAGTTTGGCGATGCATCTGCGTTTCGGGTCTGGGGATCTCGGGCGTTTGTCCACGACTTGTCTGCGGACAAGCTGTCCCCCCGTGCCGTTCCCTGCGTCTTCCATGGCTTCCCCCCTGACACGCCTGGTTGGCGGTTCTACCACCCCACCTCGTGCCGTGTTCTGTCCTCCCATGACGTCACCTTTGACGAGTCGGTGCCTTACTACTGTCTCTTCCCCTACCGCACTGCGCCCCTCCCCCCGCCGCCGCTCTTCCTTGCAACAGGTCCTCCCCCGGTAGACCCCCTCCCCCCTCAGGGTCCTGCCCCGTCAGGTGTGTCCTAGGTAGACGCAGTTGAGCCTGTCGAGGTAGCTATTGACTCTTGTGCTGCTAGGCTCCCTGTGCCTGCGGGTGCCGGGTCTGCGGGTGCCGGGTCTAGGGGTGCGGAGCCTGGGGGTGCTGAGTCTTGGGGTGCTGAGTCTGGGGGTGCTGAGACTGGGGGTGCGGAGCCAGGGGGTGCTGAGCGTGGGGGTGCGGAGCCTAGGGGTGCGGAGCCTGGGGGTGCTGAGCCTGGGAGTGCGGAGCCTGTTGGTGCTGGGTCTACTCTTTTGGCCTCTGGCGATGCCTCGTCGAGGCAGGAGCTACTCTCTCCGCAGGAGCTGCGCGAGTGGTTTGCCAGGCGCTGGAGCCGTGCTGCTGGAGCTGGAGGTCCCACTGTTGCTGCTGGTCCTGGAGGTGCTCGTCCTTGCGGCTCTGGAGCTGTTGGGACTGGGAGTCCTCCTGGAGGTTCTACTGGAGCTGGTGCTGCAGGAGCTGCTGGAGCTGGAGCTGCTGAGGGTGTTGGCGCTGGTGTTTCTACTGGCGCTGGTGCTTCTGAGGGTGCTGGAGTTGGCGCTGTTGGAGCTGGAGGTGCTGCTGGTGCTGCCGCTCGGGGTACTGGTGTTGTCCCTGCTGCTTCTGGAGGCGCTGCGCGGCCGAGGCCGTACTTGGTTCCGCTCCTTGAGCAGGTTCTTGGTCTCCCGCCCTCTACTGGTCCTGCTCCTCTCTTAGCGTGTCCACAGCCTGTCCAGTCGCGGTCACAGTTACAGCCCGCCTCCCCCCTGCCTGCTCCTTCTCCCTATACTGGATCTACTGGAGGTCTTGCTGAGCGTCGTGAGCCTGCGTCTCGTCCTGCGTCGCCTATTTGTGCTTCTCGCACTAGTGGTCGTGCTCCACGTCCGCGTCCTCCTGCGGTCACCGGCACACACCAGATGGCACTCCGTCCTTCCACTGCTCCTCTGTGTTTCCCGTTGCCGTCTCCTCCTGAGTCCTCTCTTCCTACTCTTGCTGACCCTGAGTCTCACTCTCTTCGTGCTGTCAGTCCTACTGTCATGCGTCTCCTGGCTACTATTGTCACTGACCCCTCTTTTGAGTCCACTACTGTGTCTGCCTTAGTTGCTGAGCTTGTCGACTTTGCTGGTCGCTGTCGTCTAGACTACGCTGCTAGTCTTGTTGCTGAGTCTGAGTCTGTCTATCCTCCGTCCGTCGGGTGTGAGTGTGCTCTTAGCACGGACATCCTTTAGGACAGGCAGGAGGAGTTCCAGTGTTTTGCTGCTGCTTTGCCTCATCTCGTGTCCACGCTGATTGCCCCTGAGGGAGACCCGGATGCACCAGACATCCCGACTCCTCGATCGTACGCTGAGGCGATCGAGGGTCCCTACTCCTCAGAGTGGCAGTCAGCCATGGACACAGAGATGGCTTCCTGGAAGTCCACAGGCACCTACGTTGACGAGGTTCCCCCAGCTGGGGCAAACATCGTCAGTGTCAACGGGAGCGTTGTAAGGCCCCGTCCTCGCTTGGGCGGAGCCAACCTTGTGGTCGGATGTGCGGGGGTTGCAGCCGACCTGCAGCAGTGGGCACGGGGGCCACCGCAAGGGCGCCGAGCAAGAGGACGCCACCCTGGACGCCTGGTTGGCGTCCCGGACGCCTGGACGGCGTCCTGGGAAGCTGGACGCCAAACTGGGCGTCGCCACGACTACCTAGGCGCCTGGTCAACGTCGTGGGCGTCTGCACGACGTCCCGGGGGGGGGGGGGGGGGGGGGGTTCCGAACGCCGATCTGGGCGTCCCGGGGGGCCCCGACACCGACCCGGGTGTCTGGTCGGCGTTCTGGGAGGAGGGACGCCACTCTGGAGGTTTGCTCGGCGTCATGGGCATTTGGACGCCAACCTGGGGGTTCAGAAGGCGTCCTAGGCGCCTGGACGCCAGACTGGGGACACCGGGCATGCGTGGCCGGCTACGGACTGCGTGGGTCGACCAAGCGTGGTTGCCCGGTCGACCGGAATACCCGGGCGACGTGCGCGAGTGTCGCCAGGATGGAGTCTGCGAGGCCGACCTCGGGGGTGGTATCCCGAGGTCGATGTGGCTGGTAGGCACAGTCGCTGGCGTGGAGTCTGCCAGGCATCTGCATTGTGCACGTGACAGGGAAGTACGCACCAACCAGGTGCGCGCACCTGTGAAGCAGGTGCACCGTTGTCCTGCGGGTGCAACGCTGTGCAGCCGACTTGGTGCAGCGCTGGCACACCGTGGACTTGCAACGTTGGCGAACCGCTACTCTGCTACGCTGGAGCGGTGCGAGCGCTGCTGCGCTGGAGTGCGGTCGACCGTGTTGCGCTGGAGGTCGACCAGCAGCCTAGCTGGCTCTGATGTAGTCAATGTTGCCAATGTTGTTGCTACCATTGTTGTCATGTTTTTCTTAGTGAAACTCTTGCCAATTTTCCCCGTGAACCAGCAAGAAGTGTGAACACAAGGAAACGACTAAGTGAACGAACGCAGAGATCACACGAGCATACGTGGCTAGCCCGTAGTCTAGCTCCCATTGCAGCAGTTATCTCCGCATGGTGCGGTGAGCGTGGACGACACCACGACGTAGTTCAGTCTAGCCGACTTAGCACATATCGATCACGTTCGTAGACCGGCAGCCGTGCAGTCACTAGGGTGCGCGTAGGCGACGCCGAGGTGATGGACACCCTGGAGGGACGGCTTGAGGATGCGAGGAGACGCCATGAGGCCCAGGAGTATGGGGCGATACCCTGGGCAGTCGTCAAAGACAAACTCCGCTCCGTGTGGGCGGCGGAGCATCCCCCTTCTCGACCTCCTCGACCGGTGAACAACGACGGCGGCGTCGATGTGGGCGTCAACTTCGGTGGAGGTCAGGTCGACAGCAGTGCGGGAGGCACGTCGAGGCAACGAGGTGTGATACACGACGGTGAAGTCGGCGGCGTTCAGGCGCGGAGGATGCAGTTGTCGGCGGCTGCAGGCTCTTTGCAGGGTGACGTCGGAGGTCTAGCTCCTGTTGCAGCAGTTATCTCCGCAGTCAATGGCATGTGGATCTTCAGGGTGAAGCGGCCGCCGGATTCTCCGCATGTCTTCAAGGCGCGTTACGTGGCTCGAGGCCTCAGTCAGCGGCAGGGAGTTGACTACTTTCTGACCTTCTCCCCTACCCCGAAGATGACCACTCTTCGGGTGCTGCTGCACATAGCCGCTCAGCGCGACTACGAGCTTCACTCTCTTGACTTCAGCACAGCTTTCTTGCAGGGCAGCCTGCACGAGGAGATCTGGCTGCGCCGCCCACCTAGCTTCACTGGGTCGTTCCCTCCTGGTACCCAGTGGAGCCTCCGGCGGCCAGTCTACGATCTCCGCCAGGCGCCCCATGAGTGGCACGACACACTGAGGACTACACTTGCGGCTCTTGGGTTTGCTCCTTCTACTGCTGACCCGTCGCTGTTTCTGCGCACCAACACCTCTTTGCCGCCGTTCTACATCCTCGTGTACGTCGACGACTTGGTCTTTGCCACTGCTGACACTGCTGGACTAGCCTACATGAAGTATGAGCTGCAGAAGAGAAACACGTGCACAGACCTGGGTGAACTGCGCAGCTACCTTGGCTTGCAGATCACCCGGGACAGAGCACAGCGCACCATTACCCTGACTCAGTCACACATGGTGCAGCAAGTCCTTCAGCGCTTCGACTTCACGTACTCCTCGCCTCAGGCCACTCCTCTGTCTACTCGCCACTCGCTCTCGGCTCTGCCTTCGGATGAGTCCGTAGAGTCGAGTGGCCCGTACCCAGAGCTTGTTGGCTGCCTCATGTACCTGATGACCTGCACACGACCTGACCTAGCATACCCTATTAGCATCTTGGCACGCTATGTGGCTCCTGGGAGACACCGACCAGAGCACATGGCTGCAGTCAAGAGGGTGTTGCGCTACTTGTGCAGTACGTCGGGCATGGGGCTAGTGCTTGGAGGGCGGAGTCCAGTGGTCCTCACTGGGCACGCGGACAGTTCTTGGGCTGACGACCAGGCTACACAGCGGTCGTCATAGGGTTACACCTTCAGCCTTGGCATCTTGGCACGTTATTTTGCTCCTAGTAGACACCGACAAAAGCACATGGCTGCAGCGAAGAGGGTGTTGCGCTACTTGTGCAGTACGTCGGGCTTGGGGCTAGTGCTTGGAGGGCGACGTCGAGTGGTCCTCACAGGTCACGCAGACGCTTCTTGGGCTGACGACCAGGCTACGCAGCGGTCGTCACATGATTACACCTTCAACCTTGGTTCCGCCCTGTCTCGTGGCGGTCTACCCGCTCGTTTTCTGTTCTCGGCTCCAGCTGTGAGGCCGAGATCTACGCAGGGGCCATGGCTGCACAGGAGCTACGCTGGCTCACCTATCTGCTGACTGACCTGGGAGAGCAGCCTCGTTCTCCTCCAGTTCTGTACGTAGACAACAAGGCCATGCTGGCCTTGTGTCGGGAGCACAGACTGGAGCACAGAACGAAGCACATTGCTCTTCGCTACTTCCTTGCTCATGAGCTGCAGCAGCGTGGTCAGCTGCGCCTTGC
Organism: Closterium sp. NIES-65; assembly: GCA_948144175.1. Lineage (NCBI taxonomy): Eukaryota > Viridiplantae > Streptophyta > Zygnematophyceae > Desmidiales > Closteriaceae > Closterium > Closterium sp. NIES-65. The sequence goes on from CANXME010000741.1 coordinate 918,442, forward strand.
TTACGTGGCCTCTGAGGCCAACACTGCTGATATCTTTACCAAGGCACTTCCACCTTGTGATCATCAGCGCTTCTGTACTTTGCTAGGTCTTGTGCCTACTTGGCCTCACTTGCTCACCTCTTGAATTTCCTAGGTACTGTGATCTATATATACCTGCACTTGCATGCTTACCCTTGCTAGGTTGAGATCACTGCGTTGCTTGTTATTCTTGTTTTATAACTCTGCATGTGAACTGGCCTTGTGGCCTTGTGCTCAGATTGTGTGGTGACGTTGTGATCCACCCTGGGCTTGCCTTGCTTCTCTTGACTGGTCTTGTGACCCCTTGTTCTCCCCCACTTTGCCTATGGGGGTGTGTCGAACTTATATGCTATAGTCTGTTTAGGCTGTAGTGGGGTAGTCAATATGGGGTACAACACTTTAGGGTTTCCTACTTGTACTCCTCATGCTGCTTAATGCAATCATTCCTTCCTAGTTTCTTCACAATGTCTTCTTGGGAATTCAACCACGATACCCCGTCACATTCAAATCGCGATAGCGATTGGCCTAGATCTTGGTTTAAGGCGTGCGTTACCAATCTGGAGCGGAGAGATTAAGCTTTTCCAACGCGTACGTGTTAGAATACTAGGCAGAAAGATAGAACACGAAAGAGAGGTTTGGACTAGCAACAGCAGGATACATTTAGGAAACCCTAAATTAGGCTATATTCGCTATAGAGTACCCCACTGCAAGCTAGACAAATACAGCATTCTGACACACCCCCATAGCCAAAGTGGGGTGTAATCAGCACAACAAGCAGGCATAGCAATAGTTCACAATGATAAGCAAAGCTAGAGGCTATTATAGAGGGCAAGTGAGGAGGAGGAGAGACTGTGGGGGCGAGAAGATGGGAGGCGACGGCTGAAGCTGCAGACACACGGGCAACAGGAGCGGCGCGCACTGTGGCTACCGGCGGCAGAGCCCCGGACTGCATGAGTAACAGGCCCCGCGGCTAAGACGAGCGGCAGGAGTAGCGGACCCACGGGCGACAGGCGTAGCAGGCTTTCTGGGCTACCAGCGGCAGAGCCCCGGACTACAGGTGTTGCGGACGACAAGAAGACTGCCTCCACTCAACCTCCCCCAGCTGTCCCACACCCCTTTCACACACCCCCTATTGTTCCCCTAGCACTGCTCACACGCCACCCTCCTAGTACCACTCCAACGGATCCCACACATCCACCCCCTCAGCGGCAGCTGCAGCAGTGGGAGACGGAGGAGAAGGAGGAGGAGGAGCAGGGGACGGCGCACACACCCCCGGACTCGCCACCCCCAAACCCTAACACAGGCAACACAGGGCAGGAGCGCGGGTAGCGGGCGAGCGGAAGCGGGGTGGCGCGCTGGTCCCTGGGGCGCCTCGTCGGGCGATGCGCGGGCCCCTGGGGCGCCTCGACGGGAGACGCGCGGGCCCCCGGGGCGCCACGACGGGCGACGGGAGGGGGCGACGTGCGGGCCCCCAGGGCGCCACGACGGGTGACGGGAGAGGACAGCACGCCGGCCCCCGGGGCGCCACGACGGGCGACGAAACCGCCGCGCGCCCCGGGAGCGAGCGGCGGGAAGAAAAAACGCCACGCGCGTAGGGTGCGCGGCAAGAAGAAAACGCCGTGCGCCCGGGGCGCGGGATAGGCGGGACAGCAGCGGAAGCATAGGGTGGGCCTACCCTCAGGATCGACTAGGGAGGGTTGACCTGCTCTGCTAGCATGTCAGAATACTAGGCAGAAAGATAGAACACGAAAGAGAGGTTTGGACTAGCAGCAGGAGGATACAATAGGAAACCCTAAATTGGGTTGTACTCACTATAGAGTACCCCACTGGAGGCTAGACAAATACAACATTCTGACAGTACGTGCTAACACTATAAGATTATATGAGCTATATGCAATGTTATGTCGAAGTCGGTGGACTAAATCTTTTTAGATTCTCACACTTTCCAACTATCATACTCCACTCTCAGGACTCCCTCATTTAACCTCGTCGACTACGTAGATGCCGATCACGCAGTAGATCCCGACAATTGACGGTCGAGGACGGGCTTCCTGTTCTGATTCGAGCCAATGGGGCCTGTCTCGTGGAATTCCCACTGGCTGGAATTGTTAGGAGACTTAGGAGAAAGGTGATGAGTTAGGTCTAGGATGGGGTACAAACAAGAGTGTCGAGGTGAGTCCTGTACCCCCTAAGGGTAGCCCCTACATAGCCTAGACAAGTTAATACAAATAGGTTTTAACACACCCCCATAGGCGAAGTGGGGGATAGCCAGAGCAAATAGTGGTCACAAGACCAGTCAAAAGAAGAGCAAAGCAAAAGCAAGCTCAGAGTGGATCACAAAGTCACCACACACTATGGGCACAAGCAAATGGCCACCAGGCCGGTCCACATGCACAGTTATACAAAAGACAGCAAAAAGTACACTGATCACTATCTAGCAAGAGTAAGCATGCAGGTATTGGGAAAACTGAAACGAGAATGAATGAACTATGAAAGAGTTGGGTACAAGTAGTAACCATAATTGGGTTGTACCCCTTATGGGCTACCCCACTACAGCCTACACAAATGCATAAGCTCTAATGTTCTGACACACCCCCATAGGCAGAGTGGGGGAGAACAAATGGTCACAAGACCAGTCAAGCAAAGCAAGCTCATGTTGGATCACAAAGTCACCACACATTCCGAGCACAAGTTCAAGGCCACAAGGCCAGCTCACATGCAGGAGTACATATATATATATAAGACTAGACAAGCAAGAGCAGGTATATATATATGTAACAGTACAAGCAAGGTCAAGAGGTGAGCAAGTGAGGCCAGACAGGCACAAGACCCAGCTGAGTGCAGAAGCGCTGATGATCACAAGGCGCAAGTGCCTTGGTGAAGACATCAGCAGTGTTTGCCTCAGAGGCCACGTACGCAAGCCACAACTGACCACGCTGCTGTAGCTCACGAGCAAGGAAGTAGCGGAGAGCAATGTGCTTCGTTCTGTGCTCCAGTCTCTGCTCTTGACACAAGGCCAGCATGGCCTTGTTGTCTACGTACAGAACTGGAGGAGAACGAGGTGGCTCTCCGAGGTCAGTCAGCAGGTAGGTGAGCCAGCGAAGCTCTTGTGCAGCCATGGCCCCTGTGTAGATCTCAGCCTCACAACTGGAGCCGAGAACAGAAGATGAGCGAGTAGCCCGCCACGAAATAGAGCCGGAACCAAGGCTGAAGGTGTAACCCTATGACGACCGCTGCGTAGCCTGGTCGTCAGCCCAAGAAGAATCTGCGTGCCCAGTGAGGACCACTGGACTCCGCCCTCCAAGCACTAGCCCCATGCCCGACGTACTGCACAAGTAGCGCAACACCCTCTTCGCTGCAGCCATGTGCTCTGGTCGGTGTCTCCCAGGAGCAACATAGCGTGCGAGAATGCTAAGAGGGTATGCAAGGTCAGGTCGTGTGCAGGTCATCAGGTACATGAGGCAGCCAACAAGCTCTGGGTACGGGCCACTCGACTCTACGGACTCATCCGAAGGCAGAGCTGAGAGCGAGTGGCGAGTAGGCAGAGGAGTGGCCTAAGGCGAGGAGTACGTGAAGCCGAAGCGCTGAAGGACCTGCTACACCATGTGTGACTGAGTCAGGGTAATGGTGCGGCGTGCTCTGTCCCGGGTGATCTGCAAGCCAAGGTAGCTGCGCAGTTCACCCAGGTCTGTGCACGTGTGTCTCTTCTGTAGCTCGGACTTCACGTAGGCGAGTCCAGCAGTGTCAGCTGTGGCAAAGACCAAGTCGTCCACGTACACGAGGATGAAGAACGGCGGCAGAGAGGTGTCGGTGCGCAGAAACAGCAACGGGTTGGCAGTAGAAGGAGCAAACCCAAGAGCCGAAAGCGTAGTCCTCAGTGTGTCATGCCACTCATGCGGTGCCTGGCGGAGACCGTAGACTGGCCGCCGGAGGCTCCACTGGGTGCCAGGAGGAAAAGACCCAGTGAAGCCAGGTGGGCGGCGCAGCCAGATCTCCTCGTGCAGGCTACCCTGCAAGAAAGCAGTGTTGAAGTCAAAAGAGTGGAGCTCGTATTTACGGTGAGCAGCTACGTGCAGCAGTACCCAGAGAGTGGTCATCTTCGGGGTGGGAGAGAAGGTATGAAAGTAGTCAACTCCCTCCCGCTCCAGCAGCACCTCCAGCACCTCCAGAACCTCCAGCAGCACCAGTAGCACCCTCAGCAGGACCGCCAGCAGTAGCCTCACCGCCAACACCCTCAATAGCTCCAGATCCAGTCGTACCCGCAGGCCTAGCAGCTCCAGTACTCCAAGAACGAGCACCTCCAGGACCCGCGACAGCAGCACCCTCAGTAGCCGAAGAACCTCCAGCTCCAGCAGCACGCCTCCAGCGCCGGGCAAACCACTCGCGCAGCTCCTGTGGAGAGAGTAGCTCCCGCCGGGACGAAGCACCCAGAGAACCTCCAGGCACAGTACCGCCAGACGCGACGCGAGCAGGCTCAGCTCCCTCACGCTCCGCACCCCCAGGCTCCGCACCCCCAGGCTCAGCACCCCCAGGCGTAGCGCCCCCAGGCTCAGCACCCCTAGGCGTAGCACCCCCAGGCTCAGTACCCCCAATCACAGCACCCCCAGGCTCAGCACCCCCAAGCTCAGCACCCCCAGTAGCAGCACCCTCAAACTCAGCACCCCCAGGCGTAGTACCCACACGCTCAGAACCCCCAGAGTCAGCACCCCCAGGCTCAACACCCTCAGCAGCACCAGAGTCACCAGCAACCTTGACAGGCTCGACTGCGTCTACCTGGGACACACCTGAAGGGGCAGGACCCTGAGGGGGAAGGGGGTCTACCGGGGGGGGACCTGGCACAAGGAAGAGCGGTGGCGGGGGAAGGGACGGAGTGCGGTAGGGGAAGAGGCGGTAGAAGGGGACCGACTCGTCAAACGTGACGTCCTGGGAGGACAGAACACGGCGAGAGGTGGGGTGGTATAACTGCCACCCTGGGGCGTCAGGGGGGAAACCCAGGAAGACGCACGGAGCAGCACGAGTAGAGAGCTTGTCCGCAGACAAGTCGCGGACAAACGCCCGAGATCCCCAGACCCTGAACGCAGACGCATCGACAACCTTCCCCGTCCACAGCATGGCTGGGGAGGTCTCCGGCATGGAGACCCTGGGCTGAAGGTTGATCTAATGCGCCGCGTACCGAACCGCAAACGGCCACAGAAAATGGGGGGCAGCCGCATGCATCATGGACGTACGAGCGACGTCCATGACCATGCCAATGCGACGCTCAGCAATCCCATTTTGCTGTGGAGAGTGCGGAAGCGTGAAGGTCTGGCGGATGCCTCGTGCACGACAGTAGGCTCGCAGGAGGCCAGAGGAGAACTCCACGCCTCTGTCAGAGTGCAGGCGCAGAACAGGAAGGGGAGGGAGGTCCCGGGGGAAGGGGAGGGAGGGACCGGGGGAGACCAGAGACAAGAAGACGGGCCGCCATGCCTCGGAGACGAGGCAGGGAGGGGTGACCAAGGCGGTGGTGCCACAGGAGAGTCTCGTGAGACAGGAGACGACACGAACAGGGGGCAGCTGCAGCAAACACCTGGCCCGACGCAGCTACCCGACCAGACGTAGTGATAGGAGGAGACGCAGTGGTCAATGTGTACAAGCTCGACCCTATCTGACGTGTAAACGTGGCCAAGTGTCGGCCCGTACGAGCCTCAGTGCAGTGAGTCACCCGCTGGCTCGCAGGTGTGAACTGGTGCACTCCCCCATCCTGTAGGTCAGCACCACTCACCGAGTTCGTAGAGAACGAGGGGAGGTAAAGACCAGACAGGGTGCCAGAGGGAGCCGCCGGACACGGGAGGACAGTGGAGAAGTGAGCAAGGACAGGACCCCCAGAGGGGTCTGCCAGAGAGACTGCAACTGGCCGACCAAGCGGCGTGAGTGTGGTGCGGTCTCGAAAGAAGGAGCGAGAAGCCCCAGAGTCAAGGGTGAAGGTGAGGGAGGCTGAAGCCGACGCAGTACCTGAGAGAGCAGACTCACCAGCACCTGAGGAAGCAGACGCACTAGCACCTAGAGCAGCAACCTCACCAGCACCAAGAGAAGCAGCCTCACCAGCACCTAGAGCAACAGTCTCAATGCCCGGGTCGGGCGGAAAACACCGGTAACAGTCACCCTCATCACTAATAGTCACAGCATACATAGCAGCAAGAATAGCATCAAAGTCAAGGTCAAAGATAGCAACCCCCGCCCTAGACACCTCGCCCCAGCGACGGATCTTTGTGGCCTCAGGGAACTGGTGACGCCAAGCGTCCGTCAGGCGGCCAAAGCAGCGCTGGGTGGGGTGCGCACCCCCACACTGCTCACCCGCACGGTCGTCGGTGCGCAGGACGTAGGTGTACGGACCAGTACCCCCACCCCGCTGGCGTGCAGCGTACCACTGACGGAGCTGCTGAGGGGATAGGGTCTCACGACCGCGCTGCTGCTGCTGGCGCGGACCACCACCGGAGCCACTCCTCTGCGCAGAACTGCGACCAGCTCCACCGCCACCTCCGCCGCCTCCGCCACCTCCGCCGCCTCGGCCACCACCGCTGCCTCCGCTCCCTCCGCCACCACCGCCGCCGCCTCCGCCTCTACTGCTGCCACCGGCACCTCCACCCCCGCCACCACTCCCATTCCCACCCCCACCCCCTCCGCCGCCTCCACCGCCACCTCCACCGCCCTCGCCAGCTCCTCCAGCGCCCTTGCCCCCCTTGCCCTTGCCTATGCAGCGCTTCCCCGAAGGGGCAGACGCAGCGCCGACCGACTCAAAACCAACGAGGTCGGCCGCAACAACAGAAGCAACAGAGGGCAAGAGGGGGGAGGGAGAACACCCCTCAAAGACGGGGGTGCAGGGGTCACCACGAGAGGCTCCTACAGCAACTATGCTCTTCTCCGCTGCTAGGAGGGACTTCTCGAGGAGGTCAACGGTGAGAGTGGTGGGGCACACTGAGAGGAAGTGGTTCCTGACTACGCGAAGGGAGTCAGGGAGCCGGGTGACTATGTACTAGAGGGTGATATACATGGGGGGGGGGGGGGGGGGGGGGGGGGGGGGTCTTGGCGCAGAACTCAGCAGGACGCGCAGCGCGGAAGCGAGTGTCACTAGTGCGGAGGTGCGTAATGAGGTCAGCGACTGTAGGAAAGGCAGCAAGGTCAGGGAAGAGGTACGGTAGCATGAGGCGGCTCAGTGCAGCAGTGGCAGGGGAGGAGTAGCGTGCAACTACAGCGTCGTACAAGGTCTGAGCACTCTTGTACTGACTAAAGTGCGCACGCTCAGAGGTAGGGAGGTGGCAACGCACAGCAAGACGTGCAGCATCATCGCGCGTGGCCCACTGTGAGCGAACAGTGGCGTCAGCATCAGCAGCAGGGGCAGGAGAGGCACCAGAGGTGAGGTCAAAGAGAGAGAGACCGTCTGCCCTATCGCACTGTAGGAAAAGCTGCAGGTCATCTACCCATACGTCAAATTCAATGGCCCGACCCTCGGCGTCAAAAGTGAGGACACTAGGGGTAGCCATGACAGCAGTAGCCTAGCAGCTCGAACAGTAGGGTAAGGGCAGTGCAGTGACAGAGGCGCTGCTCTTACCGGACAGGGCGGCTCGGGCGGCTCGGCGGCTCGGCAACTCGGCGGCTCGGGCGGCTCGGCGGCTCGGCTACTCGGCGGCTCGGGCGGCTCGGGCGGCTCGGCTACTCGGCGGCTCGGTCGGCTCAGGCGGCTCGGCGGTACGGCGGCTCGGCAGCAACCGCGGCTCGGCGACTCGGCGGCTCGGGCGGCTCGGGCGGCTCGGCGGTTCGGGCAGCTCGGGCGGCGCGGGCGATTTGGCAGCTCGGGCGGCTCGGGTGGCTGGCGGCTCGGCGGTGACGGCGGGGCCACGTGGGGACGGTGGCGGGGCCGGCAAAGACGGCGCCGGGGCCGCACAGGTAGGCGACGGGGCCGGGAAGGTAGGCGCCGGGGCCGCAGGTAGGCGACGGGGCCGCAGGTAGGCGACGGTGCCGCAGGTAGGCGACGGGGCCGCAAGTAGGCGACGGGGCCGCAGGTGGGCGACGGGGCCGCAGGTGGGCGACGGGGCCGCAGGTGGGCGACGGGGCCGCAGGTGGGCGACGGGGCCGCAGGTGGGCGACGGGGCCGCAGGTGGGCGACGGGGCCGCAGGTAGGCGACGGGGCCGCAGGTAGGCGACGGGGCCGCAGGTAGGCGACGGGGCCAGCAAGGGCGGGGCCGGGTCGGGAAGGGCGGCGTAAGGGCCGCGGGGTAGGCGACAGGGCAGTAGGGCGGCGGATCGGAGCCGGGAAGACGCCGCGAAGGGGCTGCGAGGGCGGCGCGTCGAGGCCGCGAAGGCGGCGCGACGGGGTCGCGAAGGCGGCGCGACGGGGCCGGGAGGGCGGCGCGACGCGCCGGGGTCGCGAAGGCGGCGCGACGGGGCCGCAAGGGCGGCGCGACGCGGCAGGGCCGTAAGGGCGGTGCAACAGGGCCACTAGGGGCCGAGATAGAGGGGAGCGCGACTCGGGCAGGGGCTGAGTGCGCTCCGGGGAGGAAAAAAAAACGGTGGGCCCTAGGAACAGTTCCCACGAGGGAACCTGCTCGCTACCATGAGAAAACTGAATCGGGAATGAATGGACTATGAAAGAGTTGGGTACAAGTACTAACCCTAATTGGGTTGTACCCCTTATGGGCTACCCCACTACAGCCTACACAAATGCATAAGCTATAATGTTTAAACAGGTATATATATAGGTCACAGTACAAGCAAAGTCAAGCAGCGAGCAAGTGAGGCACAACAAGCACAAGGCATAACACAATACAAAAGCGCTGATGATCACAAGGCTGAAGTGCCTTGGTGAATATATCAGCACTGTTGGCCCGAGTGGCCATGTAAGCAAGACGAAGCTGACCACGCTGCTGCAACTCTCGAGCAAGGAAGTAACGCAGAGCGATGCGTTTTGTTTTGTGCTCCAGTCTGTGGTCCTGACACAAGGCAATGGCAGCCTTGTTGTCGACCGACACAACTGGAGGAGAACGAGGCTGCTCTCCCAAGTCAGACAGCAGGTAGGTGAGCAAGCGTAACTCCTGTGCAGCCATGGCTGTCGCGTAGATCTCAGCCTCACAACTGGAGCTGAGAACAGAAGACGAGCCGATAGACCGCGAAGAAACAGAGCCGGAGCCAAGGCTGAACGAGTAACCCTGAGACGACTGCTGCGTAGCGAGGTCGTCAACCCACGAAGCGTCTGAGTGTCCAGTGAGGGCAACTAGACCCCGCCCTTCAAGCACGAGCCCCATGCCCGATGTACTGCACGAGTAACGGAGTACCCTCTTCGCAGCATCCCAGTGCACCTTTCGGTGCCTACCAGGAGCCACGTAGCGTGCCAGAAGGCCAAGAGGGTATGCTAGGTCGGGACGAGTGCAGGTCATCAGGTACATAAGGCAGCCCACTAGCTCTCGGTACGGGCCACTCGGCTCTACTGACTCGTCCGAAGGTGGAGCTAAGAGCGAGTGACCTGTAGCTAGAGGAGTGGACCGTGGCGAGGACCAAGTGAAGCTGAAACGCTGAAGGATCTGCTGCATCATGTGTGACTGAGTCAGGGTGATGGTGCGTCGTGCTCTGTCCCGGGTGATCCGCAAGCCAAGACAGCTGCGCTGCTCAACCAGGTCTGTGCACGTGTGCCTCTTCTGCAGCTCCGACTTCACGAGGGCGAATGCCTCAGTGTCACGAGTGGTAAAGACCAAGTCGTCGATGTACACGAGGATGTAGAACGGCGGCAACGAAGTGTCGGTGCGGAGAAACAGCGACGGGTCAGCATTCGAAGAAGCAAACCCAAGTGCCGCAAGTGCCGTCCTCATTCCGTCGTGCCACTCACGAAGGCGCCTGGCAGAGACCATAGACTGGCCGTCGGAGGCTCCGCTGGGTACCAGGAGGAAACAACCCAGTAAAGCCAGGTGGGCGGCGCAACCAGATCTCCTCGTGCAGGCTGCCCTAAAAGAAAGATGTGCTGAACTCAAGAGAGTGAAGCTCGTAGTCACGATGTGCAGCAACGTGCAGCAGCACCCAAAGAGTGGTCATCTTCGGGGTAGGGGAGGAGGTCTGGAAGAAGTCAACTCCCTGTCGCTGACTGAAGCCTCGTGCAATGTAATGAGCCTTGAAGACACGCGGAGAACCCGGCGGCCGCTTCACCCTGAAAATTCACATGCCATCGACTACGTTCGCCTCAGGAGGGGGAACTACGTCGGCGTTGGTGCCTGTGGACTTCCAGGATGCCATCTCTGCGTCCATGGCTGTCTGCCCCGCGATCGCCTCAGCGTAAGAACGCGGGGTCGGGATGTCTGGTGCATCCGGGTCTCCCTCAGGGGCAAGCAGCATGGCCATGAGATGAGGTGCAGCGGTTGCAAGACTTTCAAAGTCCTCCTGCGTGTCCTCAAGGACGTCCGTGCCAAGTGCACACTCACCCCCGACGAACGGAGGAGAGACAGATTCAGACACAGCAACAAGACTAGCGGCTCCGTCGAGACGACAAGCAGCAGCAAAGTCAACAAGCTCATCGACCAAGGCAGACGCAGCAGCAGACTCAAACGAAGGGTCGATGACAGCAGTGGCTAAGAGACGCGTAACAGTAGGACTGGCAGCACGAACCAGGTCAGACTCAGGTTCCGGAACGTGCGGAAGAGAGGACGTAGGAGGAGACGGCAGGGGAACACGTTGTGGAACAGAGGAACGACGAAGTGCCATAGTGTGCGTGTCGGGGTCAGGAGGAGGATGCTCACGAGGAACACGATGACTAGTGCGACCAGAGCGTGGGCGCAGGCTGTGTACTAGCTGCGCGCGGGGTGTGCGTGGGCTGTACAGGCTGCGCGCGGCAGGGCAGAGTAGGGCAGTTCGAAAGCGTTAGGCAGAGCAGTAGATTCGGGCAGAAAAAATAAAACCTAACTGGTGGGCCCTAAAAAAAACGGTCCTTAGAAGGACCTGCTCTCTACCATGTTAAGAGACTTAGGAGAAAGGTGATGAGTTAGGTCTAGGATGGGGTACAAACAAGAGTGTTGAGGTGAGTCCTGTACCCCCTAAGGGTAGCCCCTACATAGCCTAGACAAGTTAATACAAATATGTTTTAACAGGAATTGGTTGTCTTGTCATCGACGAAAGCAGAGTCCAATGCCGCTTAAGTAGCGGTTTGCGAAGGGCTCTATCTGCAAGAGCTCCTGCAGGAGGAAAAACTTCCAACTTCGCCAACGTTTTTGCGTGCACCACGACAACCAGAACACGATAAGAATTGCGAACAAGACAGGATTCGTGAATCGCACCAAGCACATCGCGCTGCGATATTTCTTCGTCAATGACGTGCGAGCGAACAACCCGAAGTGATCTTGGCTAGGTCTCCCGTGGGATCGTAACACTATGCAGTGGCAAGGAACATGGTGAGGAATTTGCTCTTAAGAATGCAACAAGGCAACTTCACCCTCAAATTACCACTCCAACACTATCTGCTTTGCCTGGTGATCCTAACAAACTGAAGGTATGCCCTCATAACTTACAGAAGGCTTGCAGCGCAACAATTCTCCACATTAAGCACTGTTAGAAACTTTGTGACGACTTCAATGTTCTTCACGTAGGCCACATAGACAATTAAGCGTTTGCATGTGTTTTCGTACACTGTATTATATCGAATATTGTAGCAAATGTACCGTCTTGTAGGTACCGACAAGACTTAATCTGAACCAGCTTTCATATGTCGAATATCCGTACGGATGCCGATTTTGGATTTTGCAGTCGAATGAATCACCTGAACCTGTCTCACAAAGTAGGTGGGCAAACGCCAGACCCCGTCCAGTCTGCGAACTAGATACAGCTTGTAAATGTGTCGGATAGCGCCACTACATCTTCATCCCTAAAGTCGGCCAGCTGGAGGAGAAGGGGACAAACAATCAATCATAAACACATTTGGCTCCCCCCGGCAGACACGCTAGACATTGATATGCAAGAAAAACACATGTTGGACTTACTGCTTGTTCTCGTAGTTTAGGCTTTGCTACAGTCCTCTCAAATGCTAGTTCTATTTTTTTAGGACTCGTACCAGTTTCTTCCAGATGTTATAAAGTTTAGCCCGTATGCAAACATCCCTCAAATTTTGGCAACAACAAACACCTGGTTGTCCGTTAGCACCCCGCACCAGGTTCCCTGACACGAGCTGTTCCATGAGTGTACAGTACAGTGTTGAACGAAAGGTTTGTGGTTGTGGATGCAGTTCAAGCCGAAGTGCCTCGGCAAACTTCGTTTGTAGGCAGAAGATCATAGAGTCTGACCGAAGTGCCTCGGCACCAAAATAACCCGATTAAGGTACATGGAAGTGGAATAGTGGAATAACTCGGGGTCCTCATCTTGCTAGCTAGGGTTGTTTCATTTTCGATTTAGGCCTGTGTGATTCCGCCCTTCCAAATATTGGGTTTGCCCACTTCGTAGTCAGTGCGGCATTGCTTGCTGTTGCACTGTGGCGTCTGACTGGAAGTGTTGTGACAAGGCTCTTGACTCGTCACTCCAGCCCTCAGGTTTCGTCTTGGAGAGGCCGAGTCACAGATGGCGAATCAGGGTACTAATCAAACATCTTATGAATTTAGTGGAACAATATCATGCGATTTATGAAAGGCACGTTATTGATTTGAAAGGTTCTGAAAGATTTAAGAGCGAGGTGTGGCCTAGCGACCGCACAATGCAACACTTTCTTTGAACTACCATATACTGCGCTCTCTTTGGTGGCGCGGGTTGGGGGTGAGGGATGGAGAGAGAGTGGAGGGAAGAAAGGACTCGAGTGGAGGAGACGGCGGGACGGGCTTGCAATCGAGTTTGATCGCTTCGATCACATGCTATCAACAATTTCTATGAAGCCTGGAAGCCAATTTTATGCAATCAGGGGCAATCAGCTGATCGCGATCAACTGATCGCCCCAACTCAATCTGACCCGATTTTCACCCGGATCAAAGTCGCTTTTCCTCGATCACAGGCGTTCACCTGATTGCATGTGATCGGGGCCCACAGCGACGCTTGCGAGTAGTTACAATATTAAAATTTCAGGGACACGAAAACTTTTTCCAGGTGACATACTGTCGCCAATCTCGCTAGAATGGGGACGAAAATGCGACATAAATGTATAGCGCTTGCTCCGCAGGCGTTGGAAATCTTTTTCGAAAAACATCACTGATCGGGCGGCTCGGGCACTGCGATCACAAGCAGCCCGATCATATCCGACCCGATCAGATCAATTGCGATCAAACTCGATTGGGCCCACACCCTAACTGTTTTCTGTTTCCTCCCATGAGAGGCGGTATTCGACTGAATACTCCCTTGCACTGCACAGACAGCATACACAGTTCGGAGGGGGCTGTTTACGTAAAAGGTATAAGCTTTCTAGATGCTTACGATTGAAATACGGATCCAGAAGCCATCACGCTGTTGAAAGGAAGGGCAACTACTCCAACACAAACAGGGTCGATGGTGTTGAGGGTCTGGCTGGCTTATCGTGGCGGGGCCTGGACGAAGGCAACGCAACGCACCCAAGTGAAAGCAACCGCATTCACGATTGAGCCTAGTGAAACGCATGTCACCCTTCCGTTCTGCACTTCAGAGCAAGAAGCTCCCAGACTTCTCTGCCTGGAGTGAGTAGACCTCGAGAAGCGTTGATACGGAAGTTGACGTTCTCCTGATAAAAACTGTTGGCCTTGCTCTTTAGAAAATTCATACACCATTCGTCTCTCGCGTAGTCTCCTCGCCGCAACAATGGCTCATTATCACAGCATGCTAGTACTACTCCTTTCCCTCTTCCTCTCGCCGTTCCAGCGCCTTGCCGACGCAGCCACAGCCCCCCAACCAGCGCGGTTCGAGCAGGCCATGGCGGAGACCCTTGCAATGAGCGACGAGGCCAAGGTGCAACTCCACGCGAGGGCGCTCCGCGACGCCATGCTCGACGACCCGTCGCTCGACGACGACGGCGAAGACGAGGGTGACGACGAGGGTGCGCGACGGCAGCTGAAGGGCGGCATGAAGGGGCGTGACGTGGGGCTGACGCCGCCGGCGCTGAACTCGGGGCCGAGCATGGCGGACGTCAACGGCACTTTCTTCCGCTGGGACTCCGTGTCGCCCAAGGCGTTCGTCGACTGGCGCCAGACCCGATACATCTCGCCCATTCAGCGCCAATTTGAGGTGCACCTCGTAACCAACCGCCGCATTTGAATGACGTTTGTGATTTAGCGAGCGAGCGTGTCGAACCTGCCACAGAGAAACGAGTTGCGATGCTCGTGACCGTAGGCTCGTCTTCGTGCTTCAATTCAGGTGGCTCGCGCGTCTTCGCTCCCCTCCTTTTCCCGTCGTTTTCTGCTCGTCTCCCCATGGCAGTGCGCGAGCTGCTGGGCGATCGCAGCCGTCGATTCCATCTCCATGATGTGGGCCATCACCACCAAAACAGATCCCATCGTTCTGTCGCCGCAGCAGGTGCGTGCGACGACAGCGATAACGGCGGTGCCGCTGCTTCCTTTTTCATCGCGCCCGTGCTTGCTTGTAATTTCGCTGCCGCCAAGCTCGGACTCCTCGCTGTCGGCTTAACCTCGTTTCGTCTTTTCTCGTCGCGCGCGTCGCAGGTGTGCGACTGTGCGACGAAGCAGTGCTGCAACGGCGGGTGGGCGGACTGGGCGTTTTCGTACGTGTTGTTCAACGGGGGCATCCAGGCGGAGGAGGACTACGCGTACCAGGCGCAGGACAGCACCGTCTGCAGCCTCAACGTCTCCGCGCCCACCGCCGCCAAGGTACGCCCTTGCGCTCCGCTCCGCTCGCTGTTGCGGAGCACCGTATACTGTCGGCCCGCGTCGTTGCCCGTTGCTTAGCATCACTCGCTTGTAGCTCGCAGTGCGATGCGCAGGAGTGGCGCACGTCCGCTGCAGTAGGCGTGTGTTGCGGATCAGCACACTCACTGCGCGCACGTCCTTTCCCCTTCCACAAAACCCCCGTCTCCCTCCCCTCTTCCCGCCGCAGATCACGGGGTGGGAGCTGGTGCCGGCGTACAGCGCGCTGGCGCTGATGAAGGCCGTCAGCATGCAGCCCGTCGTCGCCTTCCTCAGCGGCTCGGAGCGCGACTTCCAGAACTACACGTCGCGCAACCGCCTGCGCATCTACGGCTCGCCCGAGCTGCCGGGGCTGTGCACGACGAACGTGAACCACGTGGTCGTCGTGGTCGGATACAACTACACGGGGCCCGGCCTCGCGGGCAGCTATTGGATCATCAAGAACACGTGGTTCAGCACGTGGGGCGACGGCGGCTACATGTACCTCGCCATGACGCCCGACGTGCGCGGGAAATGCGGCATCCACGCGTATGTGGCTTTTAGAAGCGTTACGCATGCACAGAATTTCCTTTTCTCCATCCTAGTACCGCCTCAATATCTCCCCCTCTCACACTCTCTCGCTCTCTCTCACTCTTTCTCGCTCGCTCTCACTCCCTTATTCTCGTCTATTCATTCTCACTTTCTCACTCAACGGCCACCCTCCCCTCCCCCTCCCCCTCCCCCTGTTCCCCCCAGGCTGCCCGCCATGTACCCGGTGTACTACCCGTTCGGCCCGCAGCCGGTGCGGTTCAGCGACAAGCAGCGCGACGACAGCGACGGCCGCTGGTGGACCAAGCCGCTGCCCGTCACCTCCGACGCCTGCCAGCTGCTCATCAACCCGTGCGGCGCGGGCGAGTGCTACACGCGCAACAACGTGGCGCGGTGCGACTGTAGCGGGCCGGAGGGCATGGTGGAGGTGCTGGGCGTGCCCACCAGCAAGTGCGTCTCGCGCTCCCCCTGCAACTCCACCAACGTCAACCCCTGCGGCGCCGGCACGTGTAACAACACCGGCAACGGCGCCTACACCTGCCAGTGCCCCGCTGTGAGTGCGCCTGCCCCACTTGCATCTGTCACTGCCCGTCCTCGCCTCTCCTCGCCGCCCTGCTCTCTGCCTGTCATCCCGCCTGCTCATTCTCATGCGTATACAAAGTTGCCTGTTCCCCCCACCTTCCCCCTCGCAGGGCTACGCCATCGGCGCGGAGACGGACGGGTCGCTGACGTGTGTGGGCGTGGCGGGCGGCAACACGTCATCCCTCACCTACACCACTGTGCCAGGGGACACGTGCTCTGTGAGTGCCACGTGTGCTGCGAGTGCAACGTGCTCTGTGAGTGCCACGTGTGCTGTGAGTGCCCCGTGTGCTGTGCTGTGAGTGCCCCGTGTGCTGTGCTGTGAGTGCCCCGTGTGCTGTGCTGTGAGTGCCCCGTGTGCTGTGCTGTGAGTGCCCCGTGTGCTGTGCTGTGAGTGCCCCGTGTGCTGTGCTGTGAGTGCCCCGTGTGCTGTGCTGTGAGTGCCCCGTGTGCTGTGCTGTGAGTGCCCCGTGTGCTGTGCTGTGAGTGCCCCGTGTGCTGTGCTGTGAGTGCCCCGTGTGCTGTGCTGTGAGTGCCCCGTGTGCTGTGCTGTGAGTGCCCCGTGTGCTGTGCTGTGAGTGCCCCGTGTGCTGTGCTGTGAGTGCCCCGTGTGCTCTCTTGCCAGCTCGCTCGTGCACTCTCGTTGCCCTCTTCAACACCGCCACTGTCAGCCGTGCCGCGGCTCGCGTGCCTCAATCGCCTCCCCATCACATTCTCATCTTGTGTCATCCCTGCCCCCCTTCCCCTCTCCCTCCATTCCTCTCCCTGGCACAGGGCATAACAGCGGCGTACAACAGCAGTGTGTCGGTGCTGGCGGCGCTGAACCCGTTCCTCAACTGCTCGCTGAGCTACATCCCGCCGGGCTTCGTGCTCTCGCTCTCCAACGCCTCCGCGCCGTCCACCATCGTGTGCACGGCCACCTACATGGTGCGCGCCAACGACACGTGCGCCTCGCTCACCGCCGCGCTCTTCAACGGCAGCGACGCCGCCTTCCGCCAGGCTAACCCGCTGCTCTGCACGACCGACCGCCCCTCGCTGCTGCCCTCGCAGCAGGTGTGCGCCGCTGCCGCGCCGCTGTCCGCGGTGAATGCGACGGTGGCGCAGTGCGGGCAGACGTACGTGTCAGTGGTGGGTGACACGTGCAGCGCCGTGGCCTCCAAGTACTCCCTCGACCTCCCCACCTTCCAGTCGTGAGTGCTCTCACCCGCTCCTCTGCCCTCACCCGCTCCTCTGCCCTCACCCGCTCCTCTGCCCTCACCCGCTCCTCTGCTCTCACCCGCTCCTCTGCCCTCACCCGCTCCTCTGCCCTCACCCGCTCCTCTGCCCTCACCCGCTCCTCTGCCCTCACCCGCTCCTCTCATCGCCGTGCCAAGCAATGCTAGTTCACACTACGTGCACGGCAAAGTGGATTCTTCTGCGCTGCAATCCCTGACCATCACACCCAACCCAAGCTCTTGCCGTGCCTCTGCGTGTGGCCCGCCAGGCTCAATCCGGCGCTGGACTGCAGCCGGGGTGACATGGACGCGGGCACGTACCTCTGTGTGGCCGCCAAGTCTGACAAGGTCCGTGCCTGCTGCCTCGCCTCTGCAACCCTGCTGGTTGTGCGCATGCATTTGCCAGTGCCTGTCCCCATGCTGGTGCTGCTTCTTGTGCTGCCTCTATTGCTGCTGCCTGCTGGTGTTGCAGGTTCCGCTACTTCTGCTGCTTCTGCTGGTTCTCTGCCTATCCTCTTTCGCTGCCCCATTCCTTGACAAATTCCATTCTTCTTGATCGGACCCCTCACGGCCTGCTCTCCGCTCCCCCCTGCCCTTGCTGAGCTGCACCGCACCCACCCACGGGTAGCCACACACAGCACGGCTGTACAGCTCTACCTCACCGCCTTGCCCCTGCTGCTCCTCTGCCCCATCTCCTTCCCATGCCAGACTACGGTGCTGCAGGGCTGCTGTCTCACTGCCATCCACCCCCTTGCTTCCTCCCTCCCCATCCCCCTCCTCCCCCGTTGTGCGGCAGACGGTGGTGAACTGCACGGCATGGTACGCGGTGCTGCAGGGAGACAACTGCCCCAACATCTGGAACGCCGCCAACCTCACCGAGTCCACCTTCCTCGCCATCAACCCCGGCATCCGGGTGAGCCACCGCAACCCCGGATGGTTCACCGCTGTGTGCCATCGCTGTGCCGCATGCCATGCGCTGCGTCTGCCTCCCACTCCTCCCCAGCATCTTTCCCTGACGTCCTGCTTACTCGCCTGCCCATTTCCCCTCGCCCGTGTGACAGTGCCAGTCGCCGTACCTGCAGGTGGGGCAGAAGGTGTGCATCAACTCGCCCATCCTGCCCTCTCTCATCGCCTCCACCAACTCCTCCTTCTCACTCTACACCGTGAAACTCGGCGACACACTCGCGCTCATCTCGTCGCGCTACATCAACCGGTGCATGCCGACGTCGGTGTCCCCCGCAGCCATAGCAGCGTACAACAACATCCTCGAGACCGCCGTGCTGCTCGTCAACTCCACGCTCATCATCCCCTGCAACGTGCGTGTGGGCGCCATCGACTGCGGGTGTGCGACGTCGCTGCCGGTGTGCGGGTCGGACTACGTGACGTACCCATCGTACTGCGACGCCGTCTGCAACTACGCCACGCCCGTGCTCGTCACCGACATCTGCACCGGCTGCAACGCCGCCTGCATGGGCCGCGCTGGCTCCGCGCCCGCAGCCGGGTCCGGGTGCACCCAGGCCATCTGCCCCTACCCCACGTGGCCGCCGCCCAACACCGACTGCACACAGCTGCTGGGCGACGGGGTGGGCAAGTGCTGCTTGTACGTGAAGACGACGTGTGAGAACGTGTGCCAGGACTTCAAGCTCGCCATGGGAGGCACGTCCACCGTGCAGGCCACCAACTACAAGAACTGCTACAACGCCTGCGTCTGCTGCAAACGCATCCCGTGCGGCTTCAACTGCACGGCGCCGTCGTCGTGCTGGGATGAGAGCCCCCGCCGCTGCTCATACTCCCTCTCCACCGGCTACACGTGGCAGTGCGCCAACTGGCCGGCCGCCTCCCCCCTGCCCTGACCCCCTCCTGCCTGCCTTAATCTGACTCTCTGCCTCACAGGATTGCTAGGGATGGGAAGAGCTGGGGCAGGGATTCTTAAAAAAAAAAAGTTCTCTTTTCAGAGTTCTACTAGGGCCAGATCAGATGCTTTCTCCGTTTTGCTCATTAATTTATTTCTTGAACTTCTAATACGGCACTACTACGGTAAGAGTCTGCTACTAACTTGTTTACAAATGTTTTGTTGTACGGTACCGTATGTACTGGAAAAATCCAATATGTGCAGGTGGAGTTCTCAAAATCCTCAGGCCCAGGAAATTTGGGAAGTTGTTAGTTTGAACTCATATCTCTTTGCACCGTGGTGATATGTCTTTCAACTGTATCCTACCGTGTAGTAAAAACTCTCTATAAGTTAAAACTTTGGAAAAGTTGGACAAAAAGCATGCTAGAAAGGCATAATGCCGTCGTAGCGGAAGTCTTGATTGTATAACAGAACAGAACTGAAAGCTTTGCAATGGAATGGATTGATTGTGAGATGACAGAAAGCTTTGCAATGGAATGGATTGATTGTGAGATGACAGAAAGCTTTGCAATGGAATGGATTGATTGTGAGATGACAGAGCAGGGAATTTATCTAAGCAGCTAACCCCCTCAGGATTGTCTCATCCACACCAATAATGCTGCACCAATAATTCTACCCGCCAATGATTCTTACCCTCCAATAATTCTAGACTCCAATAATTATCTTACCGTCATACCCCGGATATAAGCGCCACCCGCGGATAAGCGCCTGGCGCTTTTAATTGGCGTGTGGCGCTTATATCCGGTGCTCGATTATAAGCGCATACATAAAAGGCTTACAGATTATAACCGCATACCTATACCGAACACATTATAACCGCCACCCTGGTTTTTTTGTTGTTTTTTTAATTTGAAGACATTTTATACATTTTATCCACTAGCATATCATGTTAGTTAATCTACAACTAGTTTATCTACTTCTAGTTAATCTAATTCTACAACGAGCCTCACACATGCTTCACCATTTTCTAGAATTCTACCCTACTCTAATCATCAGCTACAGTGGGGTCATCTGGGTCGGCCTCAGAGTCCGACTCATGTTCCTCTACGTTGTTGCAGAAGAAACCGTCTGCTGCAATTTCATCATCCATGTCAACCTCCTCGCCCTCGAGCTCGTCTCGCCTGTGTTGCAGGCAGAGCTTGTCCTGGGACCCATCCAGGGCGCTGCTGATGCCGCAGGTGAGGAACGCTCGTTGAATGAGCTCCTTGGGCACGGACTTCCAGGCCGCCGAGATCCACTTGAGCGTCAGCTCGACAGGAGGCTTCTTGATGTTGCCTGCCACGCAAATCCAGAAACCGGGTCAGCACGGGTTAAAGAAATATAAACGTAATCAGTGTTGCACCTCTCACCTTTCTTCGTCAAGGTGTCGACCCCCTCACGCTCAAACCACTCCTGGTAGAGCTGGCGAACGGCGGCCTTGAAGGAGCGGTTAACCGCGACATCGAGGGGTTGAATCTCCGAGGTGCAGCCAGCAGGGATAACCGCAGGGACCAGGTTGAGCTCGCCAAACTTCTTCTTCACCTCCGGGGTCAGGTGCCCGCGGTACGAATCGAGGACGAGCAGAGCCTTGCGGGGACGGACTCCGAACTTGGGGTTGATGTACGGCTTCACCGCCCCGTCCAGCCACTCGATGACCCCGTCCGCGTCCATCCAACCGTTGGGATGGACCCCCACGTGGATATCTGCACAACATAAAAACCACGATGTTAGTTACCGTACGTTTATCACCTGACATGAACATGCCACCGCGTAATCGACTTGTGCTTCATACCTGAAGGAAAATCTCCTTTGGGGACGGTTTTCCTTTTGAAGAAGACCCACGGCTTCAACTTCTCCCCGCTGGCGGTGCAGGCGAGCATCACGGTAACCCGCTCTTTCTGGTAGCCGCCGCTGCGGACGGGCACGGAGCGCGAGCCAACCTCTTCAACGGTGCGTTCGGATGGCATCTCAAGCCAGAGGGGCTTCTGGTCCGCGTTTATGATCCACGGCAGGTCGATCTTGTACTGGCGGCGGGAGTGAAGCACGTACGTCCAGAAGCTCTTGACATCACTCTCGCAGTCTGGGACACGGGATGGGAGGAACAGAAAGCACAAACACAGAGTGAGAGCCGTGAATAGACGGTTCATACAAACAACAACACCACCAAATAACTCACTTGACGAAAGCTTCTGGCCGACCCGGGTCTTCGCTCTGGTCGTCAGGTTCCAGCGTGTCAGTAGATCTGCACTGTGGATGCCCGATTGATCCTGGAGAGGGTTACAGGCGCGTTCGCCTGGGGGGTTATGGGCGCACAGACCCGCTACTAAAACAAGCCCTTTTATCCCAATGGTCTAGTGGTTGGGAATTCAGTTTTGCGGCCCGGCTTCCTCTGCGGGGAAAGTCCAGCCACAGTCAAGATTCCCCGCAGAGGAGCTGAGCTGGAAAGCTCTTTGTGTCAGTGGCAGGGAATCTTGATGTTGATGGGCACGTCGTGGCTGAACCACGACGTGCCCACGATAGCATGCAACCATGATTGGGCCGCTGTGATGCGAAGTACGTGTGCGCTGGCATGGGCCAGGTTCACGTTCGATGAACCTGGCCTGACCAACAAGGCGTGGAAGGCGTCATGCCACGCCTTGTTGGCCGTTTCACGCGCAAAGCATGCACAATTTCGAACGTTCTCGACTCAGGTGAATTCGCCTTTGAGAATGCTTTGTTTTGGTATATTTAAAAACAAATTTCATTTTTGACATAACATAAACGCCGTCGCTTATAATTTTACTATATTATAAGCCCACCCCCTAAAAAAAACATGTTTTATTAGTGCCCCCCATGGGGGTTTATCCGGGGTATGACGGAATCTTAGGCATGAGAAGCTTGCAATGTCGAGAGATTTGGTACAAGGAAGAAACCTAAGGGGTTGTACCTGTGAAATCAAAGAACGAGAATGAATGACTATGAAGTGAAGTGAATACAAATAGGAAACCCTAATTGTGTTGTACCCCCTATGGGATACCCCACTATAGCCTACAGAAACAAGTAAGCTATATGTTCTGACACACCCCCATAGGCAAAGTGGGGGAGAACAAGGGGTCACAAGACCAGTCAAGCAAAGCAAAGCAAAGCTCAGGGTGGATCACAAGGTCACCACGCATTCCGAGCACAAGTTCAAAGGCCAGAAGGCCAGTTCACATGCAAGATCATATATAGAGATATACAAGAGTCAAGCAAGCAAGAGCAAGAGTATATATAGGCGAAGGTACAAGCAAGGTCAAGAGGAGAGCAAGTGAGGCAAGACAGGCACAAGACCCAACTGCGTGCAACAACGCTGATGATCACAAGGCGCAAGTGCCTTGGTGAAGACATCAGCAGTGTTGGCCTCAGAGGCCACGTACGCAAGTCGCAACTGTCCACGCTGCTGTAGCTCACGAGCAAGAAAGTAGCGGAGAGCAATGTGCTTCGTTCTGTGCTCCAGTCGCTGCTCTCGACACAAGGCCAGCATGGCCTTGTTGTCTACGTACAGGACTGGAGGAGAACGAGGCTGCTCTCCAAGGTCGGTCAGCAGGTAGGTGAGCCAGCGTAACTCCTGTGCAGCCATAGCCCCAGCGTAGATCTCAGCCTCACAACTGGAGCCGAGAACAGAAGACGAGCGGGTAGCCCGCCACGAGACAGAGCCGGAACCAAGGCTGAAGGTGTAACCCTGTGACGACCGCTGCGTAGCCTGGTCGTCAGCCCAAGAAGCGTCTGCGTGCCCAGTGAGGACCACTGGACTGCGCCCTCCAAGCACTAGCCCCATGCCCGACGTACTGCACAAGTAGCGCAACACCCTCTTCGCTGCAGCCATGTGCTCTGGTCGGTGTCTCCCAGGAGCAACAAAGCGTGCGAGAATGCTAAGAGGGTATGCGAGGTCAGGTCGTGTGCAGGTCATCAGGTACATGAGGCAGCCAACAAGCTCTGCAAACGGGCCACTCGACTCTACGGACTCATCCGAAGGCAGAGCTGAGAGCGAGTGGCGAGTAGGCAGAGGAGTGGCCTGAGGCGAGGAGTACGTGAAGCCGAAGCGCTGAAGGACCTGCTGCACCAAGTGTGACTGAGTCAGGGTAATGGTGCGGCGTGCTCTGTCCCGGGTGATCTGCAAGCCAAGGTAGCTGCGCAGTTCACCCAGGTCAGTGCACGTGTGTCTCTTCTGCAGCTCGGACTTCACGTAGGCGAGTCCAGCAGTGTCAGCTGTGGCAAAGACCAAGTCGTCGACGTACACGAGGATGTAGAACGGCGGCAGAGAGGTGTCGGTGCGCAGAAACAGCGACGGGTCGGCAGTAGAAGGAGCAAACCCAAGTGCCGCGAGCGTAGTCCTCAGTGTGTCGTGCCACTCACGTGGCGCCTGGCGGAGACCGTAGACTGGACGCCGGAGACTCCACTGGGTACCAGGAGGGAAAGACCCAGTGAAGCCAGGTGGGCGACGCAGCCAGATCTCCTCGTGCAGGCTGCCCTGCAAGAAAGCTGTGCTGAAGTCGAGAGAGTGCAGCTCGTAGTCACGGTGAGCAGCAACGTGCAGCAGGACCCGAAGAGTGGTCATCTTCGGGGTGGGGGAGAAGGTCTGAAAGTAGTCAACCCCCTGCCGCTGACTGAAGCCACGAGCCACGTAACGCGCCTTGAAGACAGGCGGAGAACCCGGCGGCCGCTTCACCCTGAAAATCCACATGCCACTGACGATGTTCGCCCCAGGAGGGGGAACAGCGTCAACGTAGGTGCCTGTGGACTTCCAGGAAGCCATCTCTGCATCCATAGCTGCCTGCCACTGAGAGGAGTAGGGACCCTCTATCGCCTCCGCGTAAGAGCGCGGAGTCGGGATGTCTGGTGCATCCGGGTCTCCCTCAGGGGCTAGCAGTACAGACGCGAGACGAGGTGAAGCGGCGGCCAGACACTGGAACTCCTCCTGCCTGTCCTCAAGGACGTCCGTGCCAAGGGCACACTCACCCCCAACGGACGGAGGACAGGCGGACTCAGACTCAGTGACAAGACGAGCAGCGTAGTCTAGACGACAACGCACAGCAAAGTCGACAAGCTCAGTGACAAGGGCAGACGCAGCAGACGACTCGAAGGAAGGGTCAGTGACAGCAGTAGCAAGGAGACGCGTGACAGTAGGACTGGCAGCACGAAGAGAGTCCGACTCCGGGTCGGCAAGAGCAGGAAGAGAGGAAGCAGGAGGAGAAGGCAAAGGGGCACGCAGAGGAGCAGTGGACGGACGCAGAGACATCCGGTGCGTGCCAGGGACAGGAGGAGGACGCTGACGCGACCCGCGACCACTAGCGCGCTCAGTGCGAACAGGCGACACAGGACGAGACGCAGGCTCACGGCGCTCAGTAAGACCTCCAGTCGGACCAGCGTAGGGAGAAGGAGCAGGCAAAGGGGAGGCAGGCTGTAGCTGTGGCTGTGACCGGACAGGCTGCGGACCCTCTAAGGGAGGAGGAGGAGGAGGTGTAAGACCAAGAACCTGCTGCAGGAGCGGAACGAAGTACGATCGGGGCCGCGCGGCGACACTAGAAACAGCAGGAACAGCACCAGCAGCCCCGGCAGGAGCACCCACTCCAGCAGCACCTCCAGCAGCACCACCAGAAGCTCCAGAACCTCCAGCAGCAGCACCAGGAGCACCGTCAGCCGGACCGCCAACGGCAGGCTCAGCGCCAACACCCTCAGCAGTACCAGCTCCAGGAGAACTCTCACACCCAGCAGCTCCAGCACCCACAGTACGAGCACCGGCGGGACGCGCGGCAGCAGTACCCTCTGTAGCCGAAGAACCACCAGCACCAGCAGCACGCCTCCAGCGCCTGGCAAACCACTCACGCAGCTCCTGTGGGGAGAGTGGCTCCCGGCGAGACGAAGCACCCCCAGGCACAGCACCCCCAGGCTCAGCACCCCCAGGCTCAGTACCCCTAGGCACAGCACCCCCAGGCACAGCACCCCCAGGCTCGGCACCTCCAGGCTCAGCACCCCCAGGCACAGCACCCCCAGGCGCAGCACCCCCAGGCTCAGCACCCCTAGGCACAGCACCCCCAGGCACAGCACCCCCAGGCTCGGCACCTCCAGGCTCAGCACCCCCAGGCTCAGCACCCCCAGGCTCAGCACCCCCAGACTCCGCACCCCCGGGCTCAGCTCCCGCAGCAGCACCAGAGTCACCAGTGACCTCGACAGGCTCGACCGCGTCTACCTGGGACACACCTGAAGGGGCAGGACCCTGAGGGGGGAGGGGGACTACCGGGGGGGGACCTGGTACAAAGAAGAGCGGGGGTGGGGGGAGGGACGGAGTGCGGTAGGGGAAGAGGCGGTAGTAGGGTACCGACTCGTCGAACGTGACGTCCTGGGAGGACAGAACACGTCGAGAGGTGGGGTGGTAAAACTGCCACCCAGGGGCGTCGGGGGGGAACCCCAGGAAGACGCAGGGAGAAGCACGAGGGGACAGCTTGTCCGCAGACAGGTCGCGAACAAACGCCCGAGATCCCCAGACCCGGAACGCCGACGCATCGCCAACCTTCCCCGTCCACAGCAGGGCTGGGGAGGTCTCCGGTCGAGAGACCCTGGGGTGGAGGTTGATCTGGTGCGCAGCGTACCTAACCGCAAACGGCCACAGAAAATGGGGAGCAGCCGCATGCATCATGGACGTACGAGCGACGTCCATGACCATGCCAATGCGGCGCTCAGCAATCCCATTCTGCTGTGGTGAGTCCGGAAGCGTGAAGGTCTAACGGATGCCTCGCGCACGACAGTAGGCACTCAGGAGGCCAGAGGAGAACTCTCCGCCTCTGTCCGAGTGCAGACGCAAAACAGGGAAGTCAGAGCCAAAGCTCCTCCGAAGCTGGAGACGAGCTGCGCGGATCCAGTCGATCAACACCTCAGTGACCTCACCCTTGCTGCGCAAGGGGAAGACTGTGGTGTAACGCGAGTAGTCGTCAACCACCAGCAGGAAGTAGCGCTCCTGACCCTGTCCACGGACGCGGGCTGGGCCCCACACGTCCATGTGAAGCGTCTGCAACGGGGCCTCTGTCGGAGGAAACTGGGAGGAGTGAGGGGCAGCACGCTGGCGCCCCTCGACACAGGGGACACAGGTAGGGCCAGGGCCCGGAGGAAGGGGAGGGAGAGACCGGGGAAGACCAGACACAAGGACTCGCGAGGCCATGCCTCTGAGCCGAGGCAGAGAGGGGTGGCCAAGGCGGTGGTGCCAAAGGAGGGTCTCGTGAGACAGACGACGACACGAGCAGGGGGCAGACTCAGGACCAGACCTGGACGCTGCAGCAAACACCTGACCAGACGAAGGGACCCTACCAGACTCAGCACCTGGAGGAGAAGCAGTGGTCAGTGTGTACAGGCTCGACCCTGGCCGACGTGTAAACGTAGCCAGGTGGCGACCTGTATCCGCCTCCGTGCAGTGAGTCACCCGCTGACGAGCAGGGGTGAACTGGTGGACACCCGCATCCTGGAGGTCAGCACCACTCACCAAGTTCGTCGAGAACGAGGGGAGGTAGAGACCAGTCAGGGTGCCAGAGGGGGCCGCCGGACACGGGAGGACAGTGGAGAAGCGAGACAGGACAGGCCCCCCAGAGGGGTCAGCCAGGGACACCGCAACCGGCCGACTCAGCGGCGTGAGAGTGGTGCGGTCCCTAAAGAAGGAGCGAGACGCTCCAGAGTCAAGGGTGAAGGTGTGAGAGGCCGAAGCCGACACAGTACCTGAGAGGGCAGACTCACCAGCACCTGAGAGCACAGACGCACTGGCACCTAGAGCAGCAGCCTCACTAATACCTGACGCGGCAGTACCAATGCCCGGGTCGGGCGGGAAACACCGGTAACAGTCATCCTCATCACTAACCACAGCATACATAGCAGAGAGAATAGCATCAAAATCAAGATCATAAATAGCTACACCAGCCCTAGACAGCTCCCCCCAGCGGGGGATCTCAGCGGCCTCCGGAAACTGCTGACGCCAGGCGTCGGTCAGGCGGCCAAAGCAGCGGCGGGCTGTGTGGGCGCCTCCACACCTCTCCCCTGCACGGTCACCGGTGCGAAGAACGTAGGGGCAGGGACCAAGCGCACCACCACGCTGACGCTGCAAGTACCACTCACGGAGCTGCTGAGGGGCGGGGACGGTGCGAGAGCGCTGCTGCTGCTGTGGCTGCTGCTGCGGCTGCTGCTGCTGCTGTTGCTGGCGCTGACCACCCCCAGAGCTGCTCCGCTGGGACGAGCCACTCCGACCCCCGCCTCCACCGCCACCCCCGCCTCCACCGCCACCCCCGTCTCCACCGCCACCTCCCCCACCAGGACCGTCGCTCCCACCGCTCCCACCGCCTCCTCCGCTACCACCTCCGCCGCCACCTCCGCCTCCACCGCCGCCACCAGTACCTCCACTCCCGCCACCACCCCCACCGCCACCCCCACTCCCCCCGCCACCCCCACCGCCTCCTCCACCGCCCCCTCTAGCTCCACCCGCTCCCTTGCCCCCCTTGCCCTTGCCAGAGCGGCGTTTGCCGCTGGGGGCAGACGCCGCGCCGACCGACTCAAAACCAGTGAGGTCGGCCGCAGCGGCAGAGGCGACAGAGGGCAGCAGGGGGGAAGGACCACACCCCTCAAAGATGGGGGTGCGAGGGTCACCCCGAGAGGCCCCTACAGCGACAATACTCTTCTCAGCCGCTAGCAGGGACTCCTCAAGGAGGTCGACAGTGAGAGTGGTGGGACAGACAGAGAGAAACTGGTCCCTAACGACACGAAGGGACTCAGGGAGACGGGTGACGAGAAAGTAGAGAGTGATGTACATGGGAGGAGGGTTCGCAGCGCGGAACTCAGCAGGAAGGGCAGCGCGGTAGCGGGTGTCACTAGCACGGAGGTGGGTAACGAGGTCAGCGACAGTGGGAAAGGAAGCGAGGTCAGGGAAGAGAAACGGTAGCATGAGGCGGCTAAGGGTAGCGGAGGAAGGGGAGGAGTAGCGTGCAACTACAGCGTCGTACAAGGCCTGAGCGGTCTTGCACTGACTAAAGTGGGCACGCTCAGAGGAAGGGAGGTGGCGACGCACAGCAAGACGTGCAGCAGCATCGCGGGTCGCCCACTTGGAGCGAACGGCAGAGTCAGCATCAGCAGGAGGGGCAGGGACAGCGCCAGAGACAAAGTCAAAGAGAGAGACCTCATCTATCGCATCACACAGCAAGTACAGCTGCAGGTCTTCAATCCAGACGGCAAAGTCAATGGCCCTCCCCTCAGCGTCAAAAGTAAGAACATTGGGGGTGGCCATGGCAGCAGCTGAAAGTCTCACCGGGCTGGGAGAGTCGGGTAGGTCAGCAGCAGAGGAACACAGCTCAGGAACAGCAGCACGGCTCCTCAGGCGGCTCGGGCGGCTCGGGCGGCTCGGGCGGCTCGGGCGGCTCGGGCGGCTCGGGCGGCGGCTCGGCTGCAGCTCAGCGGCGGCTCGGCGGCGGCTCGGGCGGCGGCTCAGGTGGCCCGGGCGGCGGCTCAGGCGGCGGCGGCTCGGCGGCGGCGCAGGTGGCGGCGGCTCGGCGGCAGCGGCGGCGGCCCGGCTGCTGGTGGGCGGCCCGGCTGCTGCTGGGCGGCTCGGCGGGGCCGCGTAGCAGAGGGCGGCGGTGCCGCGTAGCAGAGGGTGGCGGGGCCGCGTAGCAGAGGGCGGCGGGGCCGCGATCGACGGGCGGCGGGGCCGCGACCGAAGAGGGCGGCGGGGCCGCGTAGCAGAGGGCGGCGGGGCCGCGTAGCAGAGGGCGGCGAGGCCGCGTAGCAGAGGGCGGCGGGGCCGCGATCGAAGGGCGGCGGGGCCGCGTAGCAGAGGGCGGCAGAGCCGCGTAGTGGAGGGCGGCGGGGCCGCGTAGCAGAGGGCGGCGGGGCCGCGTAGCAGAGGGCGGCGGGGCCGCGTAGCAGAGGGCGGCGGGGCCGCGATCGAAGGGCGGCGGGGCCGCTAGGGAAGGGCGGCGGAGCCGCTAGGGGAAGGGCGGCGCAACGGGCCGCTAGGGGCGACACGACGGGTCGCTAAAAAAAAACGCGCCTCGGGGCGCGGTTCGGTGGGCCCTAGAAGCAGTCCCTAGGAGGGAACCTGCTCTGATTCCATGTGAAATCAAAGAACGAGAATGAATGACTATGAAGTGAAGTGAATACAAATAGGAAACCCTAATTGTGTTGTACCCCCTATGGGATACCCCACTATAGCCTACAGAAACAAGTAAGCTATATGTTTTGACAGTACCCCACAGTATCTACACGACTACAGCCTACCCAAAACTATAACACATACATACGGTATATGTTTGACACACCCCCATAGGCAAAGTGGGAGAGAGCAAGAGGTCACAAGACCAGTCAAGGAAAGCAAAACAAGCTCAGGGTGGATCACAACGTCACCACACACACTGAGCACAAGCAAACGGCCACAAGGCTAGTTCACATGCAGCTGTATATATGCAACAAGACAGTACAGTGATCTCTACATAGCAAGAGCAAGCATACAGGTATATATATATATTTATATATATATCACAGTACAAGCAGAGACTACAGCAAGTGTGGAAACGTAGGCACAAGGCCCAACAAGGTACAAAAGCGATGATGGTCACCACACGGAAGTGCCTTGGTGAATATATCAGCAGTGTTGGCCCGAGTTGTCAAACATATACATGTTATATGTTGTAGTTATTGGTAGGCTGTAGTGGGGTAGATTCTGTGGGGTATAACCCCTTAGGGTTTTCCTACTTGTAAAACTCTCTCGATACCGTCATACCCTGGATATAAGCGCCACCCGCGGATAAGCGCCTGGCGCTTTTAATTGGCGTGTGGCGCTTATATCCGGTGCTTGATTATAAGCGCACCCCCTGAAGGCTTACGTATTATAAGAGCCACCATTTGTATTAGTTTTAAAAAAGTTACTGGAATCTCTGTAGCGAAACACACTATTTGCATCCTCACTTGGTGAAATTTCGACCCTTCACCCTCGCGCGACTCACTGCCCCACCCTCGCGCGACTCAACTGACTGCGCGTCCAGTCAGAATGAGCTGTCATGGGGCGAAATGACTCATTCTGACTGTGTGTGTTGGCAGTTTGCAAACTTACGCGAGATTCTTCTTCACACCCACTATGATCTTGACTCGTTTGAAATCGCAATGACAAGATGAACATTTTGAAGTGAAAACAACTAGATTTCATATATGTCATTGTATAAGCCCCGGCGCTTATAAATTTATGTCAGAATCCCAACCACTAGACCATTGGGATAAAAGGGCTTGTTTCAGTAGCGGGTCAGTGCGCCCATAACCCCCCAGGCAAACGCGCCTGTAACCCCCCCTAGGATCGATCGGGGATCTCACAGTGTAGCTCTACTGACACCCCCCCACACTGGGAGGCCCAGGACTAAGCACAATGGCAACGGCCAACATGTGCATACACCGGGATTCGAACCCGAGACCGCTCTGATACCATGTCAGAATCCCAACCACTAGACCATTGGGATAAAAGGGCTTGTTTCAGTAGCGGGTCAGTGCGCCCATAACCCCCCAGGCAAACGCGCCTGTAACCCCCCCTAGGATCGATCGGGGATCTCACAGTGTAGCTCTACTGACACCCCCCCACACTGGGAGGCCCAGGACTAAGCACAATGGCAACGGCCAACATGTGCATACACCGGGATTCGAACCCGAGACCGCTCTGATACCATGTCAGAATCCCAACCACTAGACCATTGGGATAAAAGGGCTTGTTTCAGTAGCGGGTCAGTGCGCCCATAACCCCCCAGGCAAACGCGCCTGTAACCCCCCCTAAGATCGATCGGGGATCTCACAGTGTAGCTCTACTGACAATTTACTCGATTATAAGCCCACCCCCTAAAAAAAACATGTTTTATTATTGCCCCCCATGGGGGCTTATCCGGGGTATGACAGTAGTTGAATCCATCCTTGCCTAAGTTTCGACATGGCATCTAGAGCACTAAGGTCTCTAGGACCTAAGAATAGGGCCCACCTTTAACTGAGTTACCTCACCTACAGCCGCATTGCCTGCCTGCCTGCCCTGCCTGCTGACCGCGCGCGCCTCGGCTGCTTGCGCGCGTCACTTTTTTTTTTTTTTTTTTTTTTTTTTTTTTTTTTTTTTTTTTTTTTTTTCCGCTCGCGCCTCTTAAGCAACCCGGGCGCAGCCCTTTAGGCCCGTTTAGGCCTGTTTTCGGCCCCGCGCGCCACGTCAGCCGCCCGCGCAGCCTGCCGCCGGCCCGCGCGTCGCGTGAGCCGCCTGCGCGCAGCCCGCTTAGGCCCTGCGCGCCGCGTCCGCCGCCCGCGTAGCCCGTTTTTCAGCCCCGTTTTTAGCCTGCCGCCGGCCCCGCGCGTCGCCTCCTTCAGTGACGGCGCGCTGCCCCTCGTTGCCCGTCACGGCGCCTGTGGGACCCGCGCGCTGTCCTGCACCAGCTACGCCGCCCCTGGACCCAGAGCAGCCGCCCCTGGCCCCTAAAGCAGCCGCCCCTGATGCAGCCGCCCCTGGACCCTCGAGCGCCGCCCCTGGACCCAGAGTAGCCGCCCACGGCCCCTGCAGCAGCCGCCCCTGGAGCAGCCGCCCCTGGACCCCGAGCAGCCGCCCCTGGCCCCTGAAGCAGCCGCCCCTGGTGCAGCCGCCCCTGGACCCAGAGCAGCCGCCCCTGGCCCCTGAAGCAGCCGCCCCTGGACTCCGTGCAGCCGCCCCTGGACCCAGAGCAGCCGCCCCTGGACCCTCGAACGCCGCCCCTGGACCCAGAGCAGCCGCCCCTGGCCCCTGCACCAGCCGCCCCTGGAGCAGCCGGCCCTGGAGCAGCCGGCCCTGGACCCCGAGCAGCCGCCCCTGGCCCCTGAAGCAGCCGCCCCTGGGCCCTAGAGCCGCCGCCCCTGGACCCAGAGCAGCCGCCCCTGGCCTCTGCAGCAGCCGCCCTTGGAGCAGCCGCCCTTGGACCCAGAGCAGCCGCCCCTGGCCCCTGCAGCAGCCGCCCCTGGACCCCGTGCAGCCGCCCGCCGAGCGCCGGCCCTGCTCGCCCGGCGAGCGCCTTCTCTTCCCGCCACTGGTGAGCACCTGCCTTGTTTGCGCGCTACTGCGCCATCTGCCTGCCTGCCTGCCGGCATGCCTGCCTATCGCGCATGCCCTGCACACGCTGCTGCTACTACTACTACTGTTACTGCTGCTACTGCTGCTACTACTGCTACTGCTGGTACTGGCGGTGGTCAGATGCAGCTCCAGCGACGTCCGCGTGAGTCCCTCACGCCCCAGCAACTTAATGAGTGGTACGCTAGTTGGGGTTGTAGAGGTGGCCGCGCTGCTACTGCTGCTACTGCTGTTACTGTTGCTACTGCTGCTACTACTCCTACTGCTGCTACTGGCGGTGGCCAGATGCAGCTCCAGCGATGTCCGCGCGAGTCTCTCACGCCCCAGCAGCTTAGTGAGTGGTACGCTAGTTGGGGTTGTCGCGGTAGCCGTCGTAGCTGTCGCCCTGGAGCTGGTCAGTTGGGAGCGTCTGGCAGTGGCCAGCTGCAGCTGCAGCGGCGTCGACGCGAGACACTTACGCCCCGGCAGCTTCACGAGTGGTACGCTCAGAGTAGAGGGTCTTTGAGTACCGTTCGCTGCCCGTACGTCATTCGCACAGGTGATCGGTTTGGTTAGGCTTGTGGGACGCTTGGTCACACATAGTCCCGCTGCTTCGCCCGTCTGAGTGACGCCTGGCATACCGTGTTTGGCGACGAGGCTGAGCTCCCCGACTGGGTGGAGCTGCTTGGGCAGAGGGTAGATATATTTGCTCTTGACTATGATGCTATTTTCACTGCCATGTATGCATTGCCTACTTGTGCTGACCGTGCCTGTTACCTGTGCGTGCCGCCTGACCCAGGTATAGAGCCTGCCGCTCCAGGTGCTGGTGAGTCTGCTCTCTCGGGTACTGCGCCTGCTGAGGCCTTGTACACCTTCACACTTGACTCTGGTGCTTCTCGCTCCTTCTTTAGCGACAGCACCACCCGCACGCCGCTCAGTCGGCCGGTTCCAGTCTCCCTGGCAGACCCCTCTGGGGGTCCAGTCCGTGCGACCTCCTCCACTGTCCTCCCTTGTCCTGCTGTCCCGTCCGGCACACTGTCGGATCTTTACCTCCCCTCGTTCTCTACGAACTTGGTGGCGGGTTCTGCGCTCCAGGACGCGGGTGTTCACCAGTTCACCCCTACCTACGAGCGTGTGACACACTGCACGTGTGCTCAGACGGGTCGTCACCTGGCTACTTTCACTCTGCAGCCTGGGTCGGGCCTGTACACACTGACCATTCAGTCCCCTCAGGTAGCTGCGTCTGCGTCTGCGTCAGGTCAGTTGTCGGCCCCCTGCTCGTGTCACGCCTTGTCGCACCAGACGGTCCTTTGGCACCACCACCTTGGTCACCCCTCGGTGCAACGCCTTCGCAGCATGCACCGCCGGGTCCTTGTTTCTGGTCTTCCCAGGGTTCTCCCTCCCCTCCCACCCTCACCTGCTCCTCCCTGTCTTCCCTGTGTCGAGGGGCGGCAGCGCGCCGCTCCTCACTCCTCCTCGTTCCCTCCCACAGAGGCTCCCCTGCAGACTCTCCACCTGGACGTGTGGGGCCCAGCCCGCGTCCGTGGACATGGCCACGAGCGGTACTTCCTGTTGGTCGTCGACGACTACACGCGTTACACCACGGTCTTCCCCTTGTGCACCAAGGGTGAGGTCCCTGATGTTTTGATCCCTTGGATCCGTGCTGCTCGTCTCCAGCTCCGCGAGCGGTTCGGGATGGAGTTTCCCGTCCTGCGTCTGCACTCTGACAGAGGTGGTGAGTTTTCCTCCGACCTCTTGTCAGCCTTCTGTGAGGAGCACGGCATCACCCAGTCGTTCACGCTTCCGGCCTCTCCGCAGCAGAATGGGGTTGCTGAGCGCCGCATTGGCTTAGTCATGGAGGTCGCTCGTACCTCCATGATCCATGCGGCTGCCCCTCATTTTCTGTGGCCGTTTGGGTTCCGGTACGCCGCGCATCAGCTCAACCTCTGGCCCCGTGTCTCCTTGCCGGAGACCTTGCCCACAGTGCTGTGGACGGGGAAGGTTGGCGATGTGTCATGTTTCCGGGTCTGGGGTGCTCGTGCCTTTGTCCGCGATACCACCGCGGACAAGCTCTCCGCCCGCGCTGTTCCCTGTGTCTTCCTTGGCTTTGTCCCTGATGCGCCTGGTTGGCAGTTTTACCACCCCACCTCACGCCGTGTCTTCCCCTCTCAGGACGTCACGTTCGACAAGTCGGTTCCCTTTTACCGTCTCTTCCCCTACCGCATTGCCCCTCTCCCCCCCCCCTGCCGCTCTTCCTCGCTCCAGGTGCTCCCCGGGTAGACCCCCTCCCCACTCCCGGTCTTGCTCCTTCAGGTGTGTCTCAGGTAAACCCTCCTCCCTTGACTGCGCTGGTTGAGGTCACTGGTGACTCAGGTTCTGCTGAGGGTGGTCTTGCTCGGGGTGCTACTTTTGGGGGTGCTGAGCCTGGAGGTGCGGAGCCTGGGGGTGCGGAGTCTGGAGCTGCTGAGGGTGCTGGAGCTGGAGGTTCTAGAGCTGCTGAGGGTATTGGCGCTGGAGGTTCTGGAGCTACTGCGGGTGCTGGCGCTGGAGGTTCTGGAGCTGCTGCGGGTGCTGGTGCTGGAGGTTCTGGAGCTGCTGCGGATGCTGGCGCTGAGGGTTCTGAGTCTGCTGTTGCGCGGTCTCCCTGGAGTAGCCGCCTTCATCTGCGTGTGCCTCTCACCTCACAGCAGCTGCACGACTGGTACGGTCGTCGTCAGGGTCGCGCTTCTGGAGCTCGAGGCTCTATCGCTGGAGGTGTTTCTGCTGTCGTCACTGGAGCTGGGAGTGGTGCTGGTCCCGGAGGTGCTCATACTGGAGGTACTGGAGCAGCTGGGGCTGGAGGTGCTGCTGAGTCTGAAGGTGCTGCTGCTAGAGACCTTGGGTCTGGGGGTGCTGCTGCTGGAGACACTGAGGCTGGAGACCCTGGGACTAGAGGTGCTGGTTCTGGGGGTGCTGCTGCTGGTGGAGCTAGTCCTGGAGGAGATGGCGCTGAGGGTTCTGGAGTTGCTGGAGGTGCTAGAGCTGCTGGGGGTGCTGGAGCTACTGGTCCTGGTGGCCCTGCATAGCTGCGCCTGTTCTTCGCTCCACCGTCTCCGTCGTCTCAGCCACCGCGTGACTCTGTGCTTCGCCAGGTTCTTAGTCTCCCTTCGTCTACTGGTCTTCCGCTACAGCCTGGCTCACCGCTGCCTGCTCCTTCTCCTTACACTGAGCAGACAGGGGGTTTTACTAAGCTTCGTGAGCCTGCGTCGCGTCCTGTCTCGCCTGTCCGTTCTCGTAGTTCCGGTCGCCGTGTTCCTCGTTCGCGTCAGCCGGCTGTCCCCGGCACCCACCTCGCAATTCGTCGTCCTTCCTCTCCTCCGCACCATGTTCCACTGCCATCCCCTCCTGCGTCTTCTCTGCCTACCGTTCTTGAGCTTGAGTCTGACCGCACCCGTGCTGCTCACTCTACTGTCACGCGCCTGCTAGCCACAGTTGTCACTGACCCGTCGTTTGAGTCTGCTGCTGCGTCTGCCTTTGTTGCTGAGCTTGTTGACTTTGCTGCTGCCTGTCGTCTAGACTACGCTGCTAGTCTTGATACTGAGTCTGAGTCTGTTTGTCCTCCGTCTGTCGGGGGTGAGTGTGCTCTTGGCACGGACGTCCTTGAGGACAGGCAGGAGGACCTTGAGTGTCTTGCAGCCACTGCGCCTCATCTCGTGTCCATGCTGCTTGCCCCTGAGGGAGACCCGGATGCTCCAGACATCCCGACCCCACGCTCTTACGCTGAAGCGACCGCGGGTGAGTACTCCTCTTAGTGGCAGACAGCCATGGATGCAGAGATGGCATCCTGGATGTCCACAGGCACTTACGTTGACGAGGTCCCCCCTCCTGGGGCGAACATCGTCTGTGGCATTTGGATTTTCAGGGTGAAGCGGCCGCCAGGTTCTCCGCCTGTCTTCAAGGCTCGTTACGTTGCTCGAGGTTTCAGTCAGCGAGAGCAAGTAGACTTCTTGCAGACCTTTCCCCCCACCCCGAAGATGACCACTCTTCGGGTGCTGCTGCACATTGCCGCTCAGCGTGACTACGAGCTTCACTCTCTTGACTTCAACATAGCTTTCTTACAGGGCAGCCTGCACGAGGAGATCTGGCTGCGCCGCCCGCCTGGCTTCACTGGGTCGTTCCCTCCTGGTACCCCGTGGAGCCTTCGGCGGCCGGTCTACGGTCTCTGCCAAGCGCCACATGAGTGGCACGACACACTGAGGACGACACTTGCGGGTCTTGGGTTCGCGCCTTCTACTGCTGACCCGTCGCTGTTTTTGCGCACAGAAACTTCGCTGCCGCTGTTCTACATCCTCGTGTACGTCGACGACTTGGTCTTTGCCACTGCTGACACTGAGGCTCTCGCCCTGGTGAAGTCGGAGCTGCAGAAGAGACACACGTGCACAGACCTGGGTGAGCTGCGTAGCTACCTTGGCTTGGAGATCACCCGGGACAGAGCACGCCGCACCATCACACTGATTCAGTCACACATGGTGCAGCAGGTCCTTCAGCGCTTCGGCTTCACTTGGTCCTCGCCACAGCGCACTCCTCTGGCTACAGGCCACTCTCTCTCAGCTCCACCTTCGGACGAGTCCGTAGAACCGACTAGCCCGTACCTAGAGCTAGTGGGCTGCCTCATGTACTTGATGACCTGCACTCGACCTGACCTTGCGTATCCTCTTGGCCTTTTGGCCCGCTACGTGGCTCCTGGTAGGCACCGAAAGGAGCACATGGATGCTGCGAAGAGGGTACTGCGCTACTTGTGTAGTACATTGGGCATGGGGCTCGTGCTTGGAGGACGGGGCGACGTTGTCCTCACTGGTCACGCAGACGCTTATTGGGTTGACGACCAGGCTACGCAGTGGTCGTCACAGGGTTACACTTTCAGCCTTGGCTCCGGTTCTGTTTCTTGGCGTTCTACTCGCTCGTCTTCTGTTCTCAGCTCTAGTTGTGAGGCTGAGATCTACGCCACAGCCATGGCTGCTCAGGAGTTACGCTGGCTTACCTACCTTCTGACCGACTTGGGAGAGAGGCCTCGTTCTCCTCTAGTTCTGTACGTCGACAACAAGGCCGCCATTGCCTTGTGTGAGGAGCACAGACTGGAGCACAGAACGAAGCACATCGCTCTGCGTTACTTCCTGGCTCGAGAGTTGCAGCAGTGGGGTCAGCTTCGCCTTGCTCACGTGGCCACTCGGGCCAACACTGCTGATATATTCACCAAGGCACTTCCGTCTGGTGACCATCAGCGCTTTGGTACTTTGTTGGGTCTTGTGCCTACGTTTCTGCACTTGCTGTCGACTCTGCTTGTACTGTGATCTATATATATATACCTGCATGCCTGCTCTTGCTAGGTAGAAATCACTGTACTGTTCTTGCTGCACATATACCTCTGCATGTGGACTGGCCTTGTGGCCCTTTGCATGTGCTCAGAGTGTGTGGTGACGTTGTGATCCACCCTGAGCTTGCTTTGCCTTTCTTGACTGGTATTGTGACCTCTTGCTCTCCCCCACTTTGCCTATGGGGGTGTGTCAAACATATATATGTTATATGTTGTAGTTATGGGTAGGCTGTAGTGGGGTAGATTTTGTGGGGTATAGCCCCTTAGGGTTTTCCTACTAGTAAAACTCTCTCGATAGTTGAATCCATCCTTGCCTAAGTTTTGACACGAGTGCAGGGCTCTCGCTATCAGACTAATTTAGTATGTTGGTCTAGATTTCAATCGCATTTTTTGTTGTTCATATGTTCTCGCAGACAAAAAAATGCGGCTCATATGAGAGCCCAAATAAGCTGTTTATACTCATATGTTTTTTCAGAACACATGTTATATTTCGTATGAGTTTCCAGACAGCGAGAATACATCTGTCTGATAACCTAAGGGAAAACAAAGCTCGATAATCCCCTCGTAAGAATCGATCTCACACCCGCCGGAAACCGTGTTCAAATCAAACCAACTCCGCCATCCACACAATTTCTTTTGCACATTAAAATATTTCATATGTTTTTATAGACGGCCTTAAATATTTCATCTAAAAATCAGATAACCCAGAATCCCTCATATGATGGTCAGACAAAAAAAAAAAAAAAACTTTTCCATCAGACGGCCCAAATAGTTAGCAAGAGCCCTTCCCGAGTGGCCACGTGAGCAAGGCGAAGCTAACCACGCTGTTGCAACTCTCGAGCCAGGAAGTAGCGCAGAGCAATGTGCTTCGTTCTGTGCCTCGGTCTGTGCTCCTGACCCAAGGCGATGGCGGCCTTGTTGTCGACGTACAGCACTGGAGGAGAACGAGGCCGCTCTCCCAGGTCGGTCACTAGATAGGTGAGCCAGCGTAACTCCTGTGCAGCCATGGCTGTGGCGTAGATCTGAGCCTCACAACTGGAGCTGAGAACAGAAGACGAGCGAGTAGAACGCCAAGAAACAGAACCGGAGCCAGGGCTGAAAGTGTAACCCTGTGATGACCGCTGCGTAGCCTGGTCGTCAACCCAAGAAGCGTACGAGTGACCAGTGAGGACAACGTCGCCCCGTCCTCCAAGCACGAGCCCCATGCCCGATGTACTGCACAAGTAGCGCAGTACCCTCTTCGCAGCATCCATGTGCACCTTTCGATGCGGACCATGAGCCACGTAGCAAACTAGAAGGCCAAGAGGGTACGCGAGGTCAGGACGAGTGCAGGTCATCAGGTACATGAGGGAGCCAACTAGCTCTAGGTAAGGACCACTCGGCTCTACGGACTCGTCCGAAGGTGGAGCTGAGAGCGAGTGACCTGTAGCCAGAGGAGTACCTGTGCCGAGGACTAGGTGAAGCCGAAGCGCTGAAGGACCTGCTGCACCATGTGTGACTGAGTCAGGGTGATGGTGCGGCGTTCTCTGTCCCGGGTGATCTCCAAGCCAAGGTAACTGCGCAGCTCACCTAGGTCAGTGTACGTGTGTCACTTCTGCAGCTCCGACTTCACCAGGGTGAGAGCCTCAGTGTCAGTAGTGGCAAAGACCAAGTCGGCGACGTACACGAGGATGTAGAACGACGGCAGCGAAGTGTCGGTGCGCAGAAACAGCGACGAGTCAGCAGTCAACGGAGTAAACTCAAGAGCCGCAAGTGTCGTCCTCAGTGTGTCGTGCCACTCACGTGGTGCCTGGCGGAGACCGTAGATCGGCCGCCGGAGGCTCCACTGGGTACCAGGAAGGAACGACCCAATGAAGCCTCGCGAGCGGCGCAGCCAGATCTCCTTGTGCAGGCTGCCCTGTAGAAAGCTGTGCTGAAGTCAAGAGAGTGAAGCTCGTAGTCACGCTAAGCGGCAATGTGCAGCAGCACACGAAGAGTGGTCATCTTCGGGGTGGGGGAGAAGGTCTGGAAGAAGTCAACTCCCTGTCGCTGACTGAAGCCTCGAGCAATGTAACGAGCCTTGAAGACAGGCAGAGAACCTGGCGGCCGCTTCACCCTGAAAATCCACATGTTGTCGACGATGTTTGCCCCGAGAGGGGGAACCTCATCAACGTACGTGCCTGTGGACTTCCAGGATTCCATCTCTGCATCCATGGCTGTCTGCCACTTAGAAGAGTACTCACCCGCGATCGCCTCAGCGTAAGAGCACGGGGTCGGGATGTCTGGTGCATCCGGGTCTCCCTCATGGGCAAGCAGCATGGCCACGAGATGAGGCGCAGCGGTCGCAAGACACCCAAGGTCCTCGTGCTTGTCCTCAAGGACGTCCGTGCTAAGAGCACACTCACCCCCGACGGACGGAGCACTGACAGACTCAGACTCAGCAACAAGACTAGCAGCATAGTCTAGACTACAGATAGCAGCAAAGTCGACAAGCTCAGCGACTAGGGCAGACGCAGCAGTGGACTAAAACGACGGGTCAGTGACAACAGTGGCTAACAGACGCGTGAGAGTAGGGTGCTCAGCATGAAACTGGTCAGACTCAGGGTTCGCAACGTCAATCACAGAGGACGCAGGGGGGGACGGCGGACACACGGCGAAGGAGAGGAAGGACGACGGACTACAAGGTGGGTGCCGGGGACAGCCGGCTGATGCTCACGAGGAACACGACGACCGGGACGACCAGAAGAAATGGGCAAGACAGGACGCGACGCATGCTCACGACGCTCAGCAAGACCCCCTGTATGCTCAGTATATGGAGAAGGAGCAGGCAGCGGTGAGCCTGGCTGTAACAGAAGACCAGTAGACGAAGGGAGATTGAGAACCTAGCGAAGCGCAGAGTCAGGCGGTGGCTGAAACGATGGAGACGGCGGAGCGAAGAACAGGCGCGGCTGTGCAGTGCCACTAGCACCAGCACCTCCAGCACCTCCAGCAGCTCCAGTAACCTCAGCAGCTTTAGCACCTCCAGCAGCTCCATAACCCTCAGCGCCAGCTCCTCCAGGACCAGCTCCACCAGCTGCAGCACCCCCAGAACCTGTTATAGTCGCAGTAGGCTCCAATGTGCCTAAAGATAGAGTGCACAGTCGAATTTCTGCACAGCGGCTTCAAATGTTCATAGCGTTCTGGTCACCGCTTCAAAGGACCTGATTCAACTTGGATCTGAAGCGTCTTGAAGTCCCCTACAATAGGCAATTTAGATCGCACGATTTCACCAAGTATTGACGATAAAGCGTTGGTTTGAACGAACGGAATTATGGCAGCCACGATAGTCTTAGAACACAAGATAGGAAGAGTTACCAAGAGTTACGAGTTGGGAATGACTCCCAGCTCCTACAAACCCCAAGAGCGTAGGTATAGTGATGTGGAACAGTGCCACGGTGTCCCCAACCACGAAGGGTCTCGAAACTACCCTTCACTAGGGCCTACACCAAGTGAAATGTTACACTACAC
Organism: Closterium sp. NIES-65; assembly: GCA_948144175.1. Taxonomy (NCBI): domain Eukaryota; kingdom Viridiplantae; phylum Streptophyta; class Zygnematophyceae; order Desmidiales; family Closteriaceae; genus Closterium; species Closterium sp. NIES-65. The sequence continues at coordinate 959,399 of CANXME010000741.1, forward strand.
AAAGTAATGTAACTATCTTCAATATCTTGAGGTGTACCCTTTTGGCGAGCTTCGAAATCAGTTGAAGCTTGAAATCAAGGCTCGGGTTCTTCGTCACAAACTCATCCTTGAGTTCTTGATGGGTCTGCTGCACACACCTGCGACACGACGAACGTTTGACACAGGACAAAATAGAAACCGCGTGAGACACACAAGCGACAAAATAGAAACCGAGCGGAACACGACTAGCGATAACTCGCTATTGACTCGGCACACACATTCGACATCGTGACTCAACATTCAAACACTATTATAAGCATGAAACATATATATTATCCCATGCCATCATTCCATTCCATGCACACACGCATGCACGCACACAGACAACAAGCCGAGTGCAAACATTGCACCAACAAACTCCCCCTCGGGTTGTTGGCCTTAGGAACTTGCTCTCTTAGTTTAGAGTCATCCCAGCCAGCTTGCAACACTTCCAATGCTACTGCTCCACCAGCCTCTGAGTCATCATGTCAGCCGGCTGCCCTGTGGTCTTCACGTAGCGCAACTCAACTTCACCCGCGGTTACCATGCTCCTCGTCCGATGCCACCTCACCCTCATGTGCTTCGTGAGTCCATGCAACACAGGGTTCTTAGCTAGAGCAATGGCACCCTGGCTGTCACAGTACAGTGGGGTAGGTCCTTGCTGCTCCTCCCCCAATTCAGCCAACAAACGCCGCTGCCACACAATCTCCCGTACCGCACGGAAGAGTGCCATGTACTCGGACTCCACCGAGCTCGAAGCTTGATCCACCTGCTTCTTTCTCTCCCAAGCAGTCGGGCCTCCACCAACACAGCATATGAACCCTCCAACACTTGTCATGTCCTCTGGTTCTGATGCATATGAAGCATCCGAGTAGGCGGTGAGGAACAAACGCCCGGGTTCAACACCATCCGCGCCCTTTTGGCGCCTTTGTGCCGCCGCCGAGTATTGCAGCCCAACGGTCAGTGTCTGGCCAAGATACTTGGCCACCCTCATTCCAGCTGCTACCTGCTCTTCATTAGGGCATTGCACAACCCTAGCCAGCTGCCCGGTAGCAAATGCGGCGTCCGGTCGGGTGTTTACCGCCGCATACATGAGGCTGCCCACCAACGAGTGAAAACGGCGCCTCTCCTCTTCTCCAACGCTCTCCTCCTCTGGCCCCTTCGCACACTTGAACCCAGAGGAAAAAGGAGTAGCCATATGACCTTCACTATGGCCGAAGTTGGCGGCCAATGCCTCCAAGTACTTCCGTTGGTGCACTCGCATGCTCCGCTTCTCCACGTCTCGTTCGATGTGGAGCCCAAGGTAGAAGTTCACGTCACCAAGGGAGTTGCACTTGAACTTGTCTTGCAGTTTCAACATCACCTCCTTCACGAGATCAGAGGAGGGTGAGAATATGAGAATGTCATCCACATAAACCACCATGAAGCTCCTCTGCTCCCCCTCGCCAAGCATGAACAAGGAGTGATCAGCCGTTGAGGGAGTGAAGCCGATCTCCTCCAACACTTCGCGCAGCTTCATGTACCATTGCCTAGGGGCCTGATTCAGCCCATAGAGGGCCTTCGTCAGCTTCCACACTCTGCCACTACCATCATCAAACCCCTATGGTTGCGCCATAAAAATCTCCTCCTCAAGGATGTCGTTAAGGAATGCCGTTACGATGTCCATTTGCTTTACCACCCATCCTTTGATGGCGGCTCCCGCGAATAGGGTTCGCAGCGTCGTCGGCTTCACCACAGGGGCAAACAGCTCCTTGAAGTCCACCTTCTCCTTCTGCTGGTACCCCTTGGCTACAAGCCTAGACTTGTAACGCTCGATCTTGCCGTCGGCATCAGACTTGATTTTGAAGAGCCACTTGGACGTTATCGCCGTACGCCCCTCCGGTAGCTCCACCAATTCAAACGTGTCGTTCTCCTCGATGCTCTTCAGCTCACTCTCCATTGCCTTCTTCCACTCCTCAGCATCACTACTCTCCAAGGCCTCCTTGAGAGTTGCTGGTTGTCCCGGCATCTCCACTGGAGAGAAGAACGCGAAGGCACACTCCTCGTAGTCACTCTCCCCGTCGTCTCCGACCATCATTGCCGCTCCGGCCAGGGCTGTCTTGCCCTGCTTTCCCGACGCATCATAGGTCAGCTTATTAGGAGGTTGAACTCTCCTCTTCCCCCTTCCTTCCTCCTCAGCTGCAGGGACTTGACGGCCAAGGCGTTGCTGCGGTGTGGCTCGAATCCGTGGAGCACTCGTAGTGCGGGAAGGGAGTGACGGTGCATGCTCACTCACTTGCTGCACCTCCTCCTCTTCTTCCTCTACATCGTTGGCCTCCTCTCCCCCATGCACAAGAGAGGATTGCATTGTGGTGGTGCTGCCGCTGCTCAGCTCAAAAGGCAGCTCCACATGCTCCAAATGGGAACTCTTCACCTTCCTAAACCGCATGCCTATCTTCGCCTCATTCTCCGCCTTCCTATCCTTGTACATGAAGTTCTCCATGAACTTGCAGTCCCTGGTCACCAGGAATTTATTGGTGAATGGGTCCCAAAGAAGCCATCCCTTGCTGTTTTGAGCCATGCCCAAGTGCATGGTCCACACCGCCTTGGCACCAAGCTTGTTGTGCCGAAGATGCTTAGGCACGAGCGCCATGCACATGCACCCGAACACCCGAAGCATATCCACCTTTGGTTTCCTTCCAAGCCACTCCACATAGGGCACCCATTTGTCTGCTCCCACATGAGTCAAAACTCTGTTCTTGGCCACACACGTGCTCCGCATGGCATCAGGCTAGAAATAGTCGGGTAGCCCGGCTTCAATGAGCAACCCGCGTGCCGCCTCCGTGATTGTGCGGTTCGCTCGCTCGCCGATGCCATTCATTGCAGGGGAGTATGGCATGGTGAGGGAGTGCCAAATACCATTCTTCTTCAGCCACAACCCAAACTCCTTGCTCAGGAACTCTCCCCCTCGATCGGTGCGGATTGACTTGACTAGACGGTCTTGTTGTCGCTCCACCATCGGGAACCAATCCGTCTTCAACGTTTCAGTCACGTCACTCTTCTTGGCCAGCACATACACCCAAGTCATGCGAGTGTAGACGTCCACAATGGTGAGGAAATACTCAGCTCCAGCAGCTCCAAGCTTCAGGGGGCCCACCACGTCCATCACCACCTCATCAAGTGGTGCCTTTGCCGTTGCCTCCGAACTAGGGAATGGAAACCGGGTGAACTTGGCTTGAATGCACGTCGGGCAGCCAAGCACCTCGACGGGTTCCCCCTTCACACGTATGCCAGCAACCATCTATCCCTTAACTAGCTGTTGCAAAATAGGCAGGTCCACATGCCCCATGCGCCGATGCAAAGTGAGCCAATCACACTCCCCCGTAGCCGAAGTCGGATTGGAGAATGCCGCGCTCGTAATAGCGCCCCACATCCTCTCTCCGTACTCCTCCTCCGCTGCTGCCTTGGGGTTCTCCTTGCGGAGATAACTAGTGCAACGGGTGGGGGCTAGGCACGGGGCAAGAGTGATCGTAACGTTCATTCGTTCCTTAGTCGTTTCCAAGTGCTAACACTGCTTGCTAGTTCACGGGAAAAATCGGCAAGAGTTTCACTAGGAAAACATAACAACAAAAGTTCAGAATCATTACATCAACATTGGCAACACTGACTACATCAGACCTAGCAAGGCTGCTGGTCTACTGCCAGCGCAGCACGGTCGACCGCGTGCCAGCACGACTTGGTCGACCGTGCTCCAGCAGAGCAGAGTCGCGGCTTGCCAGCGTTGCCCGTCCGCGGTGTGCCAACGCTGCAGTAAGTCGGCTGCACAGCGATGCATCCGCGGGACAACGGTGCACCGGCTTCGCAGGTGAGTGCAGCTGGTTGTCGCCCAACTCCCCGTCACATGCCCAGCGCATACACTTCACCCGTGACGGCGCCCACCAGCCACGTCGACCTCGGGTTACCACCCCCGAGGTCGTCCTTGCAGACAACATCCCCGGCGACTTTCGCGCACGTCGCCCGGGTATCCTGGTTGACTGGGTATTTCGCGGCCCTCCCGCGGTTTCTCTGCCACCGCGGTCCTCCGCGGTCTCGTGGATCCACGGTCCCCCGGGATTTCGTGGCTCCACGGTCCCCCGTGATTTCGTGGCTCCACGGTCCCCCGTGATTTCGTGGCTCCCACGGTCCACCGCGATTTCGTGGCTCCCACGGTCCACCGCGATTTCGTGGCTCCCACGCTCGGCTCCGCCCAAGCGAGGACGAGGCCAAGCACAACTCCCGTTGATACTCCTCACCCTTGTGCTGCTCCTTGGCTGCTGCATCACTCTCCTTAGGTTCGCTCTTCTTGCTGGTCCCTCCAGGATTCCACTTGTTGGACTCATTCTCCTTAACGCGACCGTTCGCGCCATCGCCGCTACCAACCGCTTCACCCTTGGTGCTGACGCTTGCTGCCACTTGCCTCTCCTTAGGCATAGGGACCACAGAGATCTGCCACATCTCGTTGTAGACATCCCTATCCTCGTGAAGGTCCCATAGAATCCGCTCGCCAAGCCTCGCGGTGTAAGTCTTGGCTCCCTTCGAGTTCGTGTCCATGCCGGCCTTTGCCAATCACCGCACGGAAATCAGGTTGGCTGCAAGTTTGGGCACCCAAAGCACGTTCTTGAGGCCCACCATCTTCCCATCAGCACCCTTGAACATGGCCTTGCCCATGCCTTTCACCTCAGCTCGCTGCCCCAAAGCCGATGTGACATGCTTCACCGGTGACGGTTCGAGTTCGGTGAGCAAGTCCGGGCGAGGTGTCATGCTATAGGTAGCGCCACTATCGATCACCCAATAGTCCAGGGGGTGTAGGGTCACCTTCCTCACTGCTGCTGGCTCCTCAAAGCCTTCGTCCTTCTCTGGACCAGCCGGTACTTGCGTCGATACGAAGTAGAATAGACCCGGGTACCGATTGTCGCTCGGGTCCTTGTCGTTGTCTCTGCTCTTCATGTTTGCAGCTCCGCCACCGCGACCGCCACAGCCTCCACGGCTTCTTCCTCTCCCTCCTCCTGCTCCTCTACCCTCTTGGCCTTGAGCAGGGGTCCAACCTTCAGGGAGTTTGTAGCAGTCGCGCCACATGTGTCCGCCCTTGTGGCAATAGTGACACTCGCCATCGAATCGGCTGCGACCGCGTCCGTAGCTCTTGTCGTCGCTGCCGTAATCGCCACTCCCGCGGCCTCCACCGAAGCTGCTGCCATCAAACCTTCCTCCCCCTCGTCCTCTGCCTCTTCGTCGACCATATCCACGGCCGATGCTCGCTGCCCCAGCGCTATCCGCACTCGCCAACTCACGGCGGCGGAAGTCCTCTTGTAGGATTGCGCGTTTCACGTCTTCTAGCAAGAGACGGGGCAGATCACAGTTCAAGTTGATGATGAGCGAGGACCACGATTCGGGGAGTAGGGCCAGCAACTTGGTCTTCTTTTGGAGCTCACTATACTTCAAATCAGCTCCCTCAAGCCGCGTCAACAAGTCGAAGAATTTCTGCACCCCTTCTTCAACTGCTTCATCCTCTTCAATTCGTAGCGTCGCCATTTGCCGTTCCAACACCACAGCTACCGCCGCTGTTGCAGGAGCGTGTACACCATTGAGAGCAGCCCATGCCTTTGGTCCCTTCTCTGGTTCACGCTGGAATGGCTTGATGTGACGAATTTGACTGCTCCCCAACGCTTGCCCAAGTAGGAGGTAGCCTTGTGCGCTCTGCCGCACCCACGGGCTCTTCTCCGGGTCGTTCTCGGGATGCTTCTCCGTTCCTTCCATCACCTCCAGCAGGTCATAGTGATAAAAAACATTCTCCATTCTGAAGGACCATTCAGCAAAGTTGTCGCCGTTGAACTTGTCAAGGCCAAACACTCTAGGCTCATCCCTAGATGGGCCAACACTTGGTTGCACGGGCGCCACGGCTGAATCACGGGCCTGGCCTTGTGCTTGGGCTTCTCCACTGCTACCAGCACCTCTGCCACCCCTTTCCACAGGTCCAGCCATTGTCGAAACTACTCCAAGGGGCTCTGATACCACTTGTTATAGTCACAGTAGGCTCCAATGTGCCTAAAGATAAAGTGCATAGTCGGATTTCTGCACAGCGGCTTCAAACGTTCATAGCGTTCTGGTCACAGCTTTAAATGACCTGATTCAACTTGGATCTGAAGCGTCTTGAAGTCGCCTACAATAGGCAATTTAAATCGCACGATTTCAACAAGTATTGACGACACAGCGTTGGTTTGAACGAACTGCACTATGGCAGCCACTGTAGTTTTAGAACACAAGATAGGAAGAGTTACCAATAGCTACGAGTTGGGAATGACTCCCAGCTCCTACAAACCCCAAGAGCTGAGGTAGAGTGATGTGGAACACTGCCACACTGTCCCCAACCACGAAGGGTCTCGAAACTACCCTTCACTAGGGACTACACCAAGTGAAATGTTACACTACACAAAGTAATGTAACTATCTTCAATATCTTGAGGTGTACCCTTTTGGCGAGCTTCGAAATCAGGTGAAGCTTGAAATCAAGGCTCGGGTTCTTTGTCACAAACTCATCCTTGAGTTCTTGATGGGTCTGCTGCACACACCTGCGACACGCTGAACGTTTGACACCGGACAAAATAGAAACCGCGCGAGACACACAAGCGACAAAATAGAAACCGCGCGGGACACGACTAGCGATAACTCGCTATTGACTCGGCACACACATTCGACATCATGACTCAACATTCAAACACTATTATAAGCATGAAATATATATATTATCCCATGCCTTCATTCCATTCCATGCACACACGCATGCACGCACACGGACAACAAGCCGAGCGCAAACCGTAGGGTTGCACCAACAAAACCGGCACCTCCAGCCTCAGTGCCTCCAACAGCAGCACCCCCAGACCCAGGGTCTCCAGCAGGAGCACCTTCAGACACAGCAGCTCTAGCCCGAGCAGCTCCAGTACCTCCAGTACGAGCACCTCCGGGACCAGCAACTTTAGCACCTCCAGTAGACAAATGACCAGCACCACTCCCAGCTCTGTCAGAACATATAGCTTATGCATTTGTGTAGGCTGTAGTGGGGTAGCATATAAGGGGTACAACCCAATTAGGGTTAGTACTTGTACCCAACACTTTCATAGTTCATTCATTCTCATTCTAAATTTCACATGGTATAGAGCAGGTTCCCTCGTCGGAACTATTCCTAGGGCCCACCGATTCGATTTTTTTTTCCTTCCCGGAGCGCGCTCAGTCATGGCCCGAGTCGCGCTCCGTGAGTCTCTCCTCTCACGATCCCTAGCGGACCCGTCGCGCCACTCTCACGGCCTCTCACGGCCCCTTAGCGACCCTTCGCGGCCCGGTCGCGCTGCCCTAGCAGCCGCGTCGCGCCGCCCTAACGGCCGCGTCGCGCCGCCCTAGCCGCCCTCACGGCACCTTAGCGACCCCTCGCGGCCCCGATCCGCCGCCCTTGCGGCCCTCGATCTACCGCCCTTCGCGGCCCGTCGCCGCTCTCTCCCTGCGGCCCCTCGCCGCCCTTTCACCAGCGGCCCAGTCGCCGCTCTTGCACGACCCCAACGCCGCCCTTCCAGCGGCCCCATCGTCGCCCTTCCCGCGGCCTTGTCGCCGCCCTCTGCAGCGGCCCCGTCGCCGCCCTTCTGAGCGGCCCCGGTGCCTCCTCTCAGCGGCCCCGGACGCCGCCCTCTCAGCGGCCCCGCCGCCTCCTCTCAGCGGCCCCGGACGCCGTCCTCTCAGCGGCCCCGGACGCCGCCCTCTCAGCGGCCCCGCCGCCTCCTCTTAGCGGCCCCGGACGCCGCCCTTTCAGCGACCCCGGACGCCGCCCTCTCAGCGGCCCTCCCGCCGCCTCCTTTGCGTCCCCGCCGGACCGCCCAGAGGCCGAGCCGCCCAACAGCAGAGCAGCCGAGCCGCCTAGCCGCCGAGCCGCCCAGCAGCCGAGCCGCCCAGCAGCCGAGCTGCCCAGCCGCCGAACCACTCAGCCGCCGAGCCGCCCAGCAGCCGAGCCGCCCAGCCGCCGAGCTGCCCAGCCGCCGAGCCGCCCAGCAGCCGAGCAGCCGAGCCGCCCAGCAGCCGAGCCGCCAAGCCGCCCAGCTGCCGAGCCGCCGAGTCGCCCTGCAGCCGAGCCGCCCGAGCCGCCCTGTCCGGTAAGAGCAGCGCCTCTGTCACTGCACTGCCCTCACCCCACAGTTCGCGCTGCTAGTCTACTGCTGACATGGCTACCCCTAGTGTCCTCGCTTTTGACGCTGAGGGTCGGGCCATTGACTTTGACATCTAGATAGATGACCTGCAGTATTCCTACAGTGCGATAGGGCAGACAGTCTCTCTCTCTCTTTGACCTCACCTCTGGTGCCTCTCTTGCCCCTGCTGCTGATGCTGACACCACTGTTTGCTCACAGTGGGCCACACGCGATACTACTGCACGTCTTGCTGTGTGTCGCCACCTGCCTACCTCTGAGCGTGCGCACTTTAGCCAGTACAAGAGTGCTCAGACCTTGTACGACGCTGTAGTTGCACGCTACTCCTCCCCTGCTACTGCTGCCTGAGCCGCCTCATGCTACCGTACCTCTTCCCTGACCTTGCTGCCTTTCCCACAGTCACTGACCTCATTACACACCTCCGCACTAGTGACACTCACTACCGCGCTGCGCTTCCTGCTGAGTTCTGCGCCAAGAACCCCCCCCCCCCCCCCCCCCCCCCATGTACATCACCCTCTACTACATAGTCGCCCGTCCCCCTGACTCCCTCCGCGTAGTCAGGGACCACTTTCTCTCTGTTTGCCCCACCACTCTCACCGTTGACCTCCTCGAGAAGGCCCTCCTAGCAACGGAAATGAGCATAGTTGCTGTAGGAGCCTCTCGTGGTGACTCCCGCACCCCTCTCTTTGAGGGGTGTTCTCCCTCCCCCCTCTTGCCCTCTGTTGCTTCTGCTGCTACGGCCGATCTCGTTGGTTTCGAGTCGGTCGGCGCTGCGTCTGCCCCTTCGGGGAAGCGCCGCACAGGCAAGGGCAAGGGGGGCAAAGGCGCGGGAGGAGCTGGTGGGGGCGGTGGAGGTGGCGGTGGAGCAGGCGGAGGGGGTGGGGGTGGTAGTGGGAGTGGTGGTGGGGGTGGAGGTGTCGGTGGCGGCAGTGGAGGCGGAGGCGGAGGCGGCGGTGGTGGTGGGAGCGGAGGTGGCGGAGGTGCCGGCGGCGGATGAGGAGGAGGCGGAGGAGGTGGAGCTGGTCGGGGTGGCGCTCCGCAGAGGGTCAGCTCCGGTGGTGTCAGCGCCAGCAGCAGCAGCAGCAACGCATTCGTGACATCCCCCCCCCCCTCAGCAGCTCCGTGAGTGGTACGCTGCACGCCAGCGGGGTGGGGGTACTGGTCCGTGCACCTACGTCCTGCGCACCGGCGACCGTGCGGGTGAGCAGTGTGGGGGTGCGCACCCCACCCAGCGCTGCTTTGGCCGCCTAACGGACGCTTGGCGTCACCAGTTCCCTGAGGCCACAAAGATCCTTCGCTGGGGCGAGCTGTCTAGGGCGGGGGTTGCTATCTTTGACCTTTTGTTTGATGCTATTCTTGCTGCTATGTATGCTGTGACTATTAGTGATGAGGGTGACTGTTACCGGTATTTTCCGCCCGACCCGGGCATTGAGACTGCTGCTCTAGGTGCTCGTGAGGCTGCTGCTCTTGGTGCTAGTAAGGCTGCTGCTCTAGGTGCTAGTGCGTCTGCTTCCTCAGGTGCTGGTGAGTCTGCTCTCTCAGGTACTGCGTCGGCTTCGGCCTCCCTCACCTTCACCCTTGACTCTGGGGCCTCTCGATCCTTCTTTCGAGACCGCACCACACTCACGCCGCTTGGTCGGCCAGTTGCAGTCTCGCTGGCAGACCCCTCTGGGGGTCCTGTCCTTGCTCACTTCTCCACTGTCCTCCCGTGTCCGGAGGCCCCCTCTGGCACCCTGTCTGGTCTTTACCTCCCCTCGTTCTCTACAAACTTGGTGAGTGGTGCTGACCTACAGGATGCTGCAGGGTCCAGGTCTGGTCCTGAGTCTGCCCCCTGTTCGTGTCGTCTCCTGTCTCACGAGAATCTGGCACCACCGCCTTGGTCACCCCTCCCTGCCTCGTCTCCGAGGCATGGCGTCCCGTGTCCTTGTCTCTGGTCTTCCCCGGTCCCTCCCTCCCCTTCCTCCGGGGCATGCGTCCCCTGCGTCGAGGGGCGGCAGCGTGCTGCCCCTCACTCCTCCAAGTTTCCTCTGACCGAGGCCCCGCTGCAGATGCTTCACATGGACGTGTGGGGCCCAGCCCGCGTCCGTGGACAGGGTCACGAGCGCTACTTCCTGCTGGTGGTTGACGACTACTCACGTTACACCACAGTCTTCCCCTTGCGCAGCAAGGGTGATGTCACTGAGGTGCTGATCGACTGGATCCGCGCAGCTCGTCTCCAGCTCAGGCAGAGCTTCGGCTCGGATTTTCCTGTTTTGCGTCTGCACTCTGACAGAGGCAGTGAGTTCTCCTCTGGCTTCCTGAGAGCCTACTGTCTTGCACGAGGCATCCGCCAGACCTTCACGCTTCCGAACTCTCCACAGCAAAATGGGATTGCTGAGCGCCGCATTGGCATGCTCATGGACGTCGCTCGTACGTCCATGATGCATGCGGCTGCCCTCCATTTTCTGTGGCCGTTTGCAGTTCGGTACGCGGCGCATCAGATCAACCTTCAGCCAAGGGTCTCATTGTCGGAGACTTCCCCAGCCTTGCTGTGGACGGGGAAGGTTGGCGATGCGTCTGCGTTCCGTGTCTGGGGATCTCGGGCGTTTGTCCGCGACTTGTCTGCGGACAAGCTGTCCCCTCGTGCTGCTCCTTGCGTCTTCCTTGTTTCCCCCCTGACGCGCCAGGGTGGCAGTTCTACCACCCCACCTCTCGCCGTGTTCTGTCCTCCCAGGACGTCACGTTTGACGAGTCGGTCCCCTACTACCGCCTCTTCCCCTACCGCACTCCGTCCCTTCCCCCGCCACCGCTCTTCCTTGTGCCAGGTCCCCCCCCGGTAGACCCCCTCCCCCCTCAGGGTCCTGCCCCTTCAGGTGTGTCCCAGGTAGACGCAGTCGAGCCTGTCAAGGTTGCTGGTGACTTTGGTGCTGCTGAGGGTGCTGAGCCTGTGGTGCTCACTCTGGGGGTGCTGAGAGTGTGGGTACTGCGCCTGGGGGTGCTGAGCTTGAGTGTGCTGCCACTAGGGGTGCTGTGCCTGGGGGTGCTGAGCCTGGGGGTGCTGCGACTGGGGGTGCTGAGCCTGGGGGTGCTACGCCTGGGGGTGCTGTGACTTGGGGTGCTGAGCCTGGGGGTGCGGAGCCTGGGGGTGCGGAGCCTGAGGGAGCTGGACCTGCTCGTGTCGCGTTAGGCGGTACTGTGCCTGGAGGTTCTCCTGGTGCTTCGTCTCGGCGGGAGCCACTCTCTCCACAGGAGCTGCGCGAGTGGTTTGCCCGGCGCTGGAGGCGTGCTGCTGGTGCTGCTGGAGGTCGTGGAGCTACTGGAGCTGCTGCGGGTACAGGAGCTGGAGGTGCTGCTGGCGCTGGTGCTCCTGCTGGGGGTCCTGGTGTTGTCCCTGCTGTGTCTGGAGTCGCCCCGCGGCCTCGACCGTACTTCGTTCCGCTCCTTCAGCAGGTTCTTGGTCTTCCGCCTTCTACTGGTCCTCCTCCTCCCTTTGAGTGTCCACAGCCTGTCCCGTCAAAGTTACAGTTACAGCCGGCCTCCCCTTTGCCTGATCCTTCTCCCTACACTGGTTCTACTAGAGGTTTTGCTGAGCGTCGTGAGCCTGCGTCTCGCCCTGCGTCGCTTGTCCGTCCTGCTCGCACTAGTGGTCGTGGTTCGCGTCCGCGTCCTCCTCCTGTCCCTGGCACGCACTGGATGTCTCTGCGTCCGTCCACTACTCCTCTGCGTGCCCCTTTGCCTTCTCCTCCTGAGTCCTCTCTTCCTGGTCTTACCGACCCGGAGTCGGACTCTCTTCGTGCTGCCAGTCCTACTGCCACGCGTCTCCTTGCTACTGTTGTCACTGACCCTTCCTTTGAGTCCACTGCTGCGTCTGCCCTAGTTGCTGAGCTCGTTGACTTTGCTGCTCGCTGTCGCCTAGACTACGCTGCTAGTCTTGTTGCTGAGTCTGAGTTCTTCATTCCTCCGTCCGTCGAGGGTGAGTGTACCCTTGGCACGGACGTCCTTGAGGACAGGCAGGAGGAGTTCCAGTGTCTGGCTGCTGCTTCACCTCATCTCGTGTCCGTACTGCTTACCCCTGAGGGAGACCCGGATGCAGTTGACATCCCGACTCCGCGCACTTACGCGGAGGCGATAGAGGGTCCCTACTCCTCTCAGTGGCAGGCAGCTATGGACACAGAGATGGCTTCCTGGAAGTCCACAGGCACCTACGTTGACGAGGTTCCCCCGCCTGGGGCGAACATCATCAGTGGCATGTGGATTTTCAGGGTGAAGCGGCCGCCGGGTTCTCCGCCTGTCTTCAAGGCACGTTACGTGGCTCGTGGCTTTAGTCAAAGGCAGGGAGTTGACTACTTTCAGACCTTCTCTCCCACCCCGAGGATGACCACTCTTCGGGTACTGCTGCACGTTGCTGCTCACCGTGACTACGAGCTGCACTCTCTTGACTTCAGCACAACTTTCTTGCAGGGCAGCCTGCACGAGGAGATCTGGCTGCGTCGCCCACCTGGCTTCACTGGGTCGTTCCCTCCTGGTACCCAGTGGAGTCTCCGGCGGCCAGTCTACGGTCTCCGCCAGGCGCCACGTGAGTGGCACGACACACTGAGGACTACGCTTGCGGCTCTTGGGTTTGCTCCCTCTACTGCTGACCCGTCGCTGTTTCTGCGCTCCGACACTTCTTTGCTGCCGTTCTACATCCTCGTGTTCGTCGACGACTTGGTCTTTGCAACAGCTGACACTGCTGGACTCGCCTACGTGAAGTCCGAGCTGCAGAAGAGACACATGTGCAGAGACCTGGGTGAACTGCGCAGCTATCTTGGCTTGCAGATCACCCGGGACAGAGCACGCCGCACCATTACTCTTACTCAATCACACATGGTGCAGCAGGTCCTTCAGCGCTTCGGCTTCACGTACTCCTCGCCTCAGGCCACTCCTCTGCCTACTCGCCACTCGCTCTCAGCTCTGCCTTCGGATGAGTTCGTAGGGTCGAGTGGCCCGTACCCAGAGCTTGTTGGCTGCCTCATGTACCTGATGACCTGCACACGACCTGACCTTGCATACCCTCTTAGCATTCTCGCACGCTATGTTGCTCCTGGGAGACACAGACCGGAGCACATGGCTGCAGCGAAGAGGGTGTTGCGCTACTTGTGCAGTACGTTGGGCATGGGGCTAGTGCTTGGAGGGCGGAGTCCAGTGGTCCTCACTGGGCACGCAGACGCTTCTTGGGCTGACAACCAGGCTACGAAGCGGTCGTCACAGGGTTACACCTTCAGCCTTGGTTCCGGCTCTGTTTTGTGGCGGGCTACTCGCCTGTCTTCTGTTCTCGGCTCCAGTTGTGAGGCTGAGATCTACGCAGGGGCCATGGCTGCACAGGAGCTTCGCTGGCTCACCTACCTGCTGACTGACCTCGGAGAGCCGCCTCGTTCTCCTCCAGTTCTGTACGTAGACAACAAGGCCATGCTGGCCTTGTGTCGAGAGCAAAGACTGGAGCACAGAACAAAGCATATTGCTCTCCGCTACTTCCTTGCTCGTGAGCTACAACAGCGTGGTCAGTTGCGACTTGTGTACGTGGCCTCTGAGGCCAACACTGCTGATATCTTCACCAAGGCACTTGCGCCTTGTGATCATCAGCGCTTCTGTACTCAGCTGGGTCTTGTCCCTGTCTTACCTCACTTGCTCACCTCTTAACCTTGCTTGTAGTGTTACATATATATATATATATACCTGCTCTTGCTTGTCTAGCCTTATATATATATGTACTCCTGCATGTGAATTGGCCTTGTGGCCTTGAACTTGTGCTCGGAATGTGTGGTGACTTTGTGATCCACCCTGAGCTTGCTTTGCTTTGCTTTGCTTGACTGGTCTTGTGACCCCTTGTTCTCCCCCACTGTGCCTATGGGGGTGTGTCAGAACATTAGAGCTTATGCATTTGTGTAGGCTGTAGTGGGGTAGCACATAAGGGGTACAACCCAATTAGGGTTAGTACTTGTACCCAACTCTTTCATAGTTCATTCATTCTCGTTCTAAGTTTCACAATCTCCAGTGACGTCAGCAGAAGTACCTCTAGCAGCAAAGCCTCGAGCTCCGAAAGCGCGACCCTGACGGCGACCGTACCAGTCGTGTAGCTGCTGTGAGGTGAGAGGCACACGCGGACGAAGACGGCTACTCCAAGGAGACCGTGGAACAGCAGTCGCAGAACCCTCAGGCGTCGCACCCCCAAACTCAGCACCCCCAGGCTCCTCACACGCCGGCTTAGCACCCCCAGACGCAGCACCCCCATGCTCAGGACCTCCAGTCTCCTCACCCGTAGGCTCAGCACCTCCAGGCTCCGCACCCCCAGTCTCAGCACCTCCTGGGCCCTCACACTCAGGCTCCGGACCCCCAGGCTCAGCACCCCCACACTCTGCACCCCCAAGCTCCGTACCCCCAGGGACAGCACCACCCCCAGCAGGACCTGAGTCACCAGTGACCTCAATAGGCGCAGGTACGGGAGAGTCTACCTGAGAGATACCTGAAGGAGCAGGACCTGGCGCGGGGAGGGGGTCTACCTGGGGAGGACCTGGGGCGAGAAAGAGCGTCGGGGGGGGGGGGGGGGGGGGGGGGGGGGGGGGGGGGGGGGCGAGGGGCAGTGTGGTAGGGAAAGAGACGGTAAAAGGGAACTGAACCGTCAAAGGTGACGTCCTGAGACAAAAAGACACGGCGCGAGGCGAGGTCGTAAAACTGCCGGCCAGGCGCGTCAGGGACAAAGCCAAGGAAAACGCAGGGAATGGTGCGAGGGGAGAGCTTGTCCGCGGTGGGATCGCGGACAAAGGCACGAGCACCCCAGACCCCGAAACGTGACGCATCGCAAACCTTCCCGGTCCACAGCAATGTGGGCGAGGTCTCCGGCAAGGAGACACGGGGCCAGAGGTTGAGCTGTTGCGCGGCGTACCGGACCGCAAACGGCCACAGAAAATGGGGGGCAGCCGCATGGATCATGGAGGTACGAGCGACCTCCATGACCAAGCCAATGCGGCGCTAAGCAACCCCATTTTGCTGCGGAGAGGCCGGAAGCGTGAACGTCTAGCGGATGCCGTGCTCCGCACAGAAGGCTGCCAAGAGGTCTAAGGAGAGCTCACCACCTCTGTCAGAGTGCAGACGCAGGACAGGAAAGTCCGACTGGAACCGCTCGCGGAGCTGGAGACAAACAGCGTGGATCCAGGGGATCAAAACATCAGGGACCTCCCCCTTGCGCTGCAAGGGGAAGACCGTGGTGTAACGCGTGAAGTCGTCGACGACCAGCACGAAGTACCGCTCGTGGCCGTGTCCACGGACGCGGGCTGGTCCCCACACGTCCAGGTGGAGAGTCTGCAGTGGAGCCTTTGTGGGAGGGAACGAGGAGGAGTGAGGAGCGGCGCGCGGCCGCCCCTCGACGCAAGGAATGCAGGGCGGTGCAGGCGAGGGAGGGAGGGCAGGCAAAGACCTGGGAAGGCCAGAGACCAGGAAGCGAGAGTGTATGCTACGAAGGCGAGCCAGGGAGGGGTGACCAAGGTGGTGGTGCCACAGGAGAGTGTTGTGTGACAGCCGGCGACACTCACACTGGGTAGCTACCTGAGCAGACGCATACAGCTGGGGAGACAAAGGGGTGGAGCGCGACGCAGTGGTGAGGGTGTACAGACTGGACCCAGGCGCACGTGTGAACGTGGCCAGGTGACGGCCGGTCCGAGAGCACGTGCAGATCGCCACAGGCTGTCCTCCAGGAGTAAAGGTGTCAACCCAGTGATCCAGAAGGACGGCGTTGCTCACCAAGTTCGTAGAGAACGAGGGGAGGTGGAGACCAGACAGCTCACCAGACGGGACCGCCGGACACGGAAGCACAGTGGAAGACCGTGCAAGCACTGGGCCCACAGAGGGGTCAGACAGTGAGACAGGAACAGCGAAAGGGAGGGGAGTGACTGTGGTGCTGTCGCGAAAGAAACAACGGGAAGCACCAGAGTCAAGTGTGAAGGTGTGCAAGGCCTGTGCGGACGCAGTACCAGGGGGAACAGACTCACAAGCACCTAGTGCCACAGGCGCTATACCTGGGGCTATACCGGGGACAGGCGGCACACATAAGTAGCAGTTACCCTCAGCACTAACAGTCAATGCATACATGGCAGCAAGAATAGCCTCATAGTCAAGATCAAAGATAGGTACAGCGCGCCTAAGCAGCTCTGTCCAGTTGGGGAACTCAGTAGCATCAGGAAACTTGACGTGCCAGGCGTCGCTAAGCCGAGCGAAGCAGCGGTACTCAGTGTGAAAACCTGTGCACTGGCGACCAGCGCGGGGACCTGTGCGAATGATATAGGGGCAGCGACCAGGACCCCCAGACGCCCCACGCCTGGCATACCAGTCAAGAAGCTGCTGGGAACTGGGGGTCTGGCGCTGACGCTGCTGCGGCTGCTACTGCTGCTGCTGCTGCTGCTGCTGCTGCTGCTGCCTCTGGCCACCACTAGTGTCACCCAAGCCCCTTCCACCGCTGCCACCACCACTCCCCCCTCCGCCACCACCGCCGCCGCCACCGCCACCGCTCCCGGCACCACCACCGACCCCACTACCACCGCCACCCCCACGACCACCCCCACCACCTCCACCACCCCCACCGCCTCCACCACCACCCCCTCCACCGCCACGTCCGCCACCCCTGCCACCCTTGCCCGCCCTAAAGCCGCTGCGCTTCCCACTCGGAGCGGAAGCAACTGCGACCTTCTCAGCACCAAGGAGGTCGACAACAGCAGCTGCGGAGGCGTAGGAGGGGGTAAGAGGGGAGGGGGAGCACCCCTCAAAGAGGGGAGTGCGGGGAGTACCACGAGCAGCACCTACAGCTAGAATGTTCTTCTTGGCTACTAGGAGGTGCTTCTCGAGGTCGTCGACAGTGAGAGAATGGGGGTCAAGGGTGAGGAATTGGTCCCTGACTGAGCGAAGAGTGCCAGGGAGGCGAGGGAGTAGAGAGTAAAGTACATCGGGGGGTGGTTCTCTGCCAGGAACTCGGCTGGAAGGGCGGCACGAAGGCGAGTATCACTAGCGCGTAGGTGAGAGATGAGGTCCTCAGCGGTGATACACGAGGACAGGTCGGGAAACAGGTAGGGTAGCATAAGTCGACCGAGGGCTGCAGTGGCCGGGGAAGAGTAGCGGGCAACTACAGCATCGTACAGTGCCTTGGCAGTCTTGTGCTGGCTAAAATGTGCGCGCTCTGTGATCGGCAGATGGTTGCGAATAGCTAGGCGCGCAGCAGCATCGCGGGTCTGCCACTGGGAGCGGTCTAGAGCAGGCTCAGTGGCAGCAGGAGCAACGGCAGTGCCAAAAACGTAATCGAACAGGGAAACACCATCCTTGGCATCAGTCAGGAGAAATAGTTGCAGGTCGTCGAGCCAGGTGGCGAACTCTACTGGACGATCGTCAGGTTCGAACGCGAGCACATTATGCGTCGCCATAGTAGCAGTGCAGGCAAGGCAGCGGAGATGGCGCGCAGGGCAAGCAAAGGCGCGCAGTAGGGAGGCACGCGTGGCAGGAAAGGCGCTCAAGGCAAGCAGGCGCACTTGGCAGGCAGGCGCTCAAGGCAGGCAGGCGCTCAAGGCAGGCAGGCAGGCGCTCAATGCAGGCAGGCGCTCTTGGCAGGCAGGCGCTCAAGTCAAGCAGTTGCTCAAGGCAGGCAAGCGCTCTTGGCAGGCAGGAAGGTAAGACTGTAGGTGAGGTAGCGCGGTAACCGGTGGGCCCTACTGCAGCTCCAGCATGTGTGCATCAGCAGTAACTTGTCTTCTTTCTTTGATCAGTAGTAGCAACAGTTTATCTACTCGTGACTGTAATCCCCACTCACACCACTGCTATTGTGTGTGAATCCCCCTAAAACCTGCAGGTACTTTGTATCAATCCGTGACCCTGGCGACTGAAGTCAGCAGCTGCGACCATCTATCAGAAAAGCTCTCGGCTGCGGCTGCTTTTCCATGCCTTGTGTTTTCATTGCAGTAGGTCTCATCCTGATACTTGTCTTCGTGTGTGACCTGGAAAATGAAAATGAAAATGGACCCCACAACTCCTCTTTGTTGCAGCCCAAGGTACTCCACACCCCACTCGCCCTTCTCACTCGTGAGTTTTTCATCATGTATGCGTATGAGCACGCACACAGCAACAAACACATGAGTGAGACATGTGGAGTTACGTGATGCCCTGTTGTCTAGCACCCCTTAGAAGCCTGTACATGTGAGTGCAGCTCCTGCACCTTCAATCTGCTAGCTGGTTGAGGACGGTGCTCCGGGTGGAATTGGTTGGAGATCGCACAATAGGCTACAGGTGAGATGCTGCTTTGCTGTGATGGGCTTGGTGAGGTAATCGGCTGCTTGCTGAGCTGTTGGGCAGTAATCCGGCCACACAACACCGTCACGAACTGTCTTCCGCGTCCAATGGTAACGTACTTCCATGTGTTTTATGCGTTGACTCATCTGATCCCCTGATGCAAGCACAATTGCGCTTTGGTTGCCCACAAATATGACTGTGGGTTCTTGCTGTGGGAACCCGAGGTCTCCACACAAGCGCTGAAGGTATGTAGCTTCCCTTGCCCCTTCGAACATTGCAATGTATTCTGCTTCAGCTCTTGACGTTGCAATGACTGTTTGTCGCTTAGTCCTCCAACTGACAGCAACTCCTCCCAAGGTAAACACGTAGCCTCCAACTGAGTGACATCCCACTTCGTTCGCATAGTCCGAGTCTGTGTATCCTCGGAGCACCAAGTCCCCTCCTCCATAAACCAGCCCCACGTCCGCGGTATTTCTGACACGCCGAATTCCAAGCACGCTAGCAGCTGTTGGCTTGCTGGCTTGTCGAGCCAACACATGCGTTGCATAGGTTATGTCCGGCCTCCTTTTTGTTGACATGTACAGCAATGTCCCCACTTGTTTCAGCACCAATTGACTGTCAATCTCGTTTGGTAGTTCTCCTTGTGGTCCAGGTTCCTTGGTGATTGGCGTCCTGACTCCGGAGCGGCTGCCTTCTATCCCGAAGGTCGCCAAAGCCTGTGAGAAGTACTTTGCGAGTCCGAGTGAGATCTGGTCAGCTTCAGCAGTGACGTTGTCTTGCTGACGGTTAAGGCAAAGTTATGCTTCAAGTGTTGAATCACAGCTTCAATGCCTTCTTCGTCATGAGATTGGATGAGGATGTCGTCAACGTAGGTGAGTAGCCACACATTGTCCTTTCTTTCTCTTTTCCAGATCAATACAGATGGGTCCGATTCGGATTGCACCATGTCCAGCTCTTTCAGAACACCCCGTAAGTGCTGATGCCACAAGCGTGGTGCTTGTTTCAGTCCATACACACTTCGCTTGAGTTTCTAGACTTTGTTTCCGTCACGCCGCGGTTCCGGGGGTCTCATATACACGTCCCGGTTGATTGGAGCGTACAAAAACGCATTGGAGATGTCCAGTTGCACCACCTTCCGCTTTGTAGCAGATGCACCAGCAACGAACATGCGTGAGGTAGGTCCTTGGTTGACGGAAGCGTATGTTTTGTCGTGTGTTCCCCATGTCTGTCCGCATCCTTTCACCACCCAGCGTGCCTTGAATCGATTCGGCTGGTCGTGCTCATCTCGTTTCACCTTTAGAACGACTCCTTCCGACAGCACTGGTGTTCCCTTTGGTACGCCCGATCTGTCCACCACTTCGTACGCTTCCAGTTCGTCGAACTTGGCTAACTCTGCATCGACAGGGCTTGCCAAAGAGGTGCGTATGGGTCCTTGGTCATTTCCTTAAGTTTTTTGGGCTTCTTGTATGTCAGATCCACCACGAGGATGCTGGTTGCTGCACAGCAGCAGCACGTGCTGCTGCAAGTTGGGAAGCCTGCTGAATGCTTGTCCTGCTTGCCGTTTCCCAAACAGCAAGTTCAATCCTGTCATGTTGTCCATCCTTTGTCCTATTCTCTGAGCACTGTCACAGTTGGCTTGAAGTGAACCCGCCGTGGATTTGCGTCATGAGCAGCCAGCGGGATCCCATCGGGTGGATAGGCAAAGTCGTAGAGATGACTTGCTTCATTCACTGTTTCGTTGTCTTCAACACCTTTACAAACGGAGATGCCTGCTGCAGGTAAGTCACTTGTTGTAGTCTCTTCTCCTGTATCGGCTTCACTAACTGCTGGTGAGTCTTCTTGAGTTGGGTCATTGGCCTCTGCTTCATGTTGTTCTGATGTAGCGACGTCAGAAGATGACGAGGAGGAAGTTTGGGATGCGGGAAAAGAGTCGAATGCGGACCCAATTCCTTCTCCCCCTGAAGTCCACCCCGAGATATGAGGTGAGACTTCATCCATGTACCGTTGGCATTCGAGCAGAGATTCGGCGTCCGCCAGCATGAGGTCATCAAAGAAACGAGCTGAGCGAGTATCTGTGTCCACGTCGCTTGCCAAGTCCCGAACAATCCATGCCTTCCGAGCATTGGAAAGGCCAAGAAACATCCCAGCCCGTCCTCTTTGTTCAAACTTCCCGAAACTGCCTTGAGGAGGGAGATAGTAGCAGAGGCAGCCGAATGTTCTTGCCATTGAGACATCTGCTGCCTTTCCTGTCATCTTGAAGTACGGTGAGTGTGCTGACGGGTTGCTGCTACAGCTGATCCGGTTGTGTAGCCATGCTGCATACTCCAGCGCATAAGGCCCGAACTTAGAGGAAAGGCTGGCCCCGGTGGTCATTGCCCGCACTCAGTCCATAAGTGTGCGGTTAACCCGTTCGGCGACTCCATTTTGTTGCGGCATGTGAGGTAAAGACGTTTGGTGGATGATGCTGTGAGGACTCAGGCACTCCGTGAACGCATTTGATGTATACTCTCCCCCGTTGTCCGTGCGCAAGGCAGCCAGGGCTTTGTGGGCAGCTTGGTCTTCATCTCGCGATGCCAAGCCGAAAAAACAGCTGCCATGTCGGAACGGCGAGCCAGCGGCGCCACCCACAGGTAGTTGGTGTAGTCGTCCTTGAGCGTCAGCACATAACGAAGTGAGGGGTGAGCATCACCCAAGTCCATGATGTCGCTATGCATGAGCTCCAAAGGTCGAGTTGTGTGCTTGTTGGTACCTGTGGGAAACGGGGCTTTGCTCATCTTCCCTCGGAGGCATGAGTCACACGGGGGTTTGAGGAGGTTCACCTTGTAAAAAATGGAAAGTCCTTCAATGTCTCCATTCCGAAATGTGGCATCCATGGAGGTGTATGAAGGATGACCTAGACGTTTGTGTGCCATGCGATATGTGATGGACGCATGAACAGAATGTGCATTCAGCCTTCCATGATCATGGTCATTTGATGTTTCATCCTCTGGATCATAGCCAGATTCATGGGCAGAGGCAAGTGCAGGCTCATATTGCACCATGAGCACCCAATGCATGGTCATTCCAAGTCCAATCCTCACATGCTCATCCCTGACCGCCATGGTAATCTCCGTATGCCCGTCAGCATGTGTATGAATTCGCGCTCCCTTCTTGTGCAGCTGACAATATGAGAGGAGGTTTGGACTTCAGCCCGGGTATATAGAGGACTTCGGTGTAGCGAACCGTTGTCCCATCTGGTGCTGTTGCTCGTATGGTTCCCATCGTTATGCTAAGCAGCTGGCTCCCATCAGCAAGCTCAACATGAACAGGTTCGTCTAGCTCCTCTAGACCTTCAAACTGGCTCTTGTCCATGGTCATGTGTTGGCTCCATCCGCTGTCCAGCAGCCACAAGTGACCTCGAGGGATTGGTAAGGCCGCTTGCATTGAGCGAATCGTTGCAATGCAAGTGACGGTATGCTTTTTGTCTCCCCAGGCTGCCCCTTGCTGTTTTGGCGCCTGGTTGTCACGTTTGGGGCTTTCACTCCTTCGAGGCGAGGACGAACGGCTACTCCAGGTGCGCTGGTTTGTACTCTCTCTGTTTTGCAGTCCCCACCCTGGTGGTGACCAACGCGGAGGCGCCTTGGGACACTTGTAGAACGGGTGGCCAGATTCCTTGCAGTACCAACACACAAGGCTTGAACGCCCTCCCCTTCCTTCATTGCCCTTGAATCTCTCCCAAACCGCCGCGTGTTGTGCTCGCGTTGACTTCGCCGTATTCTGGTCGCCCTTTGTCTCGGTCCTCTCCTTTGCTGGTGAATGATCTCCACGTGGTTGGCCAGCCATGCGAGGGAGACGTTTGTCATGGTTGGTCTTGCTAATGAGGTCTTAGTAGCGTTGTTCCTGAATCATCATTCGTTGTAGTCTGTAGCTGTCAGAGATGCCATGTAGCATTGCCGAGTGCCTCAGCTCCTCCCAATGCGGCTGCAATCCACTAATTAGATTCAAGGTAACTGAATCCTCATCCACCATCTTCCATGCCAATGCCAATTTGTCATGGATTGCTGTTGCCCGATTGAAATATTCCTCCACTCTCTCCTGACTCCCCATCTTCAGGTTGTCCAATTGCCTCTTGAGAGATGCCTTTGCCACCGAATCCTTTGCCTGGTAAGTCTCCATCAGGTATTCCCATGCTTCGAATGCCGGACTGTATGACTCTTGGAAAAAGTCAAGTTACAGCTGAATCGTTGCGCTCACACTATGCAGAAGCACCCAAAAAGCAAGCGTATCACGCTTTGAGTGTTCTGCTTGCAGAACTTCCAGCCGTTCCATTGCACCTCGTATTTCTCTATTCGCCATTGTAAGCGGATATGGTAGCATCACGAAGAACTCCCACAGATTTGTCACGCGCGCGTTCATGCGAAACCGAAGAGCCCTCTCTCGGAAGTTAGTGCCGTCGAACGGAGTCGTTGTGAATGCTTTGTCCACCGCTGCTCCCACCATCTTGCATGACAACCTGTCCTTGTCTTCTTCGGTGTACTCACGTGGTGACGGGTCAAAGAGCATAGGCATGGTAGATGGTCGAGATTATTGTATCGTCATCTTGTGTGCCACGTTCCACCACTTCCACTTGGTCACGACGCATAACTCCACTTTACTGCATCCCATGCCCCATGCGTCCAATGCTTCCTGCAGGTACAGCTTCCGTTTGAGACCGTGGCGCACGAGGAGGTACGACGTTGTTGCCATAAAGGTGAAACCTGCCTATTACGGAAACTCCTATGGGATGGGAGTTAGTGGCAAGTCGTCGTAGTGGGGGAGCACCAATAGTGTAAGATTCGAATCCCACACCTTCCATGCCCACATGACTGCTTCTACCACTCCCTTCACCAATCTGCCCTCTCATGTTTCTTCCCACGTCGATCCCATCACCATGCTCCCTCATATCCTTTCCACTCCCATACTCATCATCCCTTCCCGTTGCTTCCCTTTGCATGGTTGACTGAGGTTCGGGGTGGGAGCTCCCCTCTCCTTGGAAGGATGCATCCCTCCCTTGGAATGTCTCTCCTCCTTGGGGTAAACTTCCCTGCCCTTCATCTTCAATTCCTGCATGCACGTTTGAAGCGTGGGTTTGGTTAGTACGTGGAGTGCCTGATGGAGAGTGTGGTGCCCTTCGCATGTTGAACTTTGCTCTCAATGACGCTTGAAGTGCCGGTAGAGCCCTTGCAATCATATTCTCCAGGTGCTCATGTTGAGCCAAGATTGTCTCTTCAAACGTCTCGTATCCAGCATCGACTTCATCGTCGAACGCGCCATGCCTTCAATCCAAACGTTGCCACTTGCTGTGCAAAGTTGCTAGTGTGCCTGTCTAATGTGAATGATGATAGAGTTATGACCAAATTTCGGCAGCATACCCCCTAGAGTAGCTCTGATACCATGCTAGAAAGGCATAGTGCCACCGTAGCGGAAGCCTTGATTCTTGATTGTATAACATAACAGAACTGAAAGCTTTGTAATGGAATGGATTGATTGTGAGATGACAGAGCGGGGAATTTATCTAAGCAGCTAACCCCCCCAAGATTGTCTCATCCACACCAATAATGTTGCACCAATAATTATACCGGCCAATGATTCTTACCCTCCAATAATTCTAGACTCCAATAATTCTGGGCCTACAATAATTGTACAATTATTGTAGGACATGGAGCCTTATTAGGGGTACTACACAGAAATCAGACTGCATATAAATTCTTGTTATGATTGTTTTCTAAAAAAATCACACACGCCCTCAACCTCACATCATCTTTTTTTGCACGCCCTGAGAGGTGTTGCGAATATTAGATAGCACTTCTAACAGTATCAAGTGAAGCACGCAGTAAAGAGAACAAAGGCAAAGAGGCGGGTTGACGTAAATGGTCGCGTACGGTTACAAAGCATCTAGACCGTCAAGGCAGACAACATCGAGCAGCTCCAGTGGCGAGGATTCTGCCGGGAACAGTTTGTAACCGTTTGGAGTCGCACAATTAGAGTTGGCTATAATAAGGGAACGTACCCCTTGGAGTACATGGTTAGATAGTTCGTTTCGTATCAGGGCTAGTTTTTGGTTTTTAGCAACCCTTATTATCAATCTAGCACTTGTGCAAATCCCTGATTATCAGTGCGACCCCTTGGGAAAATTCTTTTCCATCAAGGTTTTCCATAGTAAGAAAAAAAAAAACCATAAGGCCATAGTGGAACGATTTTCAAAACCCTGGTCAACTCTGTTTTACTTAAGTTCTAAACTGAAACGGGTACCACCAGGATTTGAACCCGCGCCTCCACTTTTCCAAAAGCCAACCTACTGACGGGGCCATTTCAAGTCAAAGTATTTATAATGCCAATTTTACGTAGCGAATATCCAAGTTAGGGGGACGAGGTTGGGGGGTGGGGGCGGGTTGTTGGGGGGGCGGGGGAAGGGGGGACTCGAGATGCCTCGCGTCAAGGTAAAACTTACTAAGACAAACCGGCACACTAAGGCCAAAGTGTGTTTAAAACGGAAACCCAGACAGATCAGGGAAAACAAGGTCTTGAAAAAAATTACCCTAAGGCAAAAGTGTGACAATCAATTTTCACCCTGATAATCAGGGTATCAGGGAGATTTACACTGATCAAATTTGCCATGTTTCGTTTCAATTTTTCACTGATCAGGGTGATATACGAATGTATTTGCATGTTTTTATCATCTCAGTCATTTTAGTTTCACTCTGGTCTGAGGTCAATATCTTCCGCTGCAACACTCAATCTATGCGAACCTTTCTGAGGTGATCCTAGGCACGATCACCTTTTGATCGCAACATGGTATGAGAGCGACTCAGGGAACCTTTGTCAAACTATGTATCTATATCTACTGATTACAACACTTGAGTACAACACTATACGGTTAGACCTAGTACTTGTACTCATCTCATGCTTCTGGTCAATCATTCTTGCTTGCTAGTTATGACATGGTATTCAGAGAAGGTCCCTCCATAGGACCGCTCCGTTAGGGCCCACCAACCGTATAAACTGCCCATTTGTCCTGCCCTGCCCTGCTCGATCGTAACTGCCCTGCCCTCACAGCGTCCTGCACGCTGCCCTGCCCTGCCCGATCGTCACTGCCCTGCCCTCACAGCGTCCTGCACGCTGCCCTGCCCTGGCTTACGCACTGCCCTAGGCGCTACCCGCGTGCGCAGCTGCCTGCGACCTGCCCGCTTGCTGCCTTGCCCTGCAGCCCGCGCGACGCCCTGCCCTGCAGCCCGCGAGCCGCCCTGCCCTGCAGCCCGTCTGCCCTGCAGCCCACGCTGCCCTGCCGCCCGCGTGCCTGTGCTGCTTGCGCCCTACGCGCCTTGCTGCCCGTATGCTCTGCTGCTAGCCCGTGTCCTGTTGCCCACGCACCCTACTGGCCTTTACAGCCACTCCAACAGTCGCTACTGCTATTGCAGCCATAGCACCTGCCACTACAGCGGCTACCGCTACTACTACACCTGCAGCTACAGCAGTCGCAACTGACGCCCTTGCGCCACTGCTACTGACTGACACTACCTGTCATGGCCACTATCATGGTCGTAGCAGCGTCTGATGGTGGACAGCAGCAGTAGCAGCGTCAGCCGGAGACTCTATTGCCGCATCAGCTTCGCGAGTGGGTTATTTGGCGAGGCCGCTGGAGCTTGGGATTTTGGAGGTGCTAGAGGTATTGGACAGCAGCGGTAGTCTCGTCGCTAGGAGACTCTTTCGCCACAACAACTTTATGAGTGGGTTATTCAGTGAGGCTGTCCTCGTGGTGGAGGTTATGGTGCTAGAGGTACTAAACATCAGCGGCAGCAGCGTCAGCAGGAGACCCTCTGGCCGCAGCAACTTCGTGAGTGGGTTTCTTAGTGATGCGTCCCTGGTAGTGCAGAGGCTACTAGTCTAGGTGCCTGTGAGCCTGGTAGCACATGTGCAACTTCTGAGGAGGCTTTGCACACCTTCACGCTTGACTCAAGCACGACTCGCTGCTTCTTCCGCGATTGCACCACAGTTACACCGCTCACTGCACCTGTCCCGGTCTCTCTGGCTGACCCCTCTGGGGCCCAGTCGTAGCACGTGCCTCCACCGTTCTCCCGTGCCCACCAGCCCCCTCAGGCTCCCACACAGGTTTCCACCTCCCCTTGTTCTTTAACAACTTGGTGAGTAACGCTGTCCTCTAGGACCAGTTTGTTACTGTGACTACTCCTGGGGGTGAGCTTGTGGTGATCTGTACAAACTCACGCACCGGCGAGCACCTCGCCACTTTCACTCAGAGCCCTGGGTCTGGCCTGTACACACTGACTACTAAGTCTGCACAGGTAGCTACGTCAGGTCAGGTAGCTACATCATGTCAATTAGCCGCGTCTTGTTCGTGTCGGCTGCTCTCGCACGAGACTCTCCTCTGGCACCACCGTATTGGTAACCCCTCCCTGCCGCGCCTCTGTGGCATGCACTCTCGTCTCCTTGTCTCTGGCCTCCCTAGGTCCCTACCCCCACTCCCACACTCACTTGCACCGCCGTGCCTTCCCTGCGTCGACAGTCCGCCACTCCTCACTCCTCCTCGTTTCCACCGACCACTGCTCCTCTGCAGACTCTCCACATAGACGTGTGGGGCCCACCAAGCGTCCGTGAAGGACCAGGATTGCTACTTTCTGCTGGTTGTTGACGCCTACACGCGCTATGCCACAATCTTCCCCTTGCGGAGCAAGGCGGATGTCCGCGATGTTTTGATCAACTGGATCACCGCTGTTCGTCGCCAGCTGAGCGCACGGTTTCAGCAGGACCTCCAGGTCCTCCGACTACACTCTGACAGAGGCGGTGAGTTTTCCTGTCGCCTCCTTGAGGACTTTTGTTGTGCGGAGGGCATCGGCCAGTTGTTCACGCTTCCGGCCTCCCCACAGCAGAATGAGATTGCTGAGCGTCGCATTAACTTGATCATGGAGGTTGCTCGCACCTCCATAATCCATGCGGCTGCTCCCCATTTTCTGTGGCCGTTTGCGGTCCGATACGCAGCGCATCAGCTCAACCTCTGGCCCCATGCCTCTGTGCCAGAGGCCTCGCCTACACTGCGTTGGACGGGGGAGGTTGGCGATGCGACAGCGTTTCGGGTCTGGGGCGCGCTCTCCCTTGTCCGCGATACCACCGCGGGCAAGCTCTCTCCTCGCACTCTACACTGCGTCTTCCTCGGCTTCCCCACCAACGCCACGCCCTGGCAGTTTTACCACCGTGCCTCGCGCCGTGTCCTGTCCTCACAGGACGTCACCTTTGATGAGTCGGTCTGCTTCTACCATCTCCACCCACATGCGTCTTCCCCACTCTCCCCGCCGCCCCTCTTCCTGGTCCCAGGTCCCCCTCCGGTAGACCCCATGCTCCCACAGGGTCCTGCTCCCTCAGGTGTGTCTCAAGTCGACCCACCCTCCTTGGTTGAGCCTTTGGAGGTCTTCTCTAACACCTCCGGCCCAGCTGAGGGGGGTGACCCCTCTGCCGACGACACGGAGGCCACTCGCCGCTCCCCGCACTTAGAGACTCCTCCTGCTTTTCCGCCTCGGCCGACTTCGCCGCCTCTGCAGCGTGTCGCTGTGGACTCTAGTGCTGCTAGGGGAGGTGACACTAAGGGTGCGGATTCTGGAGGTGCTGGTCCTGAGGTTGCTGCCTCTAGGGGTGCCGAGTATAGGGGTGCTGGTTCTGGGGGTGCCGGTTCTGGGGTTGCTGACACTGGGGGTGCTTCTAGTCCTAGTGGTGGTGGAGTCGTGGGTGCTTCTGCTGGGGGTTCAGGCATTGGATAGCAGCAACTGTCTCGTCGACAGAAGTCCCTCTCGCCGCAGCAGCTTCGCGACTAGGTTGTTCGGCGGGGCCGGGTTGCTGGAGCTTGGAGTATTGGAGCTGCAGGTGCTGGAGGTGCTAGAGCTGGAGGTGCTGGAGGTACTGGAGCTGCTGGTGCTGGAGGTGCTCGAGGTACTTGAGCTGCTGGTGCAGGAGGTGCTAGAGCTGGAGGTGCTGGAGGTACTGGAGCTGCTGGTGCTGGAGGTGCTAGAGCTGGAGGTCGTGGAGGTGCTGGGGCTAGAGGTGCTAGAGCTACTGAAGAGGTACTGGAGGTACTGGAGCTGCTGGTGCTTGAGGTGATAGAGTTGGAGGTGCTGGAGGTCCTGGAGCTACTGGTGCTTGAGGTGCTAGAGATGGAGGTGCTGGAAGTCATGGAGCTACTGGTACTGCGGGTGCTGAAGTTGGAGGTACTGGAGGTGCTGGAGCTGGTGGTAGTGGAGGTGCTGGAGCTGGAGGTGCTGGAGGTACGGGTACTGCACCGCGCCGACCGTTTTTCTACCCGCAGCCGCAGTCGTCCCTGCCACCGCCTGACTCGGCACTTCATCAGGTTCTTATTCTCCCGTCTTCCACTGGCCCCACTCTACCTCTCTTGTGTCCTCCGCCTAACCAGTCATAGCCGCAGTTACTGCATGGATCTCCACTGCCCGCTCCTGTGCAGTCAAGGCTCCCTGGCAGACCATCGTGAGCCTGACTCTCGTCCTGACTCCCCTGTTCGCACTGTTAGTCGTGCTCGTCCTCCACCTGTCCGCGGCACATGCACACTATGGCACTTCGTCCTTCCTCCGTTCCACAGCATGTTGCTCTGCCGTCTCCTCCGGCGTCCTCTCTTCCTATCGTTCCTGAACCTAAGTCCAACCTTGCTCGTACTGCTAGTCCTACTGTCACTCGTCTACTCGCCACTATTGTCTCTGACCCTTCCTTTGAGTCTACTGCTACGTCTGCCCTAGTCACTGAGCTAGTTGACTTTGCTGCTACATGTCGTTTTGACTACGTCGCGCGTCTTGTTACTGAGTCTGAGTCTATCTGTCCTCCATCCGTCAGGGGTGAGCTTGCCCTTGGCTGTGACGTCCTTGAGGACAGGCAGTTTGAGCTTGAGTGTCACACGGCCGTTTTACCCCGTTTCGTGTCCATGCTGCTTTGCCCTGAGGGAGACCCGGATGCACTAGACATCCCGGCCCCGTGCACTCACGCAGAGGCGATCACGGGTGAGTACTCCTCTCAGTGGCAGACAGCCATAGACGCAGAGATGGCTTCCTGGAAGTCCATAGGCACCTACGTTGACGAAGTTTCCCCTCCTGGGGAGAACATAGTCGATGGCATATGGATTTCCTTAGTGAAGCGACCACCGGGTTCTCCGCCTGTCTTCAAGGCGCGTTACGTTGCTCAAGGCTTTAGACAGCGACATGGGGTCGACTTCTTCCAGAACTTCTCCCCCACCCCAAAGATTACTACTCTTCGGGTGTTACTTCACGTTGCAGCACAGCGTGACCACGAGCTGCACTCCCTCGACTTCTCCACAACTTTCTTGCAGGGCAGCCTTCACGAGGAGATCTGGATGCGCCGCCCACCTGGCTTCACTGGGTCGTTTCTCGAGGGTACCCAGTGGAGCCTTCGGCGGCCAGTCTACGACACACTGGAGACGACACTTGCGGCTCTTGGGTTTGCTCCTTCTACTGCTGGCTCGTCGCTATTTCAACGCATCGACCCTACTCTGCCGGCGTTCTACATCCTCGTGTACATCGACGACTTGGTCTTTGCTACTGCCGACACTAAGGCGCTGACCCTTGTGAAGGCGGAGCTGCAGAACAGATACACTTGCACTGACCTGGGTGAGCTGCGTAGCTATCTTGGCTTGCAGATTACCCGGGACAGGGCAAGTCGCACCATCATTGTGACTCAGTCATATATGGTGCATGAGGTCGTTCAGCATTATGGCTTTCAGTTCCCCTCGCCACAGCGCACTCCTCTCCCTACAGGCCACTCGCTCTCAGCTCCAAATTTAGACGAGTCCGCAGAGCCGAGTGGCCTGTATCCAGAACTTTTGGGCTGCCTCTTGTACCTGATGATGTGCACACAACCTGACCTCGTGTACCCTCTCAGAATCCTTGCTCGCTTCGTCGCGCCCGGGCGATACAGGAAGGAGCACTGGACAGCTGCGCAGAGGGTACTGCATTACTTGTGCAGTACATCGGGCATGGGGTTCGTCTTGGAGGACAGGGTCCAGCGGTACTCACAGGACACTCGGACGCTTCTTGGGCCGACGACCAGGTGACTCAGCGGTCGTCACAGGGTTACTCTTTCAGTCTCGGCTTTAGTTCTGTCTCGTGGAGGTCCACTCATTTGTCTTCTGTGCTTGGGTGCAGCTGTGTGGCCTGTTATGTGATGCTATCATTTGCATTCACGTCTGTCTGCCTCCCATCATATATCCATGCGTTGCATGCGTGGTGTGAGCGTGTGCAAGAATTTGTGTTTGGTGTGGTTTGGAATTTCTAAGTGTGTGTGAATGTTATTATGCTTAAGCAGATATCTGAAATGACTCCTCTGCTCGTGAGCATTCCGACGAACCAAGGATCGCTTCAATCGGAGCACGAACGAGAAAGTTACGAACATTTGAAGTTCGTATGCTTTTGATATTTGGTTGTGGCGAATATGGGAAGTTGTGGGGTTGACTCCATTAGGGGTACAGACTTCTGAGGGTTGAGAACTTCGTCCCCATCACTGTAGTTGATGCCAAGTGGTTGGGAGAAGCCAAACCAGGTTGGCAGGTGTGGCCAAGTTGGGTGAGGTGGATGGCATGGGTTGGAAAGTGACAAATGTCAAGGTTGGGGTGCCTATAGAGAAGAGAATTGTGTGGCATGTGGTTTCCATGGTTGGGGACTCTCTTCGGACCTTCCCTCTCGTCCTCCTCTTCCCTCCTACCTGGTTTCTAGCTACTCTGACTTTCTTGTGTGTAACTTGGGAGAACAATTGTGATTGAGTTAAGTTTCTATGGCAGCATACCCCCTAGTGCGCCGAAATTCATAACTCAAGAAATACTTCACCTTTCCGTACGATTCAAATTGGGAATTTTAGCCACAAACCAGAGCTACAAAAAGTTTTGAGTGTGAACGTTTCGTCGACGACGTCTCTTGTGAAATCAACGTTTCTGTCCAGAATTATAT
The DNA here is from genome assembly GCA_948144175.1 of Closterium sp. NIES-65. Taxonomy (NCBI): domain Eukaryota; kingdom Viridiplantae; phylum Streptophyta; class Zygnematophyceae; order Desmidiales; family Closteriaceae; genus Closterium; species Closterium sp. NIES-65. Next base: position 990,881 of record CANXME010000741.1, read on the forward strand.
ACCAACAATTTTGAGATATTTCGGCCCCTGATCTTCCTAGACTCCGTCCTTAGTCTCTAACAAGTGGTATCAGAGCTGATTAAGGACCTCGTGAAGAGTCTACTGAGGTTTGAAGACCCTCCTAGATCCACCATGGCCTGTTGGCGTGCCTAAGTGGAGTTCTAGAGGTTGGATGTGACTTCCGCTAAGGGGAAACTCTGCCGAAATTTCGTTGGCGCCGACACTTGTGAAGATTTCGTGGATCTACATTGTGACCAACAAAGGGGAAAGCTGAATCTGTGATTGGGAGCAAAGGAGATGAGTCAAGGGAGTAGAGATGCGGCTGAGAAGAGGAATAAGCCGCCACCATCCAAGATCGAAGCATTGGATGGCTCCAACTATGAGGAATGGAGCGGGTGGATGAGGAGCGCCTTCAAGCGCTACAAGCTGCTGAAACTTGCAATGGGAGAAGAGAAGATGCATGAGGAAGGAGAGGCACGTGACCGATAGATCGAGAGGAGCGCGGTGCTGTACGACCTCATCCTACAATCGGTCAACGACGATATGTTTCAGCACATCAAGGATCTTGTGGAGCTGGATGACTCCAGACCAAAGGCCTGGAAGCTAATGCGCGACCTGATTCAGCCCAACATGCTGCCGATGGTGATTGTGTTGGAGAAGGAGCTGGCTGCCCTCTCCATGCGACCGTGCAATGATGTGAAGCCAGTCCTTGAAAAGATCAAGGACACTTATGCGAGGATGGCAGCGGCGGGCAGCAATGTGTCGCAGATGCAACAGTGCACCAAGATCATCTCGGTGCTCGACAACTCATGGGACAACCTGATCCCCACACTCAACAGTCAGCAGGACCAGTGGACACCAGAGTGGCTACGGCAGCAGATTCTGCAGGAGGGCTTTCGCAGGTGCCACACAGGTGGTGGTGCTGCCAACAAGACTGCTGAGGGGTATGGAGCTGCAGGAGGCAGCAGAGGAAGAGAGGGCGGGAGAGGCCGAGGCCGTGGGAGAGGCTTTGGTAGAGGGAGAGGCCGAGGTGACTACAACGAGGGGCATGGGAGCTCTGGTGGCAGGGGGAGCACCCAAATGGAGGGAGCTTGGTGGTACTGCAAGAAGGCTGGACACCCATGGTTCAAGTGTTTCAGCCAGCCTGAGGGGTGGGCACTCCCAGGCATGAAGCCGCTAAGCAGTAAACGCGCACAAGGTCGCGCTGTGCAAGGTTCAAGTGCACATAGTGAAGGTGTACAAGGCAAAGCCTCCCCTGGGATGTTCCTCATGGTTGAGGATGTGAAAGGGAGTGGGGGTGATGTGGGCTCAGTTGGGAAGGTTGTGATGCACCCCCTCACTCACTGGGTGATCGATTCAAGTTTCACAAGTCATATGACCCCACGGGCAGATTTGCTTGACGAGGTAAAGCCCCCATGGAACATCAAGTTTGTGGCTGCTGCTTCAGGTGTTTTGCTCCCTGTGATTGGTGTTGGGAATGCCAAGGTGATGGGAGCCAATGAGGAGCTTGTGGGACTGGGGAATGTGTTGTTGGTTGAAAGTTTGTCTGCTAACCTTCATTATGTGCGCCGGCTGCATAAAAGCAAAGCCAAAGTTACGTTCGGCCCAACCAGCTGTCGTGCGAAGCTTGGGAAGCTGTTGTTGTGGGATCTGGAGGAGAAGAACAGCTGCATCAAGGACCTGTGGCAGCTGCCCATAATCCCTTGGAACGGGAAACCTCCAGCAACGGCAGCGGCAGCAGCAACGGCTGCCCTCGCACAACTGCTTCAGCGACTTTCAACCTTGGAGCAAGGGCTCCAGACATTGCGGGATGGCGATGTGGGAACATCTTCCAAACCCAGACAACCGGCTGCGAATGGCCACGATACCTCTCCGCACACCTTCTCCCTTAACACAAATGGCTCAACACCCAAGACTCCCCGTCCCAGCGATGAGGTAATTATCTCAGCTCAATCAAGGTTTTTCAGCATATGAAAATGTCAGAATAGTAGTTAACCTTGGAAGTTAGGTTTAGGAGGCTTAGCTTGAGTGGCGAGAGGAACTTGGAGGAATGTGAGAGAGTTTAGCCAACAAAAGAGGTTCAATAATCAAAATGGGTACAAGGATATAGGCAAAGGAGAATGTGCTGCCCGTGACGTGCTGCATCTAGTTGCTGCCTGTTCACACCCGCTACCCGAACCCGCTATCCGCTACCCGTAACCCGGCCCCTCACACCGAGCACCTGCTGCGAGGGCGTTCAACCGCAGCCGGGCAACTGTTCCACCTCGATGGTGTCGGAATCTTGCAACTCTACTCTGCCAAGTCTTGTTTCTACTCCTTCTTTGCCTCTAGTGGGTCCTGGAGTACAGTCTTTCCGAATAGTGCCCTCCTCTGAGCCTAAGTGATGTCTGTAGTTCTCTGCCACTCCTCTCTTTGTTCCTGTGCCTTCTCCACTTAAACAGGTCAGGTAACACTGTCGAATTTTAGAAGAAAGAAGAGGGTTTGACTAGCAGCAGGGTTGTACTCGCTATAGAGCACCCCACTACAGGCTAGATAAGAACATTCTGACACACCCCCATAGCCAAAGTGGGGTGTAATCAGCAGAGCAAGCAGGCATAGAACAAGCTCAGGGTGGATCACAATGTCACCACACATTCTGAGCACAAGTGCAAGAAGCAACAGTTTAAAAGTTCACAATTATGAGCAAAGCTAGTGGTAGTCACAGGAGGCAAGCGAGGAGGAGGAGGAGGGACTGTGAGAGGAGAGAAGATGGGAGACGACGGCTGAAGCTGCAGGCACACAGGCAACAGGAGCGGCTGACGCAGTGGCTACCGGGACAGCACCCCCGGACTACTGGAGTAACTGGCTCACGAGCTACGAAGAGCTACAGGAGCAACGGACCCACGGGCGACAGGTGCAGCAGGCTCTCTGGGCTACCAGGACAGCGCCCCGGACTACAGGTGCTGCGGACGACAAGACGGCAGCCTCCTCTCAGCCTCCCCCAACTGTCCCACACTCTCGGCACACGCCCACTGCTCAAACCCTAGCTCCACTCAACCGCACCCCCCTTAAACCCTAAACCCCAGTCTCCCACTCGTCCACCCCCCTCAGCGACAGCTGCAGCAGTGGGAGACGAAGGAGGAGGAGGAGCAAAGGGAGGAATGCATAACTGCCACCCCCATACTTGCCACCCCCTACTCGCCACCCCCAAAACCCTAACACTGGCAGGGCGGGATGGCGGGTAGGGAGGTTACGGGGGAGGGGGGGGGGGGGGGGGGGGGGGGGGGACCGACGCGCGGCCTCCCAGGGCGCCAAAACAGGTGGCAGAAAGGGCGGCGCTCGCACGCGGCCCCCGAGGGTCGCCTCGACAGGCGACGGGAAAAGGGGGGGGGGGGGGGGGGGGGGGGGCGGTGCACGTGCCCTCGGTGCGCCGCGACGGGCGACGCAGCATGGCCGGGGCGAGGCCGGTCCTGGCGCAGCCCGTACGGGCCGCGCGCTGCTTGTACGGGCCGCGCGCAGGCCACGACGGGCGACGGGGGGCGACGCGCGGGTCCCCGTCGCCCGTCGCAACTTCTCCCGAGGGCGACGCGCCGAGGGACGGGGCAGAAGCCCGCCGCGCGCCTCGGGGCGCACAGCGGGCAGAGAACCGCCGCGCGCCTCGGGGCGCACGGCGGGCAGAAAACCGCCGCGCGCCTCGGGGCGCACGGTGGGAAGAAAAAACTGCCGCACGCCACGGGGCATGCGGCACAAAGAGTAGCCGTAGCAATTGCAGCGGAAGCAACGAGGTGGTGAGCCCACCCACAGGATCGATCCAAGGGGATCGACCTGCTCTGATAGCATGTCGAAGTTTAGAAGAAAGAAGAGGGTTTGACTAGCAGCAGTTGGGATACATATAGCAAACCCTAACAGGGTTGTACTCGCTATAGAGCACCCCACTACACGCTAGATAAGAACATTCTGACAAACACTGCCTGTATCTAACCAGCAAAACCCTAGCTCGGCTGACTAGAAAACAGAATGTCGGGGTCTCTATTGCTTGCGGCTTTGGTTTCACGTGCTCGATTCGTTGAAAGTAGACGGAATAGTAAGCATAGGTATGAAAACAATCACGCAAGCAACCTTTCGTCTGTCTGCCTATTTCTTAAGTATCTTCATTAGGTTACCGTTGTGCTAACGGATCCTTTCTCGCCCGCCAACTCCTAATGTTTCGGTTGTGTCGCTTCAACCACCCCGCTTTACTGGTCATCCTCCCTACTGTACTGTTCTACATTACATATTAGTCACGATGATATATCTACTGCTCTACGCACAGATTAGAATCGCGACAGTTGTCGGAATCTTGCAACTCTACTCTGCCAAGTCTTGTTTCTACTCCTTTGCCTCTAGTGGGTCCTGGAGTACAGTCTTTCCGAGTAGTGCTCTCCTCCGAGCCTAAGTGATGTCTGTAGTTCTCTGCCACTCCTCTCTTTGTTCCTGTGCCTTCTCCACTTGCCCCCTCCGCGGTTGTCTATTGGCTCCTGCCGACTACCGCTGGAACTTTTAGTCTCCTGTCTGTCTTGCCGCGTCCTCCATAGTCCGCCCTCTTGCTCGCGCCACGTTAGTGCAGTGATCCGTTCTCTTCTGCCCTTGTGCCCCCACCAGCACCACTACCCCAGAGTCCTTGATCTCCTTAACCTTCCAGCGCTCCGTACTCAGCCCGAGGTCCATGAGGTCGTGTTTTGCTTGTTTTAGGTACACTTCTTCCCCTGCTCCCAAGGTCTTATCCTTCTTCCCCTCTTGCCTTTCTCCTCTCTTCTTGTACCTTTGCGCGTCTCTCAACTGCGCCACGTGTAAGTTTTCTAGTGCCACTGGTAAAAGCTCCCTCAGGTACCTCGCCCTCGCTTCCGCCAGCCCCACCCACTCTTCTTCGTTGGCCACTTGCACGGACCCGGTGAGTATTCTTGGCGCATCCACAGGTAACACGGGGTCTCTCCCTAAGAGTAGGTAATATGGTGAGAGGTCTCGCAACGCCGCCTGTTTACTGAATCTGTAGCCTGCCGCCACCCACGGGAGCCGTATGTCCCAATCCCTCTTAAACTGTTCCCCATAAGCCCTTAGCCCCCTTTTCACTGTCTGTACGAAGCGCTCTGTGAGTCCGTCGCTCTGCGGGTGATATCTGGAGGTCCTTCGGTGAGTAATCCCCGTGGACTGCAACAGCTTATCAAATTCTCCCATAAACTCTGTCCCTTGGTCGGTTAGCACCTCTCCGCATGCCCCAAGTCTGGTAAGCACCTATTCCTTGAACGCTTCGGCTATCTTAGCCGAGTTCTTGCTGGGGAGGGCCTTCACCTCGACCCATTTGCTGCCGTGCTCGATCATGATTAAGATGTAACGCTTCCCCCTTCTGCTCAGCGGCATCTCTCCAGCCAAGTCTAGCGACCATCGGAACCCTATGCCGTGAATCGGCAGCGACTGCAGCTCCTTCCTCCCTCGCGCCAGTTCCGCTTTGTTCCGACTGCACAGCTCACACTTGGCTACCCACTCTCTGATGTCTCTCCGCATCCCTGCCCACCACCATCCTGTCTCCACTAGCTGCGTGGTGCGCAAACTTCCATAGTGCCCCAGCTGTCGATGAACCCTGCTAATGATTTGTTCCCTCTCTTGTGGCTGTGGGACCAGCTTCCATTCGTCCCGGGTGTTCTTCTGCAACGGCTCCTGGTGCCAGCGGTAGTGGATTCCTCGGGCTCGGGCCCTCTCGCTGGTCGCAGTATCCTCACCCGTCCTCCCTTGTACCCAGTCCAGCACTTCCTGGTCTTCCCAGACATCCGCCGGCCCCGTTCTGTTTCCTCGGCTGGCCCCTTCTGTGCCTAATTCTCTCGCTAGTGCCACTAGGCATGCCGAAGGGCGATGCATAGGCGGGTTCCGTGACAGCCCGTCTACATGTTGCATGGTTTTCCCTGCTCTGTGCCGAATGGAGAAATCGTACTCTTGTAAGCGCATGGCCCATCGTGCGTTCCTCCCTGTCAGCGCTTGGTTGGTCATTAGCCAAGTCAAGGGTTGGTGATCCGTCACTAGCTTGAACTGCCTCCCTTGTAGGTACACTCGGAAGTGAGTGATAGCCCATACGGCTGCCAGCCCCTCGCCCTCGTACAAGCTGTAGTTAGCCTCGGCAGGGTTACAACTCCGGCTAGCGAAGGTGACTACCTTCTCTTCGCCTTCCCGTTTCTGACACAGGACCGCCCCCATGCCCGCGCTGCTCCAGTCGGTGTACAGCACAAAAGGGTCCTCTGGGCTTGGCAGCGTCAGTACCGTGGCCATCTTCACAGCTTTCAGCAACACCTGTAGTGCCCCCTGTGCGGCTTCTCCCCATTCCCGTTGCTGATCTTCCCTCAGTAGATGATTTAAGGGCGCGGCGGTCTTACTGAAGTTCGGGATGAACTTCCTGTAGTAATTAAGGAATCCGAGCACGGCTCTCAAGGTGCTCTTGTCCTTCGGCTGAGGCACCCGGTCCAGAACCTCCACTTTCGCTTGCTGAATCCCCAGCTACCCTCCCTGCACTTCGAACCCCAGGTACTTCACTCCGGTATTCCCGAAGCTGCACTTCTTCGGGTGACACGTGAGTCCGGCTCCCCTAATGGCGTCCAGCGTCGCTTGCACGTCCTTCACGTGCTGAGCCGGGTCTAGACTGAAAACCACGACGTCGTCAATGTAGCACGCCGCCGCTGGCACTCCGCGAAGTATCGTGTCCATGACTCGTTGGAACAGCGCAGGCGCGTTTTTCATTCCAAAAGGCATGAAGCGCCACTCGTACAGACCGTCCGGTCCATGGAATGCCGTCTTCTTGCGGTCGGCGGGCCGGATGGGAATCTGATTAAATCCCTGCCTGAGATCCAGCGTGGAGAACACTGATGCTCCGTGCAGTTTATCGAAAATTTCCTCTACCGACTGCATGGGGTATCTATCAGCCACAGTAAACTTGTTCAAGCTCTGATAGTCTCCACACATCCTCCGCGCGGAGACCGCTCCCGTCAGATCCTTCCGTGAAGCTACTACGGTTGCCGCGGCATAGTCACTCTCGGAACGTTGGATCAGTCCTGCTTCCAGAAGCTCGCGACACTTCTCCGTGCAAATGTCTAAGTCCCCTGGGCTCATCCGTCTCTTCCGCTGATAGATGGGAACCTCTGTGGTGAGTTCAATCTTCATCTCATGCGTGGTGCACTTCCCCAATTCCTGCAGGGTGTAAGCGAAGGTCCCGCGATGATGCTGTAACACCTCTTGTAAGGCGGCAGCTGATCCTGGATCCATTCCTCCTCCTATTATACATTCCTCCTCGGGCCCCTGTTCCTGCTTCTTGGGTGAGTCTGCTCCTGTCTCCCCATCTCCTTCGACCACTCCTTCTGGCGCTTCCATGGCCATGTACGCCGCCCATCCCTCGTCGATCTTCAGGTCATACCGTTCTTTAATCCGTGCCGAGGACTTCTTCTGCCACTCCACGGTCTCTAGGTCGCGGTAGCGTTCCCCACATGCGATATCCCGCTGCAGCTCCTTCGCCTTTAAGTGCATCCGCATCGTGTCCAGAAGCCATGTCATCGCGTTTGCGTCCATGACTCGACCCAAGGCTGCTCGCCGTTGTTCCTCGGTCACCGCTGGATGCGCCGTAGCTCCCCACAGGTGCCCCATTGTTGCTTCTCTTTCATTCGCCGTCGGCTGCTCCCAAGCTCCTTTCCGCACGTCGAAGACCATCCCTGGGCCCGACATATCTCCCTCCATGATGAATCCACGGGCTTCCGCGTAAGACACCAAGGTCGGCAGCGCCTGCCGCGGCTTCCCCGGCTCGTTACACTGGTACTGTGACGGGTGGTCTGCGCACGTCACCGGCGCTGGCAACCGGTTAGGCTCCAGAATGTCACTCACTAAACGGGGCTCTGGCCGCTGCATCAGCGCCAGTGAGTGTCATAATGCGGCTGTAGACATCACGTTCCGCCAGTACCGTCTCGGCCGATGGGCTCGCGACCCCAGCTGCGCTGCGTCGGCTGGCACTCCTGTACCCACTACCCCGCTTATCTCTTCAAAGGCTCTCTTCACCAGCTCTCGCTTATCTTCGGCCGGGTCGACGTTCTCCAGGATGTAGGCTACTTCTCCTTCACGCTGTTGAATCAGTTCTAACACCCGCCTCAGTTCTCGGAACAAAGCTCCCCGAGCGTCTTCCATCCCCAGGCCTTCCCCAGCTCTGGAATAACCCTGACATTCCCACCCGGTGATGACCAAATCTATCTGCCCCCAGCTCTCCAGTACGCGCTCGGAAACAGCTCGGACGTCGTGCACTACTGGTTCCGTCTCGTATGGAAGTGCGTCCTCCCACATTTGATCTGGGTATTCATCTCGCAGCAGTTCCGCATGGTGACGTGCCATCTTCCGCACGTCTGGATCCCGCTCGACATGAATCCACTTCTTGACAGTACATCCGGCGCGCAATGCTACTGCTAGGCCGGTCCTAATCCCCCCGTATAACTCCAAGATGCATATGGGCACGTCCAATGCCTATACCCTGCTGACTCGCTCCGTCAAATCCGGCGGGCTCCGCCCCAAGAGTCGCCTCTCGATCCGCCTTTCGTTTTCGGCATCATATCGCTCCCACGACCAATCATCTAGCTCCTCGGTCAGATCCTTCCTCTGTGCCTGATACGCTTCTCTTGGCTCCTGCCTTACGAACCTAACTGGCAGCGTGCCGACGGTGCTCTCTGGGTCCCAGTATTGCACGCGAAAGAGCACCTTCTCCTGCCACGTACAAATGGTAGCTCCTACTCGGTAGAGGAGCTCCATCCCCACGAGGACATCGTAGTCCTCGGATTCTGAGACTCCACACTGCAGTCGTATACAGCACTCTTTCTCCGTCCCTGGTAGGAGCACTACTTCCACTGGCCGCTTGGTTTTCGGCATCCATTGCGGTTCCCCCCCTACGGCCGTCATAAGCAGAATTCCCTGCTCGATGGTGCGCCCCGATACATCCAGCTTCAGTTGTTTAGCGAGTCCCTTGCCAATTAGTACGTGATGTGCTCCGATGTCAATGGTAGCTTGCTTCACGAGCAATCCACCCACCGTAAGACTTCCCTTTTCCGCAATCAGCACGGACGCTTGACACACCAGCCGCTCGTTCGGTTGCCGCCTCATCTCCGAGGGTCTTGCTCCTTCTATCGAACTGGCTCGCGGCCGGCGACAGCTAGTCACTTCGCTGCTCTGGGACTGGCTAACGCGGGGTCGTAGTCTGATATCATCTCGCGCCCGCGGGTAGGCCATAGCTGCGTACTCTCGAATATAATCCTCCTCTTCCTCCTCCGCTTCGGCGATTTCTTCGTACGCCAACATCGCCCGCGCCTTTACCTCCTGCTGATTCGGTAGCTGCTCTAGTCTCTGCTGCAGCCACTTGACTTCGGCTTGAAGCTCCTCTCGTGTTGCCCCCAGCGGGTCTTTCTGCCGGCGGTAACAGTCTTCCTTCCTGTGCCCGCGCTTCCCGCATTGCTCGCATGTCGGCGCGCTGGGACATTCCCGCCTCAAATGCCCATGTTCTCCGCAGGTGTGACAAAGTTGAGGGTTCCCCCGGCTACTGCCCCCAGAGGTCTGTTCGGGTACTGCAGCTGCTGCCTAGCTCGTCTTGGCCCGGCTCCTTCCGTCCAAGTCTTCTAGATCCAGCAGTCTCTGCGCCTGTTCGGTTTTCTTCGTCAGCTGATAAACTTCTTTGAGAGTAACATCGGCTCCGATGCTGTAGACGGTGCTCCGCACTACTCCCTTCAGTTCTTCGTCTAGCCCTCGTACAAACTTCCTCACAAGCAAGCGTTCGTCCGTGCTTTCCAGGTCCTCGGCTAGTTCTCGGAGCCTGCAGTAGTACGCCAGTAAGGATTCTTCCTTCTTACGGCGGAAGTCCCGGAACTCTTCCACGCGCGCCTTGGTCTGCCCCGCGAACTCCTTCCGTAACAGCTGCAGGAAGCGGGCCATAGGGTTGGCTATCTCGCCTTCCGCCAGCTCGTCCAACATGTCATCGCGAGTTAGGCGGTAGAAGGTCTCTGCCTCGCCTACCAAGGTCCCCACCATCTTCCGGAAGAACTCCACCGGATCATATCCGTCACGCTCCCAGCAATATTGGACGGTCTCGAGCTGCATCAGATAATTCTTCAGGCTGGGCCCCACGCCAGGAATATCCGTATACCGCTTGGCCACCTCCACCTTAGGCAAGTTAGTCGCCTTCCATCGAACTCCGCCAGGGCTGGGTCCTTCCTGTGAATCGCCTGGAGCGCCCGCGACGCCGCTATGTATTAATGTTCGCCTTTGCCGGGGCTCTTGTACGAGGCTTTCCTTTGGCCTCCAGCGTGTCTCCATCTGCTCCTTCCTCGGAGGCATCCCCGGCATCCCGGTTTGTGGGGTCGCTGCTTCTTGGTTCTTCCAGCGTTCACGTAATTTCTCAGTCCAGCGAGCATCGAGAGGAGTATCTCTTGGGTCCGAGACGACAGTCCGCGCTCGTTCCATGCTATCTCCCACCACACGCGCTCGTTGGTGTGGAGTCCGGTACTTAGGTGAATCCGTTTCGCCCCGTGTAGCTATCTCTTCTGCACGCCTTCCCTCCGTAGGCTTCAACTCCTTAGTATCGTTCCACAGTCTCGTTCTTAAGAACTCTCGATGATGCATCGAGATCCTTGCGTGATTGTTAAACAGGTCAGGTAACACTGCCTGAATCTAACCAGCAAAACCCTAGCTCGGCTGACTGGAAAACAGAATGTTGGGGTATGTATTGCTTGCGGCTTTGGTTTCACGTGCTCGATTCGTTGAAAGTAGACGGAATAGTAAGCATAGGTATGAAAACAATCACACAAGCAACCTTTCGTCTGTCTGCCTATTTCTTAAGTATCTTCATTAGGTTACCGTTGTGCTAACGGATCCTTTCTCGCCCGCCAACTCCCTAATGTTTCGGTTGTGTCGCTTCAACCACCCCGCTTTACTGGTCATCCTCCCTACTGTACTGTTCTACATTACCTATTAGTTACGATGATATATCTACTGCTCTACGCACAGATTCGAATCGTGACAATGGTTCAGCTTCTGCATAGTGTGAGCTGCTTGTCAGCTTCAGAGGGGGTCCCTTGCTGGTGTTCCCACGCCCCGTAATGGGGTTTTACAGGTGTACCCTTTCAAGGAGGGCTCTGCACATGGTTTAACACTTCAGGCAGATAGTGGTGTGTCAAAATATATTTATATCTATTTAGTATAATCTGTCTGTAGTGTAGCTCTAGTGTAACTTTCTTGTATGGTGGTGCACCTCTTTCACCTTTGTTAGTTTGCTATATGTACCTTTTGGCTGTAGTGAACAAATCCATTCTCGAATATCCTTGGCATAAACTCCTCGACACCCGCTTGGCCTAGGTTACTAAGTCTAGGCACCTGGTTAAACCTGGTTACCAGTTAAGTCAGTGTTGTCACACCGTCCCCTCCTGTTCCCCCTGACCTGTCCCTTTCCTCGTCCCCGTGGGCTCGTCGTGCTCCCCTTAGTCGTGCTTTCTCTCCAGGGCCCCGTCGGTCCCGTTACCGTGCAGACGGCCTGTTTCACCTTGTTCTCCGCTCTTGTGTTTCACCTCCCCTGGTCCTTCCAGAGCCTCCATAGTCGTCCCTCACCGTGTTTCCCGACCCGTTGTCCGACTGCCTTCATGCCTCCCATCCTATTGTCTCCCGTGTTTAGGGTTTAGGGTGCTCGTGTCTTTCCCTTAGAGGTCCTCGAGGACAGGCAGTTCCAGCTTGGTTTCCTGGCGGCCGCTGTTCCTCATCTCTGCGCCATGCTGCTTGCCCCTAAGGGGGATCCAGACGCCCTTGGCATCTTGATCCCTCGCACTCATGCCGAGGCGGTCTTGGGACCCTGGGCTTCGTAATAGATGGCAGCTGAGGAGGCAGAGATGGCATCTTATAGGTCCACATGCACCTACGTTGACGCTGTCCCACCACCTAGGACGAACGTCGTCAGTGGCGTGTGGCTCTACAAGGTGAAGCGGTCGCCTGGACCACCACCGGTGTTCAAGGCGTGCTATGTGGCGAGAGGCTTCAATCAGCGCGAAGGGGTAGACTTCTTCCAGACCTTCGCTCCCACCCCGAAGATGACCACTCTTCGGGTGTTGCTGCACATTGCAGCTCAGCGTGAATACGAGTTACACTCTTTGGACTTCTCCACAGCGTTCCTCCAGGGGTGCCTGCATGAGCAGATCTGGCTGCGTCGCCCGCTTGGCTTCACTGGCTCCTTCCCTCCTGGGACCCAGTGGCAGCTGCGTTAACCGGTCTACGGCCTGCACCAGGCTCCCAGTAAGTGGCACGACACAGTTCGCACAACTCTTCCAGCGCTTGACTTCTTTCCGTCGTCTGCTGACCTGTCGTTGTTCGTCCGCCGTAGCTCGACCCCGTTCTTTGTTCTGGTTTAAGTTGACGGCCTGGTCTTTGCCACTCCCGACTGACGCGCACTAGCCTCCGTGAAGGAGGAACTGCAGAGGAGACAAACTTGCACTGACCTTGGTGAGCTGCAGCGCTACCTGGGCCTGCAGATCACCAGGGACCGGGCAGCTCGTACCATTATGCTGGCGCAGTCGCATATGGTCGAGCAGTCCCTCATGCGGTTTTTCTTCCTGTTCTCCAGCGTACAGCTCACCCCTCTTGCTGTGGATCATGGGCTCACGGCTCCACCTTTGGACGAGCCATTTGAGTCTAGTGGTCCATATCCTGTGTTGGTGGGTTTTCTCATGTACTTGATGACCTGTACTCGCCCAGACCTAGCTTACCTCTTAGTGTCCTTGCTCGTTTTGTTGCGCCTGGAAGACACGGACCTTCCCACTGGTGCGCTGCTAAGAGGGTGGCGAAGTATGTGGCGAGTACATCAGGCATGGGACTAGTCCTTGGAGGGAAGCAGCCAGTTACACTCACAGGTTTCTCAGAGTCGTCGTGGGCCGACGACGCTAATACGCTGCGGTCTACACAGGGTTACTGCTTCAGCCTTGGGACCGGAGCTGTTCCGTGGAGGTCGAATCGGACGTCGTCCATCTCCAGTTCCAGCTGCGAGGCAGAGATATATGCTGTGGCCATGGCCGCCCTGGAGCTTCGCTGGTTGTCTTTCCTCTCAAAATATAATTATATAGTTTTGTTTATTCTAGTCTAGGTGTATTTCGTTGTGCTAGGGTTAGGGTTAGCCTTGCATATACCTATTCTGTTTTGTTCTTGGTTAATCATTCATTCTCGTATTCTAATATGGTATAGAGCGAGGTTCCCCCTAGGCGATTTTTCCCTAAGCGATTTTTTCTCTCGATAATCATGGGCCCACAACCCGCGCGCCTCGTACTAACGCGCGCCCCGTCAAAACGCGCGCCTCGTAGCGCGTCACCCGTCGCCCGTCGCACGTCGACCATCGCCCGTAGCCCGTCGCGTTTTTCCCACCGTCGCCCGTTCGACCCCCCTCCCCCCGTCTGTTTTGTCTCGCGCGGGACCGTAGAACGCAGGCCTCGCGGCCTTTGGTAGCGGGCCCCGAGGCCCTTGATCGACGGCCCCGTGGCCTGCGCTTAGCTGGCCCCGCAGCCAAAACGTACGACCGACGTCGCACGTTTGATCCCCACTCTCCCCCCTCCCCCCCCCCCCTCCCCCCCCCCTTCCATCCGTTTTTCTCACGCGCGACCATAGAACGCAGGCCCCGCAACCCACGCGTTAGCAGGCCCTGCGGCCTTCAGTAGCGGGCCCCGAGGCCCTTGCTTGACGTCCCCATGGTTTGCGCTTAGCTGGCCCCGCGGCCAAAACGTACGACTGCCCTGAAACGACCGCCTCAAACCTTAGCGGCCCGTTGCCGCCCGCTGCCGCCCGTCCCGCTCGCCCAAACTTAACCCTAACGGCCGCTTAACCTAAACAGCCGCCCCAATCGCACTCCACCCCTTTCAACTGCCCTCAACCGCTCCAGAACTGCTTGAGACGCATTCAACCGCACCAGAACCGATTGACATGCATTCAACAGCACCAGAACCGCCTCTCAACTGCACTAGACCACTTCCAACCTCCCTTCACCGCACTACACCACTCCCAACTGCGAGATACCACTCCCTACCTCACTCAACCTCTCTCAACCGCCCTTCACCGCTCTCGACCTACCAGAACTGCACTCCACCACACCAAATCGCTCCCCACCGCTCTAGCAGCAGCCTCGACTGCCACCAGTAGCACCAGCAGCAACAAAGGCTGCCCCTAGCGCACTAGCAGCAGCTTCGGCTGCCACCAGTAGCGCCAGCAGCAGCATAGGCTGCCCCCTCCAGTGCACCAACAGCAGCTTAGGCTGCCACTAGTAGCACCAGCAGCAGCTTCCACTGCCACCAGCGCACTAGCAGCAGCCTAGACTACCATTAGTAGCACTTGCTGTAACCTCCACTGCCGCCAGCGCACTAGCAGCAGCCTAGAATTTCACCAGTATCACCACCAGATGCATAGGCTGCCCCCCACCCACCCCCCGGCGCACCAGCAGCAGCTTCAGCTGTCCCCCAGCAGAACCAGAAGCAGCAGAGGCTGCCCCCAGCAGACCCAGCAGCAGCTTAGGCCGCTTTCAGTCGCGCCAGCACCAGCTTAGACAGCCCTACCACTAGTAATGCCACCTCTACTGGCCCCTACCCCCATACTAGCGTGCCATTTTGATGTGGCGACAGTGGCCGCAGCATCACTGGTGGCCGCAGCAGCAGCAGTGGCAGCAGCACCGGTGGCCACAGCAGTAGCAGTAGTGGCCGCGACAGCAGTTGCCGCAGCAGCAGCAATGGCCGCGGCAGCAGCCGTGGTCGCAGCACCTGTGGCCGCAGGAGCAGCAGTGGCCACCGTAGTAGCAGCAGCTGTGGTTTTAGCAGCAGCGCCAGCGGCAGCCTCCACCACGGGGCCCTGTCGGACCCATCCAATACACACACTGGTGTGTGGGAGTTGCAGTTGAGGTTGAGACTTGTGTTTCTAGTCTTGGTGCTTGTGTAGTTTCCAGTGCAGGCGCCTCAGAGGTTCTTAGTGTGGGAGCTGCAGCTACCACTAGTCTAGTCCCAGCCTTTGTCCCTGACTCGGGTGCAACCTCACCGACTGCACAGCTTTTCTCCACCCTAGACTCTGGAGCGTCCAGCTATTTCTTTCGCGACCGCACCAACCTCACGCCACTGCACACTCCAGTCACTGTCGCCTTGGCTGACCCCTTCGTGGGATTTGTAGTTGCCCATAGCACCACCATTCTCCTGTGCCATGCGGCTCCCTCTGGGTTTCTCACATGTTACTACACCCCCTCATTCTCTAGGAACTTGGTGGGTGTCAGTCACCTCCATGACCTAGGAGTTGTCACCAATTTTCCTCTAGACGAGCCTGTTGCCTCCTGCACGGTCGGTTCCACTGGAGTGCCTCTGGCGACTTTCCATAGGGAGCTGGGCTCTGGTCTGTACTCACCACACACTGGGTCCCACCACACTGGGTCTGGTCAGGTTAGGTCAGGTCAGGTAGCTGCTGTGTCGTGCGACTGTCAATTACTCACCCACCCGTCGGTCCTTTAGCACCACCGTCTAGGTCACCCGTCGTTCCCACGTCTCAGTAGGATGGTACGTAACCATCTGGTCTCAAGTCTCCCAGGGTCGCTTGCCCCGCTTCCTTGCTCGCCTGCGCCACCGTGCACTCCTTGCGTCGAGGGTCGGCAGCGCGTTGCCCCTCACTCCTCGTTCTCTTCCACCACGACTCCCTTCCAGACCCTGCACTTGGACGTCTGGGCCCCTCCCTAGTCCGTGGCCCACATCCGTGACCCTACACCACGGTTTTACCTTTGCGACAGAAGGCCGACATGCCTACCGTTCTCAAGCCATAGCTACTAGCGAGGGGTGACGCCCAGGCCCTTTGTGGGCTCTGCCTGCACTCGGACCGTGGTGGTGAGTTTTCACCTGGCAACGTTCTGTCAGGGTCAGGGGATCATCCAGTCTTACACGCTACCAGACTCGCCGCAATAGAACGGGTAGCCCAGCGACGCGTCGGCCTGGTCATGGAGGTTGCCCGGACCTCCATGTGCCATGTTGGTGCCCCCCCAATTCCTGTGGCCTCTGTCAGTCCGCTACGACACGCACTACCTGAACCTGTGGCCTAGTGATGCACGGCCACGGGTGACGCCTGTCTCCCTTTGGACAGGTTCTCCGAATGTAGCAATTGACTACCGTGTCTGGGGTTCCCTGGCCCACGTTTGCGCCGCTGCACGAACAAGTTGTCTCCACGCACCCGTGCTTGCGTCTTTCTTGGCTTCCCACTCGACACCTCCGATTGGCAGGTCTACGACCCTGTAACTTGCCAGTTCTTTAGTTCCCAGGACGTCACTTTTGATGAGTCGGTCAGTTACTACAGGAGTCGCCCTCGCCGAGGTTCTGAGACCTTCTCCCTCCCCCCCCATTCCTCACCACTGAGCCCCCCCCAGTCGCCCCGGTAGCTCCCCCCTCTTCGCGTCCTACCCCGTCAGGTGTGTCGCACGTCACTCCGCGGTCGTCTCCCCTGCAGCGTCCAGTTGCTGCCATGACTGGGGGTGCGGGAGGTGCAGCTGCGGAGGGTGTGGGTACTGGGGCTGCTGGAGCCCGTGGTGCTGGCTCTGGGGGTGCAGGGGGTGTGAGATTGGAGACCACTCCTGAGGAGGACACAGCTGTCTCGAATCAGCGGCCTCGCCCCGCCTCACCCCCTGGCTTTTCGTCTGTTCCGCAGTTTCCTCCTCGTTCGCCTCTGCGGCTGGTAGATGCGGAGCCTGGGGGTGTTCCAGCCGGAGGTACTGGAGTCCCTGGGGGTGTTGTCGGTGGAGTTTCTGGTTCAAAGGGTGCTGGAGCCGGAGACACGAGCACTACGATGTCTACACCGCGCACTGTACGTGTCCTGACCCGTGTGCAGCATCTAGATAGGTTGGAGAGGGAGGAGTGGGAGCGATTGAGAGGTCACGACAGCATCAGCAGCAGAAGAAATCTCAGTCGGAGCGTCTGGAGAGAGTAGAGGAGGATCCCTGGCTGCAGCAGCGGGTGCAGTAGCAGCCACACCAGGAGAGAGTAGAGGAGGAGTTCCGGTTGCAGTAGCAGGTGTTGTTGTGACCGCATAAGGAGAGAGTAGAAGAGGAGACCCGGCCGCAGCAGAAGGTGTACTTACGACCGCAACAGGAGAGAGTAGAGGAGTCCCGGCCGCAGCAACAGATGCAGATGCGACCGCAGCAGGTTAGAGTAGAGGAGGAGTCCCGGCCGTAGGAGCAGGTGCAGTTGCGACGGCAGCAGGAGAGGGTAGAGGACGGGTTACGGCCGCAGCAGCAGGTGCAGTTGCAGTCGCAGCAGGAGAGGGTAGAAGAGGAGTCACGGCCGCTGCAGCAGGTGCAGTTGCAGCCGCCGCAGGAGAGAGTTGAGGAGGAGCCACACCTGGAGTAGGAGGAGCAGCAGCAGGGGCAGGTGCCACCGCAGCAGATGCCGGAGGAGGTGGAGCAGCAGCGACTTAGAGACCTGCCCGACCCGGCACCTGTACGCCTGGTCCGTGGTCCTCTACCGTCCCCTCCTGTTCCCCCTATCAAGTCCCTTGCCTTGTCCCCGTGGACTCTTCATTCTCCCCTCAATCGTGCTGTGTCTCCAGAGCCTTGTCTGTCTTGTTACCGTGCTAATAGCCCGTTTCACCTTGTCCTTTGCTCTCGTGTTCCACCTCCTCCAGTCCTTCCACAGCCTTCTGAGTCGTCCCTTACTGAGTTTCCCGACTCACTGTCCGACTACCTCCGTGCCTCACGTCCTGTCGTCTCCTGTGTTTTGTTGTCATTGGTCACTCACCCGACCGGCCCCCCGCTGTCTGTCTCGACTCTTGTTACCACTATCGCTAGCTTTGCCTCTTCCCATCGCCTTGACTACGGATCTCACCTGGTGAGTGGCACTGCTCGTTCTCCGTCCTCTGGGGGTGTTCTTGTTTTTCCCTTAGAGGTCCTGGAGGACAGGAAGTTCGAGATTGGTTTCCTAACGTCCGTTGTTCCTCATCTCTGCGCCATGCTGCTTGCCCCTGAGGGGGATCCAGACGCTCTTGACATCCCGATCCCTTGCAATCACGCTGAGGCGGTCTCGGGACCTTGGGCGTCGTACTGGATAGCAGCTGAGGAGGCAGAGATGGCATCTTATAGGTCCACAGGCACTTACGTCGACGCCGTCCCACCACCTGGAGCGAACGTTGTCAGTGGCATGTGGCTCTACAAGGTAAAGCAGTCGCCTGGATCACCACCGGTGTTCATGGCGCACAATGTGGCGAGAGGCTTTAGTCAGCGCGATGAGGTATGCTTTTCCAGACCTTCGCTCCCACCCCAAAGATGACCACTCTTCGGGTGTTGCCGCATACCGCAGCTCAGCGCTACTACGAGTTGCACTTCTTGGACTTCTCCACAACATTCCTTCAGGGGAGCCTACACGAGCAGATCTGGCTGCATCGTCCGCCTAGCTTCACTAGCACTTTCCCTCCTCGGACCCAGTGGCAGCTGCGTCGACCAGTCTACGGTCGGCGTCAGGCTCCTCGTGGCACAACACACTTCGCACGACTCTTGCAGCGCTTGACTTCTTTCCGTTGTCTGCTGACCCGTCGCTGTTCGTCCGCTGCGGCTCGACCCCGTTCTTTGTTCTAGTCTACGTTGATGACCTGATCTTCGCTACTCCTGACAGACGCGCACTGGCCTCCGTGAAGGAGGAACTGCAAAAGAGACACACTTGCACTTGTCAAATTTATATTTAAGAGATATCCTGCTTGCTGTAGTTATTGTTCTTTGCTGTTGGTGGTGCACCTCTTGTTTGTGTTTCTCGACTATATCTTGTATGCTATGCTTTAGTGAAGCTAACTTGTTAGGTCGATTCTCTCACTCCCTTGGCCTTGACCCTCGACACCCGCTTGGCCTAGGCTACTAAGCCTAGGCCCTCCTTAGACCCGGTTACCAGTTCAGTTAGGATTGTAACATGGTATTGAGCTACTAAGATCCTAGACCTAAGTTAATGGGCCCACTGTTGGCGTTGTGCACGCAGTTAGTAATGGCGCCCCTGCTGGCGCCGTCCACTCAGCTGCTGGCTCGCGAGTTCTGCAGCAACTGCGCAATTGATTCTGCTACGGTGCGACTCTGCAGCGCCTCCGCTCCTCGCTCTTCCCGTCTCATCGCTCGTCGCTCTGCCTGTCGTGTCGCTCCGTCGCGGCAGAGAGGAGAGAGAGGGGGAAGGGCGTGGCAGCGGACCGCTAGCAACGACCGCCAGCGTCGGTGCCAGCGCCAGCGACAACCGCTGCTGCCAGCATCATCTCTAGCGGCGGTCGCCTGCACCATCGCCAACCACGCTCCCCGTCCGCACCCTGTTCGCGAATCCTGTCCGCATCCCACCCGCCCTCCCGTCGACTTCGCAGCTGCTGTGAAGGGAGTGGCGGAAGTGGCGGGAGTGGCGAGAGAAGCTGCGCCATTCACCTGCTCGCGCCAGACCGCTCGCACCCTGCCGCCCACACGCACTTCACCGCCCGTTTCCGGCCCGCTCGCTCGAAGGTCCCACTGCCCCCACGGCATCGAGAATGAAGGGGACGGCGTACGAAGGCGGTCTTCGCGGCCCTCCCCCCCCCCCCCGTCACGTTTTCTTCCCTCCCGTCACCTCGCTCCGCCCGTCGCATTCCCCGGCCCCCTGCCCGTCACCCCCCTCCCCCCCTCTCGCCGCGACTGTTCGCGTGTGCAGCGGCGGTCACTGTGGGTGGGAGAGGGAGGGGAAGGGATTGGCGGTGGAATGCTGTGGGGGAGACAGGAAAAGGGGGAAGGGAGTGGCGGCGGAACACCAGCAACACCCGCCAGCACCAGGCACCAGCGCCAGCCGCCAGCACCAGGCACCAGCGCCAGCCGAGAGACCCCGCCAGCAGCTACTCCGCCAGCAGAGACCCCGCCAGCAGCTACTCCGCCAGCAGAGACCCCGCCAGCAGCTACTCCGCCAGCAGAGAGACCCCGCCAGCAGCTACGCCACTAGCAGAGACACCCCGCCAGCAGCTACTCCGCCAGCAGAGACCCCGCCAGCACCTACTCCGCCAGCAGAGACCCCGCCAACAGCTACTCCACCAGCAGAGACCCCGCCAGCAGCTACTCCGCCAGCAGAGGCCCCGCCAGCAGCTACACCGCCAGCAGAGAGACCCCGCCAGCAGAGAGACCCTGCCAGCAGCTACACCGCCAGCAGAGAGACCCCGCCAGCAGCCCCACCTGTGACCAACAACCCCACCTGTGACCAGCAGGCCCACCTATGACCAGCAGCCCCACTTGTGACCAGCAGTCTCACCTGTGACCAACAGCCCCACCTATGACCAGTAGCCCCACATGTGATAAGCAGCCCCACCTGTGACCAGTAGCCCCACCTGTGACTAGCAGCCCCACCTGTGAAGGACTGTACAGGGATCGTCGTGGGTGGGGAGGGGTCTGGAGAAAGAAAGGGGGGGAGGGGGTGCGGTTCTAAGGGGCGGTTGACATGGGGGGTGAGGTTAAATGGGGTTGGTTGATTGGGGGTGGGGATGTGGGGGTTAGTAAGAGGGGACGTTGCGGCCACCCCCCAACCACCTCTCCTCATCCCCCACTTAACCCCCCCTCTGTAAAAGGGGGTAGTAAGCAGGCAGAAGACCAAAAGCAGTACAGAAACGCTGATGTTCACTAGACTGAAGTGCCTTGGTGAATATATCAGTAGTGTTGGCCCGAGTGGCCACGTAAGCAAGACAAAGCAAACCACGCTGGTGCAACTCTCGAGCAAGGAAGTAACGCAGAGCGATGTTCTTCGTCCTGTGCTCCAGTCTGTGCTCCTGACACAAGGCAATCTTGGCCTTGTTGTCTACGTACAGAACTGGAGGAGAACGAGGCCGCTCTCCCAGGTCGGTCAGCAGATAGGTGAGCCGTCGTAAGTCCTGTGCAGCCATGGCCCTTGCGTAGATCTCAGCCTCACAACTGGAACTGAGAACAGAAGACGAGCGGGTAGACGGCCAACAAACAGAGCCGGAGCCAAGGCTGAAAGTCTAACCTTGTGACGACCGCTGCGTAGCCAAGTCGTCAACCCAAGAAGCGACTGCGTGTCCAGTGAGGACAACTCAACCCTCTCCTCCAAGCACGAGCCCCATGCCTGATGTACTGAACAAGTAGCGCAACACCGTCTTATCAGCCTGCCAGTGCTCTGGTCGGTGTCTCCCGGGCGCAACGTAGCGTGCCAGGATGCTAAGAGGGTAGGCAAGGTCAGGTCGAGTGCAGGTCATGAGGTACATGAGGCAGCCCACAAGCTCTGGATATGGGCCACTCAGCTCTACGAACTCGTCCGAAGGTGGAGCTGAGAGCGAGTGACCACTAGGCAGAGGAGTGGACTGTGGCAAGGAGAACCGGAAGCCAAAGCCCTGAAGGACCTGGTGCACCATGTGTGACTGAGTCAGGGTAATGGTGCGCCATGCTCTATCCCGGGTGATCTGCAACCCAAGATAGCTAAGCAACTCACCCAAGTCTGTGCACGTGTGTCTCTTCTGCAACTCCGACTTCACAAGGGCCAGTGCCTCAATGTTAGCAGTGGCAAAAACCAAGTCGTCGACGTACACGCGGATGTAGAACGGTGGCAGCGAAGTGTCGGTGTGCAGAAACAATGACGGGTCAGCAGCGGAAGGAGCAAACTCAAGAGCCGCAAGTGCCGTCCTCAGTGTGTCGTGCCACTCGCGAGGCACCTGGAGGAGACCGTAGACAGGCCGCCAGAGGCTCCACTAGATACGTGCAGGAAACGACCCAGTGAAACCAGGTGGGCGGCGCAGCCAGATCTCCTCGTGTAGAGTGCCCTGTAAGAAAGCTGTGCTGAAGTCAAGAGAGTGAAGCTCGTAGTCACGCTGAGCGGCAACGTGAAGCAGCACCCAAAGAGTGGTCATCTTCGGGGTAGGAGAGAAGGTCTGAAAGTAGTCAACTCCCTGTCGCTGACTAAAGCCTCGTGCAATGTAACGAGCCTTGAAGGCAGGCGGAGAACCCGGCGGCCGCTTCACCCTACAAATCCACATGCCATCGACTCTGTTCGCCCCAGGAGGGGGAACTGCGTCGATGTAAGTGCCTGTGAACTTCCAGGATGCCATCTCTGCGTCCATGGCTATTTGCCACTGTGAGGAGTAGGGACCCGAAATCACTTCTGTGTTGAAAGGGTATCTTAGGCAAGGTAGTAGGAACCCTAGGTATGGCGAGAGTAAGAGTCGAGAGAGAAGGCCAAAAAGAGGGGTTTCACTATAGACTCAAAGGTACAAATAGGCAAGAAGCATGACAGGAAGGTGCACCACCAAATAGGAAAACTCTATAACTACAGTAACTAATCCTACAGGCAGTTACATATTGAAAATATTAACTTATATTTTCCGACATGCCCCCATAAGTGCCTGTAGGGAAGAAAGTGCAGTCAACGCCCCCATAATGGGGTACACCAGACAGGCCGCAGCGGAAATCATAGCAATAGGCAAGTGGAGTGGCAACTGGTGCAGTGATGGTAAATCCAGCTGTACCAACCCCTTGACCAAGGCAGAAACAGTAGCAGGAGTTGGGGCGGCAGGTCGCCTGAGGAGCAGGCTCTGTGGCTGCAACATGCAGCAGGACAGCAGCGGCTCGACGGCAGCACCTGCAGGCCCCAGCAGCAGGTAGCAGAAGTAAAGGCAGCAAAGGCAGATGGTAGCAGGGGCGGCAGCTGGAGGTGCCACGGCAGCAGCGGGCGACAGCAGCAGATGGCCGGCTGATTTTCGTCGCCCCCTCACTCTCCCCCCCACAGCAGCACATGCGGCAGTGAGAGAGAGAGGAGGGGCGGCAGCTTCATGCTCACACCCGCCACCCCGAACCCTCCCCCCCCCACTGCCGCACGCGCAGCAGGGAGAGAGAAGGGACGGCGTGTGGCGGCGTAGCGGTGTGGCACAGCAGCGAACAGAGTGTCGTCAACCACCCTCGCGCCTCCCCCTCCCCCTCCCCCCCCCCGCCACACCGTCGTCCACAGCGGAAGACATGGCAGTGGGCGTGGATGGCGTTGGCGAGATCGCGAGTAGGGGGGGGGGAGTAACGGGGGGGTGCAACAGGTGCCGCAACGAGCGCCTTCGCACAGCCCGTCGTCGCTTGCGGGGCAGCTGCAGCTGTAGCAACTGCATGGTCGACGGGAGGGCGGGGCAGGGGGCGCGTTTGGCGACTGAAGCAGCTCGGCCGCCACACCTGCCGTCTCCCCCCAAAGCGACCGTCGATGTTGACGCTCGGGGCCGCGACAGGGCGGGACGAGGTTGCAGTAGGGCGCGAGGGGCAGGCGACGGGGCCGACGACTGGGGCCGTGGAAAAACAGCGCCAAGTGCGCCACGCTCAACTTCGCAACATTCGCGACGAGCGGCTGAACTGGCACAGCTGGGGCTGCGATGAGCGCCATGGTAGGAGCGTTATGCGGTGGGCCCATGGAAAAAAAAAATTTAGGTCCTAGGATAGGAACCACTCTGATAACATGTTGAAAGGGTATCTTAGGCAAGATAGTAGGAACCCTAGGTATGGCGAGAGTAAGGAACGAGAGTCGAGAGAGAAGGCCAAAAAGAAGGGTTTCACTATAGACTCAAAGGTACAAATAGGCAAGAAGCATGGCAGAAAGGTGCACCACCAAATAGGAAAACGCTATAACTACAGTAACTAATCATACAGGCAGTTACATATAGAAATTATTAACATATATTTTCCGACATTCTGCGTAAGAGCGCAGGGTCGGGATGTCCAAAGCATCCGGGTCTCCCTCAGGTGCAAGCACCATGGCCACGAGATGAGGTACAATAGCTGCAAGACACTCAAAGTCCTCCTGCGTGTCCTCAAGGACGTCCGTGCCAAGAGCACACTCACCCCCGACGGACGGAAAACAGACAGACTCAGACTCAGCAGCAAGACTAGCGGCGTAGTCGAGACGACACGCAGCAGCAAAGTCAACAAGCTCAGCAACTAGTCCGGACGCAGCAGTGGACTCAAACGAAGGGTCAGTGACAAAAATGGCTATTAGACATGTGACAGTAGGGCTGGCTGCGCGAACCAAGTCAGACTCAAGGTCCGGAATGTCAGAAAGAGAGGACGCCGGAGGAGACGGCAAGGGAACTCGCAATGGAACAAAGGAAGGACGAAGTGCCATACCGTGCGTGACTGGGACAGGAGGAGGACGCGGATGAGGGACACGACGAACAGTGCGAACAGCGCGAACAGGCAAGGCAGGACGAGAATCAGGCATATGGCGCTCTGTAAGAGAGTCTGTCTGCTCAGTGTAAGGAGAAGGAGCAGACTGGCTGTAACTGTGGCTGAGACTGGTCAGGCGGTGGACACAGTAGAGGTGGAGTAAGGTCAGTAGAAGACGAGAGGCCAAGAACTTGGCGAAACAGTGGAACGAAGTATGGTCGCAGCCGCACAGTGCCACAAGCACCAGTATCGACAGCTCCAGCACCCCCAGCTCCAGCACCTCCAGCTCCAGAGTTGCCAGCTCCCATACCTGCAGCACTACCAGCTCCAGCACCTCCAGCACCTCCAACACCTCCAGCAACAGCAGCACCACCAGCTCCGGCAGCTCCAGTACCTCCATCACGAGCACCTCCAGGACCAGCAGCTCTAGCACCACCAGCACCTCCAGCAGAAGCAGCACCACCAGCTCCGGCAGCTCCAGTACCTCCAGTACGAGCACCTCCGAAACCAGCAGCTCCAGCACCTCCAGCACATCCAGTAGCAGCAGTACCACCAGCCCTGGCAGCTCCTGCTCCTCCAGCTCCAATGCCTCCAGCGGCAGTGTCTCTAGCTACAGCCCCCCCAGCTCCAGAAGCGCCACTCCAAAGGCGGGTGCGCTGAGCAAACCACTCGCACAGCTGCAGTGGAGAGAGTGGCTCCCGTCCTCACGAGGAAGCCCTAGGACCTCTAGCAGACAAAGTACCACCAGGCTCAGCACCCCAAAACTCAGCAACCCCCGGCTCCACACCCTAAGGCACAGCACCCCCAGGCTCCACACGCTCAGACTCAACACCCCTAGGCTCCACACCCTCAGACTTAGCAACTCCAGGCTCAGCACCCCCAGGCTCCGCACGCTCAGGCTCAGCACCCCCAGACGCAGCACCCCTAGCAACACCACTCCCAGGAGCACCAGAGTCGACACCGACCTCGACGGGCTCAGCCAAGGGGAATGGGTCTACTTGAGACACACCTGAGGGAGCAGCACCCTGAGGGGGGAGGGGGTGTTCCAGAGGGGGACCTGGTGCGAAGAAGCACGACGGAGGAGGGAGAAGGGCAGTGCCATAGGGGAAGAGACGGTAAAAGGGAACCGACTCGACAAACGTGACGTCCTGAGAAGGCAAGACACGGTGCGTGGTGGGGTGGTAAAACTACCAGCCACGCGCGTCAGGGGGAAAGCCAAGGAATTCACAGGGAATGACGCGGGAGGAGAGCTTGTCCGAGGTGGTATCGCGAACAAAGTCACGAGATCCCCAGACCCGGAACACCGACGAATCGCCAACCTCTCCCGTCTAACGCAATGTCGGCGAGGTCTCCGGCAAGGAGACACGGGGCCAGAGATTGAGCTGATGCGCAGCGTACCGGACCGCAAACGGCCACAAAAAATGGGGAGCAGCCGCATGGATCATGGAGGTACGAGCGACCTCAATGACTAAGCCCATGCGGCGCTCAGCAACCCCATTCTGCTACGGAGAGGTCGGAAGCTTGAACGACTAGCAAATGCCCTCATCACGACAAAAGTCCCACAAGAGGTCGGAGGCGAACTCACCACCTCTGTCAGAGTGCAGACGCAAGACAGGAAGGTACTCGTGGAACCGTTCGCGGAGCTAGAAACGGACAGCGCGGATCCAAGGGATCAAAACATTACGGACCTCCCCCTTGCTGCGCAAGGGGAAGACCGTGGTGTAACACGCGTAGTCGCCAACAACCAGCAGAAAGTATCGGTCACGGCCCTGTCCACGTACGCGGGCTGGGCCCCACACGTCCATGTGGTGAGTCTGCAGGGGAGTAGTCGTCGGGGGAAACGAGGAGGAGTGAGGAGCGGCGCGCTGCCGCCCCTCGACACAGGGAAGGCAGGGAGGGGCAGGGGAGGGTGGGAGGGGAGGCAGAGACCCGGGAAGACCAGAGACAAGGAGACGGGAGTGCATGCCACGGAGGCGTGGCAAGGAGGGGCGACCAAGGCGGTGGTGCCAAAGGAGAGTCTGGTGCGACAGGGCACGATACGTGCAGGAGGGCGCAAGCTGACCTGACGCGGACGCAAAAGCAGCTACGTGAGGAGGCTCAGTAGTCAGTGAGAACAGATTCGACCCAAGCCGACGGGTGAACGTGGCCAGGTGACGGCCCGTCCGTGTACACGTGCAGATCGACACACGCTGACCCCCAGGAGTGGTGGTAGTGACCATCGCATCCTGGAGGGCAGCGGTACTCACCAAGTTCGTAGAGAACGCGGGGAGGTGAAAACCTGAGAGTGAGCTGGACGGAACCGCCGGACATGGAAGAACAGTGGAGGAACGGGCAAGAACTGGGCTCCCTGAGGGGTCAGCCAGTCTGACTGCAACAGGTGCAGTGAGTGGTGTGACTGTGGTGCTGTCGCGAAAAAAACAGCGGGAAGCATCTGAGTCAAGCGTGAAGGTGTGCAATGCCTTTGCGGGCGCAGTACCAGGGAGAGCAGACCCACTAGCACCTAGAGCAGCAGCCTCTATACCTGGGTCGAGTGGCACACACAGGTAACAATCACCCTCAGCACTAACAGTCAATGCATACATGGCAGCAAGGATAGCATCATAGTCAAGAGCAAGGATATCAACACCCTGCCTAAGCAGCTCTAGCCATCGGGAGAGCTCAGTCGCGTCGGGAAACTCTGCGCGCCAGGCGTCGTCAAGAAGGGAGAAGTAGTGGTGCTGTGTTTGAAACTTCCCGCATGTCTGACCAGCGCGGCCACCTGTGCGAATGACATACGGGCATCGAACACTACCCCCAGACGCCCCACGCTGAGCAAACCACTCATGAAGCTCCTGGGGCGTAGGGGTCTCGCTCAGACGCTGCTGCTGCTGCCTGTGACCACTGCCAGAACCTCCTCTCGGAACAGCTCCACCCCGACCGCCACCACTGCCGCCTCCACCACTCCCACTGCCGCCACCATTGCCGCTGCCACCACTCCCATTGCCGCCACCATCGCCTCCACCAACGCCTCCACTCCAACCACCACTCCATCTGCCACCACCGCCACCTCCACCGCCTCCACCGCCCCCACCACTGCCTCCACGGCTGCCACCCCCACCACCCTGGCCTCCCTTGCCCTTGCTGCTGCGGCGCCTCCCACTAGGAGCAGACGCAGCCCCGACCTCTTTAGCATGGAGGAAGTCAACAGCAGCAGCAGAAGCGACAGAGGGGACAAGGGGGGAGGGGGAACACCCCTTAAAGAAGGGAGTGCGTAGAGTGCCACGAGAAGCGGCTACAGCGACTATGCTGGTCTCAGCTGCAAGGAGGTGCTTCTCAAGCAGGTCGACAGTGAGGTCTATGGGGTCAAGGGCGAGAAGGAGGTCCCTGACTGCGCTAAGAGAGTCGGGTGACGATGAAGTAGAGAGTGATGTATATTGGGGGAGGGGGGGGGGGGGGGGGGGTCTTGTCTAGAAACTTGGTTGGAAGCGCGGCGCGGTAGCGAGTGTCAGTAGTGCCAAGGTGGGTGATGAGGTCGGCAACTGTGGCAAAGGCGGACAGCTCGGGGAACATGTAGGGCAGTATAAGGCGGACTAGAGCAGCAGTGGCAGGGGAGGAGTAACGAGAGACTACATCGTCGTACAAGGCTCTAGCAGTCTTGTGCTGGCCAAAGTGGGCGCGTTCGGCTAACGGTAAGTGGTTGCGAATGGCTAGGCGAGTAGCAGCGTCACGTGTATGCCACTGTGAACGAGTCGCACTGTCAGCTGTGTCGGGAGGGGCGAGAGAGGTGCCAGATGTGAGGTCAAACAACAAAACGTCGTCTCTATAATCGCTCAGTAGGTACAGCTGTAGGTCATCGAGCCACGTATCGAACTGGACCGGACGACCCTCAGGATCGAACGAGAGTACGCTGAGAGTAGCCATAGCTGGGTGGCGCGAGACTAGTAGGGCGGAGCGCGTGCAGGGCAGAGCGGCGTGTGGGCAGGGCAGGGCGGCGCGTGGCTAGAAAAGGTGGCGCACGGCCAGCAGAGCGGCGTGCGGGCAGGTAAGGGCGGCGCACGGGCAGCAAGGCGGCACGCGGCCAGTAGGGCGGCGCGCGGGCTGCAAAAGGCGGCGCGTGGGCAGGTAGGGGCGGCGCGCGAGCATGCAGGGCGGCACGCGGGCTGCAATGGGCGGCGCGCGGGCAGGAAGGGGTGGCACGCGGCCAGCAGGGCGGCTCGCGGGGCTACAAAGGGCGGCACGCGGGCTGCAAAGGCGGTGCGCGGGCTGCAAAGGGCAGCGCGCTGCCAGCAGGGTTGCGCGCGGGCTGCAGACGGGCGGCGCGCGGGCTGCAAGGGGCAGGGCAGGGCATGTGCGGGCGGCGCGACGCAGGGCAGGGAGTGCGTGGGGCGGCGCAATGCAGGGCAGGGCAGAGCACGCGCTGGTGGCTCGACGCAGAGAAGGGCGCGCGCAGGGCAGCGTTACGCAGGGCAGGTCAGGGCGTGCGCGGGTGGCGCGACGCAAAGGCAGGGCGTGGGGTAGCGCTGTAACCGTAGTCGGTTACTAGCTAATGGTGGGCCCGAAAAACATTTACGGTCCTAAGGACCTACTGCTCCGATATCATGTCAGACAACTAACGAGCAGGAATGTTTGCATTGAGTAAGAAAGTGATACAAGTACTAACCCTAATTCCGGTTGTACCCCATATAGGCTACCCCACTACAGCCTATACAACACACACAATATGATAGTTTGACAACTATGCGGGTGTGTCAAGCTATATTTGTTATACCTTATACTTGTTAGTCTAGGTGTACATTCTTGACCTAGGGTTAGGTTAGGGTCCACCGGATATAACTTGCTGTATATTTCATTCTTACTCAATTCATTCAGTAGTTGTCACTTTAACAAAAAGAACCATAGAGCACTCTAAAAAGTAATTATGAAACGGAAAGGGTTACCGCTATGTTCGCCTACCCTGCCGCGGGTATGAAGCTACCTCCCTACGTCGATTTCAAGCGAGCGACGGTTCCGAAGATCAGGATCCTACCTTGTAAGCAATGCTATTCTAAGCATCATGAATGTAAACCAATGTTCTCGGTTTCAACATTTGAACCCGCGGTGAAAGGCATCATGTTCTCGCTTTAGACACATAAGACACACAGAAACGACAACCTGAGTGCAAACGATGAGGTTCTATGGTACCAATAGGGGTGATGGTCATGCACAGTACCTTCTCACATCAACTATGCCACCTGAAGCTATTGAACCAATTCGCATAGTAGTCGACTCTGTCGAAATATTTGTACCCAAATACATCTAGAATTGCCTACAACATAGAAGCTAGTGTAGAATTGTATCCATTTGTTGGGGGTGCACCACACTATTCCCCTCACTTGCTCCCTTGCTTATATTTCGTTGGCTTTTGCCTCTCTATTGAAATTAATCTTCTACCCCCCCTCCTAGCTTTCATCTTGTTACGATGTGAAGTTTCATGAGAAGGCATTCCTGTATGCTGCATGAGCCGACTCTACCGAGTACGAAGTTGAGGAGTCAGAAGAGCCGAAGCGACGCAGCAACCGTCAGACCAAGACCGATGCAGGCAGAAACACTTGAAGTGAAAAGAGCGGGAACAGGTTTTGAACGGGTTCCCGCGCCGCACGGTTTTTGAATTCGGTTGTAATAAGGGAATGTACCCCTTAGAGTACATGGCTAGTCTAGGTCCTTTCGTATTCCTTTGTACTCATATATAAACCCGATGTATGCATGCTATTATCAACTCAGTCATTTACATTCACTCTGACCTGAGATTCAAACTTCCGCTGCAATACTACTCCGCGATCAACCCTGAGCGATCCTTTGCTAAGTCCCACTTGGGATTGTAACATGGTATGAGAGCTACTCAGGGATTCTTCGCAACTTCACTTCCGTGAAATTCGCCGAATCAAGACATGGCGAGCGGCACACGCTCCAAGACCAAGATGGCCGGAGGATCCGGAGGCCAAGCAAATCTGACGGCTGAAGGACAAACCAATCCAGCTGCGACAAGTGAGGCGACAACCACAATCGGCACTGCCGCCCTCGAGCAACTTCTCGCTCGACTTTCAACTATGGAGAAAGAACTCCAAGAACTGCGCAAAGGCGATGCGGGAATCTCTTCCCAACCAGCACAACCTGGACAGCCGGCTGAGAAAAGCCGTGATACCGCCGCGCACACCTTCTCCCTCGACACAGACAAATCAGCAACAATTGCCCCCCGTCCAAGTGATGAGGCTATCATCTCTGCGCAAACACGCTTCCTCAGCGTTTCAAAGATTAAGACTACTGCCGCGTTTGACGGCAAGGATTTTTACACATGGAGTTTTGAGCTAGAGATCCTCCTACAAACAGCGCAGATCTACCATTACTTTGACGGCTCCTACCCTAAACCGGTGGAAAACACCGACGTCGCCTGGGCTCAGTACCACAGTGAGTCCCTCATGGCTTACAGTGTGCTACTACGCAACATGATGCCTGCGGAAGAACTCAACATACACTCCTACAAAGAGAGCGACGCTCCAGCAATGGAAGCTTGGAAGCACCTCGTTGAAGTTTACCAGCCGAAGGATTCGGTCACCACCAGCAGGCTTCTCCAGCAACTCCTGGAGATAAAGATGGGGCACGGGGAGAAGGCAAATCCATACATTAAGTGCTCTCGCAACATCCGTGACCAGATCACGAAGCATAGGAGTACGATCTCAGAAGAGATTTTCGTCAATATAGTCCTTCAAGGATTCGGGCCTGAGTGGAAGCCCTGCAAAGCGTTACTCCGACAGCGAGGAACAATTTCAGAAGCCGCGCTATGCGCCGCACTCCTATCCGAACAGCAAGATATGGACTCAAGCAGAACAAGCTCCGCGCCGCGCCGAGAGCGCCTCGCCTTCTACACGGACAACCGAGAAGAGCGACGACAACCAAGGCGCCATTACTGCAAAATATGCAAAGTCTTCGGACACTCAACGGATCGATGTAAATCCCGATCCAACTACCGCCACCCAAATTCCACTCACAACAACAACTGGGTCGGGCGACAAGACGCTCGTCATCCTCAACCTTAGCATCAGCAAGCTCGTCCTCCTGCGCAACACCAGCAAAATCAAGGACCGCAGACAGAAGCTCCCAGGAACGTCATCGCAAACATGGCGACACGCCGCCGGCGCGCCACTGAACCTGACGAGGAGAACGAAGTCCAAGGAAGACTTCTGGAACCAGAAGAGGGATGGAGTAATCCCTTCACCGAGGATTACTACTACCTGTACGACGAAGACGAGCAGGACTGGAACCTCCCAATCACGCTGCGGGAAAGCCCGCCTCACGAAAATCAGCACTACATACCAGTGGGTTGGAAGGAGGACGAAGATCCTTACTTCCACAGGCGCTTCAAGACCACCCTGGTAACTCCACGATTGGCGCTGCTGCTGCGCCGTAACAACACTGACAATTACAACACCTGGTACCTGGACAGCTGCTGTGGCCAGCACATGGTGGGGTCCACGCGCTATGTCTCCAACCTAAGTCGCGCCCCTGCAACTTATGTCACAGTCGCCAACAACGAGCAGCTTCGCGCCAAATCACAAGGACTAGTTGTCCTGCAAGCACGAGATAGCAACACGGACATCTCGTTCAACGACGTACTCTACGTCCCGAACCTGCGCTTCAACCTGCTCTCCGCTGGACAGCTCCGCGATTGCGGCGTCATCATTCACACGGACCTCACGACGCGCGATCTCATCCTCACCTACGCTCCCCCGAACACTCCTCCTGAGGCATTCAAGTACCTCGGACGAGCTCGCTCCATCAATGGGATCTATATCCTAGACTTCGACATACCTCCCTGCCAAGCCTCGTCAGACGAGCTCGTGGATCTTGTCCCCCTCGAGTTCGCTTTCATGAACAAGGAGTATTGGGAGCATCCTGATGGAAGACCGTGGGTTCGTCGAAGCCCTCACCCGCGTGAAATTAATCTTCACGAACCTGACGCCCACGGTCTGTGCACCACCTGTCACACACCAACCGCAAGTCGAACGGAGCAAGTGGAAAAGGAGCAAGCGGCAACTCAGGAAGCAGAAAGCGCTGAGACAGAACCAGCAGGCATGACTGAAGAAGAACTCGCCATATCAACACACCGCATATTCAGTGAGCCAAGCAAGAAATTTGGCCAAGAAAAGCAGGCGAGACCAAGGCCTTACTCGGACTCCCTACGATTCGTCCTCGAAGCCAACACGCGCACTCTCGACGAAGAAGGACGTCCGCGCCCGTACACTCGCGAAGTCTACCGCCGCGAGATTGACCCTGCCTGGAAAGACCCTGACGCACTAGAGGAGCTGAGCGTCAAAGAAGAACAAGAGAAGGCCCAAGCAGAGAAGCGGCAGAAGCTGTATGAGGAGCGCATCACGGCAGGATGGGACCCAGATACTGCGCGCAGAGGATGGGGCAACGAGCCCGCTGATCCAGAAGAAGGCGCAACCTGGGGTTCTGCAACTGGAGCATGGGGAACCGGCACGGTCACCACAAGAGGATGGGGAAAAAACGAGCCTGACGAAGGGGAGCTCACGCAAGAGGAATTGGAGGAAGCTGAACAGGAAGCTGAGCACGGCAAAGCATCACCTCGAGTAACCATTCCCCTCGGTCGACCCCCTTGCACTGACAAACCACCTCGCTCACCTCATCACTGGCGTGATCCCTAATCGGAGATTGAGGAGGGGAATGTACCGCCAACACCTCCGCGAGACTCACTCGGTCCAATCTTCCGCCCAGATCCGTACGCCCGCTTCATCGAAGGCACCACAACCCCGCTCACGATCATTCCCGATCGCGAATTTCTCGCCCTGTATCTCTCAACACTACCTGTAGAAGGGGAAGCAATGGCAGAAGCAAAAGCAGAGGAGGAGAACAACGAAGCAGAACCAGGAGAAGAGGAAGAACCCCCACTCCAGATCCCAGAACTCACAGCGGAAGAGGCAGCAGAGTACCACACCCGCTACAAACGTACCTCCGGCATCCGTGCCGAGGATGACCTCTGGCACCAGCGGATGGGACATCCCTCGCGCCAGACACTCGCTAATTGCCTCCATGCAAAAGTTTTTCCGCCAGGAACACTGCTGCGCCCCGACGGGACGGAGTTACAACACACCACCCCCCATCCAACCACTTGCACTGTCTGCCCCACAGCCGCACTCTCTCACACTGCCTATCCCTCTCTGGAGCCAAGCACCAACCGCTACAAGAAATTGGAAAAGGTGTACAGCGATTTCATCGTACTCACCTGCGACGGACTCAACGGCGAAAAGTACACGCTGACCTTCATCGACGCCTACTCACGCCACGTGTGGGTTGCCAATGTTGACGCCCGCTCCAAAGCCCCGGAGGTGTTCCGTATCTTCCTCGCGCACGCGCAGCGACAGTCGGGAAGGAAACTGAAGATCTGGCAGAGTGATGGGGCAAAAGAATTTCGCAGCCATGAACTGGAGAGCGTGCTCACCGAGAAGGGGATTAAGCATGAGATTTCCCTTTCCTATGCTCACCAGTAACAAGGCGTTGCTGAGCGGGTCAATCGGACCCTCGTGACTAAAGTTCGCGCCATCATGAACCAGTCCGGCCTGCCAAAGAAATTTTGGCCGTACGCCATGAACCACACGGTGTGCCTGCACAACCTCCTCTCCACCACCGCCAACAGGGATAACCTGTCACCCCACATGAAGTGGACCAGTTCAAGGGAAGATCCCTCCATGCTGAGGGTTTGGGGGTGCATGGTGCAGTATCGGCCCACTTCGGCCACAATCGGCAAGTTCGTTCATCGTGCGCACTGGGGAGTTCATCTCGGACTCAGTCACGAACATAAAGGATGGCTCATCCTTGACATGGACAACCAGGAAATTGTCCCTGCACGCGACATTATTTTCTACGAACGGCTCACCTTGACGCAGTGGACCGAGGACGAACGTCGTAACCAGGCACGCGGCTACGCCAACAGCGGCCGCAGCTTCGCGACCCCTGAAGATGAAGCAGCAGCAGCAGTTCTGGACCGCGACGACACCGACGAACATCCCAGCTTCCCCCCTCGCCCATGCGATAACGATGACGATGACAGCGATGACGACCCCGCGCCAGGACCATCACAGCGCCAGACAGAACCAAGCACCGCACCACCCGGCTACGAGAGCGGAGATGACGACGTGATTGAAGTTCCCACCAATGCAGACACCACCAACGTGTCAGGCCTTCAACTTCTTGGCCTGCACACGCCCATCTCTACTCTCGCGCGGACCATGGAACCTAAGAACCCTCGCCAGGCCCTAACCGGCCCTCACGCCAAGGAGTGGCGTGCTGCGATGGATGCGGAACTGAAAGCACTGGAATCGCGCGACACTTGGGTCCTAGTCGATCGTGCAGCAGTGAAGGGGAGGAGGGTGCTCAGCGGGAAATGGGTTTTTCGTCTCAAAACTAACGCTGACGGCACTATTGAGTGCTTCAAAGCACGATGGGTCGTACGCGGGTACGACCAGCGTCACGGCATAGACTTCGATCAGACCTTCGCTCCCGTCAGTCGCCATACCTCGGTCCGGATTCTACTCGCTATTGCCGCCGCGAAGCACCTACCACTGCGACAGATCGACGTGAAGAACGCGTTTCTATACGCGTTGGTGGATGCCACCATCTTTGTGGAGCAGCCGCACACCTACGGAGAAGGCGATCCCAGGGTCTGTCAACTGAAGAAGTCACTCTACGGGATCAAACAGGCGTCATGACTCTGGCAGCAGCATCTGCACAAAATCCTCCTCGAAATCGGCTTCAAACAACTCCCACACGACCCGGGAATGTATCGCCTCCACTTCAGCGGCGATTACATCCTCCTGACAGTCTACGTCGACGACTTGCTGTATACGGGGACCTGCAACAAACTCCTCGACCAGTTTCAGGAGAACCTGGCGCAGCGCGTGGACATCACCATCAACCTCGAAGTA
This sequence comes from Closterium sp. NIES-65, assembly GCA_948144175.1. Taxonomy (NCBI): domain Eukaryota; kingdom Viridiplantae; phylum Streptophyta; class Zygnematophyceae; order Desmidiales; family Closteriaceae; genus Closterium; species Closterium sp. NIES-65. The sequence goes on from CANXME010000741.1 coordinate 1,026,005, forward strand.
AAACAGTTTTTGGGGTTAAACATCACTTACGCGCCAGAAGAAATTCATCTGTCAGCCTCCAAGTACGCAGAGCAGCTGGGGGAACGCTTCAACATCTCACCCGCACCACTCTCAACTCCCTACCGCAGCCCGAGTACCAACTACAAACCAGACAACAAACCTCTGTCGCCCGCAGGACTCCAAATGTACCAGCAGAAGTTGGGGTGCCTGCTATTTGCTTCTGTAACCTGCCGACCCGACCTTTCGTACATCACTAGCCAACTGGCGCAATAATCTCGCAAGCCAGTAGCTGAGAACCAGCTGGACCTGGAGCGCACCCTGCAATACTTCATCTCCACACCTGACATTGGGCTCTCCTACTCCACGCTGACGACAACCTCCTTCAACCTCAACGGCTACGTGGACGCAGACCACGCAGCTGATCCTGCAAATCGACGGTCCCGAACCGGCTTCGTTTTTCGCCTGGAACCAATTGGACCAATCTCCTGGAACTCCCAGAAGCAGGAGCTGGTTGCCCTGTCTGTCAAACATTATATATGTTATACTTGTGTAGGCTACAGTGGGTTAGCCCATAGGGGGTACACAATTCTAGGGTTTACTACTTGTACTCTTTTCACTTCTAGTTGATCCATTCCTGTTCGCTTATTCTCACATGGTATAGAGCGGGTCCTTCTACGGACCGTTTTTTTTGGGCCCACCGAAGCGCCCCCCGAGGCGCGATCTTTTTTTAGCGACCCCTCGGGTCGCCATTTCCCCTGCGGCCCCGCCGCCTTCACTGACGCGGCCCCGCCGCCCTCTCTGTCGCGGCCCCGCCGCCTACTCTCACGCGGCCCCGCCCCGGCTCCTTCGCGGCCCCGCCGCCTGCTCTCGCGCGGCCCCGCCCCGGCTTCTACGCGGCCCCGCCCCGGCTTTCACGCGGCCCCGCCGACGGCTTTGTCGCGGCCCCGCCCAGGCCCTTACGCGGCTCCGCGTGTGGCAGGTGTGTGGCCTCCCCTGCTTCTCCTCCTCCTTCCTCTCCCACTGCAGCAGCCGAGCCGCTCACCTGCAGCAGCCGAGCCGCCCCACAGCCGAGCCGCCCTGCCGCCGAGCCGCCGGGTCGCTGAGCTGCTGAGCTGCAGTTGCTGCCGAGCCGCCCTGCCGCCGAGCCGCCGAGTCACCGAGCTGCTGAGCTGCAGTTGCTGCTGAGCCGCCTTGCCGCCGAGCCGCCCGAGTCGCCCGAGCCGCCGAGCCGCCGAGCTGCCGAGCCGCTGAGTCGCCGAGCCTACTATTCCCACCACTGGTGAGCTCTTGCCCTGCTAGCACGCTGCGCGTCGCCTGCTTGCCTGCCTGCCTGCCTTTTGGCTTGCCTGGCTGCCTGCCTCCCTGCTGCTAGTCCTGCTCCTGCTTCTACTTGCGGAGCCAGATGCAGCCCCAGCGACGCCGGCGTGAGTCCCTCACGCCCCAGCAGCTGCGTGAGTGGTACGCTGGTTGGGGCTGTAGGGGTGGCGACGCTACTCCTACTACCACTCCTGCTGCTTCTACTCGTGGTGGCGGCCGGATGCAGCTCCCGCGACCCTCTCGCGTGTCTCTCACGCCTCGCCAGCTTCGTGAGTGGTACGCTCAGAGTGGAGGGTCTCTCAGTACTGTTCGCTGCTCTTACGTGATTCGCACTGGTACTCGGACTGGTCAGCCTTGTGGGACACGTAGTCATACACCGTCCCGCTGCTTCGCCCGTCTGAGCGACGCCTGGCGTACCGTGTTTGGCGACGAGGCTGAGCTTCCCGACTGGGTGGAGTTGCTTAGGCAGAGGGTAGATATATACGCTCTTGACTATGATGCTATTCTCACTGCCATGTATGCATTGCCTACTAGTGCTGACCGTGCCGGTCACCTGTGCGTCCCGCCTGACCCAGGTATAGGACCTGCTGCTCTAGCTACTGGTGAGGCTGCTGCTCTGGGTGCTAGTGAGTCTCCTGCTCCAGGTACAGGTGCGGCTGCTGCTCTAGGTGCTAGTGAGTCTGCTTCCTCAGGTGCGGGTGAGGCTGCGCTCTCAGGTACCGCGTTGGCTTCGGCCTCCCTCACCTTTACACTTGACTCTGGGGCTTCTCGCTCCTTCTTTCGGGACCGCACCACACTCACGCCGCTTGGTCGGCCGGTTGCAATCTCCCTGGCTGACCCCTCTGGGGGTCCTGTCCTCGCTCACTTCTCCACTGTCCTCCCGTGTCCGGCTGCCCCCTCGGGCACCCTGTCTGGCCTGTACCTCCCCTCGTTCTCGACGAACTTGGTGAGTGGTGCAGACCTACAGGATGCGGGGGTTCACCAGTTCACTCCTGCGAGTCAGCGAGTGACCCACTGCACGGACGCACGCACAGGCCGGCACCTGGCCACGTTCTCGCGTCGGCCGGGGTCGAGCCTCTACACCCTGACCACTGAGTCTCCTCCTGTCCCCGCGTCCGGTCAGGTAGCGGCGTCGGGTCAGGTGTTTGCTGCTGCGTCCAGGTCTGGTCCTGAGTCTGCCCCCTGTACTTGTCGCCTCCTGTCTCACGAGACTCTCCTGTGGCACCACCGTCTTGGCCACCCCTCCTTGCCCCGTCTTCGGAGCATGGCTTCCCGTGTCCTTGTCTCTGGTCTTCCCCAGTCTCTCCCTCCTCTCCCCTCCGGGCCAGGACCTTCCTGTGTCCCCTGTGTCGAGGGTCGCCTCCGGGCTACTCCTCACTCCTCCCACTTCCCCCCGACAGAGGCTCCCCTGCAGACGCTTCACATGGATGTGTGGGGCCCAGCCCCCGTCCGTGGGCAGGGTTACGAGCGCTACTTCCTGTTGGTGGTTGACGACTACTCGCGTTACACCACAGTCCTCCCCTTGCGCAGCAAGGGTGAGGTCACTGAGGTGCTGATCGACTGGATCCGCGAGGCTCGTCTCCAGCTCAGGAAGAGCTTCGGCTCGGACTTTCCTGTTCTGCGTCTGCACTCTGACAGAGGCGGAGAGTTCTCTTCTCGCCTTCTGCGGGACTACTGTCGTGCACGGGGGATCCGCCAGACCTTCACGCTTCCGGACTCACCACAGCAAAATGGGATTGCTGAGCGCCGCATTGGCATGGTCATGGATGTCGCTCGTACGTCCATGATGCATGCGGCTGCCCCCCATTTTCTGTGGCCGTTTGCGGTGAGGTACGCGGCGCATCAGCTCAACCTTCACCCCCGGGTCTCTCGGCCTGCGATGTCCCCAGCCTTGCTGTGGACGGGGAAGGTTGGCGATGCGTCTGTGTTCCGTGTCTGGGGATCTCGGGCGTTTGTCCGCGACTTGTCTGCGGACAAGCTGTCCCCTCGTGCTGCTCCCTGTGTCTTCCTTGGCTTCCCCACTGACGCCCCAGGGTGGCAGTTTTACCACCCCTCCTCTCGTCGTGTTCTGTCCTCCCAGGACGTCACGTTCGACGAGTCAGTCCCCTTCTACCGTCTCTTCCCCTACCGCACTCCTTCCCTCCCCCCTCCCCCGGACTTCCTTGTACCGGTTCCCCCCCCGGTAGACCCCCTCCCCCCTCAGGTTCCTGCCCCCTCAGGTGTGTCCCAGGTAGACGCCGTTGACCCGGTCGAGGTTACTGGTGACTCTGGTGCTGCTGCGGGTGCTGAGCCTGGGGGTGCTGACTCTGGGGGTGCTGTGCGCGGGGGTGCTGAGCCTGGGGGTGCTACTGCTGGGGGTACTGGGCCTGCGAGTGCTACTGCGGAGGGTGCGGAGCCTGGGGGTGCTGAGCCAGGGGGTGCTGTGCCTGGAGGTGATGGGTCTGGGGGTGCTGGGTCGGGAGCTGCTGAGCCTGGGGGTGCTGCGTCTGGAGCTGCTGAGCCTGGGGTTTCTCCGGCTGCTGCGTCTCGCCGGGAGCCCCTCTCTCCACAGGAGCTGCGCGAGTGGTTCGCTCGCCGCTGGAGGCGTGCTGCTGAGTCTGGAGGTGCTGCCGGAGCTGGAGCTGGAGCTTCTTCGACCGTCGAGGGTGCGGGTGCTGCCGGTCCCGGAGCTACTGGACCTGCGGGTCCTCCTGGAGCTGGAGCTGCTGAGGGCGTTGGTGCTGGGCCTACTGCTGTTGGTCCTGCCGCTGGAGGTGTGGGTGGCGCTGGTGCTGTAGCTGAGGGTACTGGTGCTGTCCCTGCTGCGTCTGGAGCTGCTGAGCCTGGGGTTTCTCCTGCTGCTGCGTCTCGCCGGGAGCCCCTCTCTCCACAGGAGCTGCGCGAGTGGTACACTCGCCGCTGGAGGCGTGCTGCTGAGTCTGGAGGTGCTGCTGGAGCTGGAGCTGGAGCTTCTTCGACCGTCGAGGGTGCGGGTGCTGCCGGTCCCGGAGCTGCTGGACCTGCGGGTCCTCCTGGAGCTGGAGGTGCTGAGGGCGTTGGTGCTGAGCCTACTGCTGTTGGTCCTGCCGCTGGAGGTGTGGGTGGCGCTGGTGCTGTCGCTGAGGGTGCTGGTGCTGTCCCTGCTGAGTCTGGAGCTGCCGCGCGGCCTCGGCCGTACTTCGTTCCGCTCCTACAGCAGGTTCTTGGTCTTTCTCCTTCGGTAGAGTGTCCACAGCCTGTCCAGTCGCAGTCACTGTTGTAGCCTTCCTCTCCTCTGCCTGCTCCCTCTCCTTACACTGGTCCTACTGGAGGTCTTGCTGAGCGTCGTGAGCCTGCGTCTCGTCCCGCGTCGCCTGTTCGTGCTGCTCGCGCTAGTGGTCGCGGTTCGCGTCAGCGTCCACCTCCTGTCCCTGGCACGCACCGGATGTCTCTGCGTCCGTCCACTGCTCCTCTGCGTGCCCCTTTGCCTTCTCCTCCTGAGTCCTCTCTTCCTGCGCTTGCCGACCCTGAGTCGGACTCTCTTCGCGCTGCCAGTCCTACTGTCACGCGTCTGCTTGCTACTGTCGTCACTGACCCCTCTTTTGAGTCCACTGCTGCGTCTGCTCTAGTCGCTGAGCTCGTTGACTTTGCTGCTCGCTGTCGTCTCGACTACGCTGCTAGTCTTGTTGCTGAGTCTGCGTCTGTCTGTCCTCCGTCCGTCGGGGGTGAGTGTGCTCTTGGCACGGACGTCCTAGAGGACAGACAGGAGGAGTTACAGTGTCTAGCGGCTGCTTCACCTCATCTCGCGTCTGTACTGCTTGCCCCTGAGGGAGACCCGGATGCACTAGACATCCCGACTCCGCGTTCTTACGCGGAGGCCGTAGAGGGTCCCTACTCCTCTCAGTGGCAGGCAGCTATGGATGCAGAGATGGCTTCCTGGAAGTCCACAGGCACCTACGTTGACGCAGTTCCCCCTCCTGGGGCGAACATCGTCAGTGGCATGTGGATCTTCCGGGTGAAGCGGCCGCCGGGCTCTCCACCTGTCTTCAAGGCGCGGTACGTTGCTCGTGGCTTCAGTCAGCGGCAGGGAGTTGACTACTTTCAGACCTTCTCTCCCACCCCGAAGATGACCAGTCTTCGGGTGCTGCTGCACATAGCCGCTCAGCGCGACTACGAGCTTCACTCTCTCGACTTCAGCACTGCGTTCCTGCAGGGTAGCCTGCACGAGGAGATCTGGCTGCGCCGTCCACCTGGCTTCACTGGGACTTTCCCTCCTGGCACCCAGTGGAGCCTCCGACGGCCAGTCTACGGTCTCCGCCAGGCACCGCGTGAGTGGCACGACACACTGAGGACTACGCTTGCGGCTCTTGGGTTTGCTCCTTCTACTGCTGACCCGTCGCTGTTTCTGCGCACCGACACTTCACTGCCGCCGTTCTACATCCTCGTGTACATCGACGACTTGGTCTTTGCCACAGCGGACACTGCTGGACTCGCCTACGTGAAGTCCGAACTGCTGAAGAGACACACGTGCACAGACCTGGGTGAACTGCGCAGCTACCTTGGCTTGCAGATCACTCGGGACAGAGCACGCCGCACCATTACCTTGACTCAGTCACACATGGTGCAGCAGGTCCTTCAGCGCTTCGGCTTCACGTACTCCTCGCCTCAGGCCACTCCTCTGCCTACTCGCCACTCACTCTCAGCTCTGCCTTCGGATGAGTCCGTAGAGTCGAGTGGTCCGTATGCAGAGCTTGTTGGCTGCCTCATGTACCTGATGACCTGCACACGACCTGACCTTGCATATCCTCTGAGCATTCTTGCACGCTATGTTGCTCCTGGGAGACACAGACCAGAGCACATGGCTGCAGCGAAGAGGGTATTGCGCTACCTGTGCAGTACGTCGGGCATGGGGCTTGTGCTTGGAGGGCGGAGTCCAGTGGTCCTTACCGGCCACGCGGACGCTTCTTGGGCTGACGACCAGGCTACGCAGCGGTCGTCACAGGGTTACACCTTCAGCCTTGGTTCCGGCTCTGTCTCGTGGCGGTCTACTCGCTCGTCTTCGGTTCTCGGCTCCAGTTGTGAGGCTGAGATCTACGCCTCGGCCATGGCTGCACAGGAGCTTCGCTGGCTCACCTACCTGCTGACTGACCTTGGAGAGCCGCCTCGTTCTCCTCCAGTGCTGTACGTAGACAACAAGGCCATGCTGGCCTTGTGTCGAGAGCAGCGCTTGGAGCACAGAACGAAGCACATTGCTCTCCGCTACTTCCTTGCTCGTGAGCTGCAGCAGCGTGGTCAGTTGCGACTTGCGTACGTGGCCTCTGAGGCCAACACTGCTGATGTGTTCACCAAGGCACTCGCGCCTTGTGATCATCAGCGCTTTTGCACCCAGCTGGGTCTTGTGTCTTTCTTGCCTCACTTGCTCTCCTCTTGACTTTACTTGTACTGTGACATATATATATACCTGCTCTTGCTTGTCTAGTTTTATATATATGTCTGTACTCCTGCATGTGAACTGGCCTCTGGCCCTGCTCTTGTGCTCGGACTGTGTGGTGACTTTGTGATCCACCCTGAGCTTGCTTTGCTTTGCTTGACTGGTCTTGTGACCCCTTGTTCTCCCCCACTTTGCCTATGGGGGTGTGTCAAACATTATATATGTTATACTTGTGTAGGCTACAGTGGGTTAGCCCATAGGGGGTACACAATTCTAGGGTTTACTACTTGTACTCTTTTCACTTCTAGTTGATCCATTCCTGTTCGCTTATTCTCACACTGTCATCGGCTGAAGCAGAATACATCGCCGCGACAGCAGCAGCTCGCGAAGGTCTGTACCTGCAGGAGCTGCTGCAGGAGGCGAAAATTCCAACCTCGCATACCTTTCGCCTTCACTGCGACAACCAGAGTGCCATTAAAATCGCGATCAAGCCAGGATTCGTGAACCGCACGAAGCACATTGCGCTTCGGTACTTTTTCGTCAAGGACGAAATCGACCAAGGCAAAGTGGACCTTGCTTACTGCCCGACCACTGAGATGGCAGCACACTTCCTCACCAAGCGTCTGCCACGTCAGCAGTATAAGCACTGCTCTGATCTCACTGGAGTAGTCAAGCGAGTCAGCTCCACCCGCACTCAGGAATGAAGGGGAGTGTTACGATGTGAAGTTTCATGAGAAGGCATTCCTGTATGCTGCAGGAGCCGACTTTACCGAGTACGAAGTTGAGGAGTCAGAAGAGCCGAAGCGACGCAGCAACCATCAGACCAAGACCAATGCAGGCAGAAACATTTGAAGTGAAAAGAGCGGGAACAGGTTTTGAACGGGTTCCCGCGCCGCACGGTTTTTGAATTCGGTTGTAATAAGGGAATGTACCCCTTAGAGTACATGGCTAGTCTAGGTCCTTTCGTATTTCCTTGTACTCATATATAAACCCGATGTATGCATGTTATTATCAACTCAGTCATTTACATTCACTCTGACCTGAGATTCAAACTTCCGCTGCAATACTACTCCGCGATCAACCCTGAGCGATCCTTTGCTAAGTCCCACTTGGGATTGTAACACATCTCATTACGGTAGCTTGCTCGTTTAAACTCATCGTGCGTCTAAGCCACTTATGACTAAGGCCAACAGAGAGGTATGCTTTGCAATGCGGAAGGTGGTGTGATGGAAGCAATGCTCTGCAGTGAAATGATTGGTGGGTGGAATTCTTCGCGCCTCTCTCTTGAGGCAGCCAAATTTACAATGCCGCTGTATCAGGGTTGCTTGTTTAGCCCTCTAAGAAGACGTGAAAAAGTGGTTCCATGTGTTCAATGTACCGTATTCTCTCGTATATAGAATCCTCCAAAAAGAGAGTCCCACGGTCTTTTATGCAGGGGGGAAGGGCGGGGCGCCCTTTTAAGGTCAGCTCGTGAGGACCCCCCTTCTAATATCAACAATAGAAAAAAACCCTACTTGGTGTAAGTATACTATGAAGTAGGACATACAAATACCGGCAGACCTAACTGGATTCTTAGGAGCATAAGCGTGGTCATCCTGACCAAAAGGCACCTCCCCCCTATCCCCTTATGGTGGTTGGTGGAAGATTTGTAAGTTGCGCCATATCAACAAAAAATGTTCCATCCACCTTTCTGCCATACATACTCATCCCTTTGTCTTCTGCCACTTAGGGTCCACGTAGCCCTCCTCTAACTCAGCCTCGCCCAATCACCGTCCTCCGCTTTCACCCTCGTTGCCAATACAACCCGCGCATGAGTCATGAACTCCAGCACCGCACGTCACCCCACATTCTTCGGCTGGAAAATGGTATTTTTGAATGTCGCGTCACACCTGGCCTGCCACACCTGGCGCAGCACTGTAGCGATGAGTGTCGCTGATGGAAAGATCGATGAGGAGCCCCCATCCTGGGACAGCAGGCCCCCCAGCGTGTTTGCTTGCTTGCCCGGATTCAACAGTTGCACAGACCTCCTTGGCGCACCCATGTTCGACAGAATCGCCGGGCAGCTATTGTTGACTGCTGTAACGTTTTTGCGGAAGCGTTTAAACCGGTATTACAGACTTGAACTTGGCAACACTTAACATCACTTGCAGCCCTTCGAGCGTGACAGCTTGTCACCTCCTAGCCAAGGGCATAGAAAATTTGCAAATGAGTAGTTATGCCTTGCTCAGCCTGTGGAATGTGTAAACTGGTCGAGCAAATTTTTGGGAGCACTACGGTAGCGATTCTACTCTCGTCAATACGTGGTAGTAGAAAAATGAACTTGAAAAGCGAATGCAAAATAGTTGTTATATCCATGAACAATTACACGCACACATTTATATAAAATCCTACGTGCACACAAAGACAGACATTAAAAGTAGTTGTAGAACAATGTCTTGATTTTTGCCACGCTGCAATAGAAAACGGTTGCATAATTTCTTAGGATGTTGCATTTTTTTCTTCTCTTGTAACACAAGGCAATTCCATTTGTTATGAGTTGTAAAGGAGAGTGCGCAGGTAAACGAATGACGAGACCGTGACTGAACGAACTGAGAATACAATGAATGCACAGACTAATGTAGCGCTAGCCTAGCCAGGAGGAAACCTCGGGAGACGAGGTTGGGTGCAGGTTTGGCGATGGAAAATGCCGAAGGCGACGCGAGGAGCCTCGGCAGCGTTGGAATCGGCCGAACGTGCGAACTCCGAAAATCGGGTTGTACGCGAAGCAGTCAACCCCGATAAGGAATTTGGGAAAATTCCTTACACCATTGCTAACTCCTCACATGAACATTTGCGGTTTCATGTGACTCCCATATGGCTCCCATAAGCCTCACATGAAGTTCATGCGAGTTTACAGCTGTAAAACCGTTTTAACCGTTTGATGACGCGAGCAACCGAATTGTACCTGTGACAAAATCATTCTTTTATGCGGCGAGACATTCGCGCGCAATTTCTTGTTCCGTTAGTCAGCGCGGGATTCTCTTTTTGAACCGAGATCCCACGCGCCCCCACCTGCCACACGCAACGACTGAGATATTTCTTGGTCGTGCTGTACAGCGCGCATGATTGCTCTCATGTGCGTGTACAATTCGGGACAGAGCAGAAGCGCGCTCTGTTCTGTTGCGATCGTGGTGTACAGCACGCTCGCAACAGTGCGTGGCACACGCGCATGCCCTATGGGGCTTCTCGCGCGTGCGAGGACCCCACATGCGGTCCTGATTTCGTACCCTTTGACTCGCGCCAGAAGAGTTAAACGGCACCCCCTCGATAGTCAAACTATCGAGCCCCCTGGTACACCGCTCGCTTGCATGGAACCCCAATGAGCCTCGCATGAAACATTCGAATTTCATGGGACTTTCACGGGTCGCTTGCATGAGCCTCGGATGAAACGTTTAAGTCTCATGCGAGCTCCGTTTGAGCTCCATGGGGTCTTCATTTAAGCGCTTCATGAGAGCTTCATTTGAGCGCGTCATGAGAGCTTCATTTGAGCGCGTCATGAGAGCTTCATTTGAGCGCGTCATGAGAGCTTCATTTGAGAGCATCATAAGAGCCTCATGAAAACAGTGAAAACGAAACCGAAAATGCACAGACACAAAATGCAATTACGAATGAAAAACGAAACACACAAAATTCAGAAAGAAATGCGCACAGAACATCGCAAAATGAAAATGAAAATGCGCACACACACACAAAATGCAAATTGCGACACAACGGCTGGTTGACATGCAGAAATAAATATTTGCACCCAACAAATTCCCCCTCAAGCAGTCGCTTGCTTGCACACACATTCATGAGCCTAGTTAAGGCTCATGCCACTCAGCTTGGCACAACGCCAATGAGGTTCCTCAACCAGCCGCTTTGTGAGGAAATCAGCCGGCTGCTGCTGCGTTTTCACGTAGAGAGGCTCAAGGGTTCCCCTCTGCACTTCCTTGCGCAGCCAATGTCACTTGATGTGCATGTGCTTGGTAAGCCCATGCAGTATTGCGTTCCTTGGCCATGGAAATGGCACTTGAATTGTCACAAAAGAGTGGGGTTGGTGCCTTCTGCTCATGCTCTATCTCCTCCAGCAGCTTCCGCAGCCAAACCAGCTCCTTGGCCGTGTGGTACATCGACATGTACTCAGCTTCAGCAGATGAACCCGCAGTTTCCACCTGCTTCTTTGACCTCCAGCTCACGGGTCCTCCCCCAATCACACAGAGGTATCCACCTACTTAAGACATATCCTCTTTCTCTGAAGCCCATGAAGAATCAGCAAAAACCGTAAGAAACAGCTCCCTCTCTCCCAAATGCTCCCCCTTCTCCTTGAGAACTTCTGCTCCCTTCTGCTTCTTTTGTGCCACAGCAAAGTAATGAACTGCCACAGTAAAAGAGACGCCAGGCCAAGTGTGTACTGTTGCATAGAGCAAGCTTCCCACCATGGACTGAAACCGTGCTTGCTCTCGCTGATCCACCCCCTCGTTCTCCCCAGCTTTGACAAGCTTGAACTCGAATGGAAGTGGTGTTGCAACCTCCCTCCCGACTTCAGTCTCATACTTGTGCCCCATGTCTTTGATGTATTTCTCCTAGTGCAGCTTCACCCACCCATTGCTAATGTCCCTCTCGATATTCATGCCGAAGTAGTAATTCGCCTCCCCCAGGGTCTTACACTTGAAGTTTTGCATCAGCTTATGCTGCACCTTCAGCACCTCCTGCTTGCTGCTCCCAAACAGCAGGATGTCATCCACGTACACAAGGAACATGACGAGGGTCTCCTTCTCCCCCATGAGGAAAAGGCTCTCGTCACATGCACTCGCCCTGAAGCCCATCTCCTCTAACACTGAAGACAGCTTCTTGTACCAGCAGCGTGGTGCTTGTTCGAGGCCACAAATGGCCGTTTTCAGCTTGCACACACGCCCATTGCCATCCTCATAACCCGGCGGCTGCGACAAAAACACCTCCACATCTATCAACCCATAAAGAAAGGCGGTGGTGATATCCATCTGAACTATCACCCACCCACACACAGCTGCACCGGCAAGTAGAATATGTAGTGTTGGCGGCTTCGTGGTTGCAGCAAAGGTTTCCTTGTAATCCTCTCTTTCCTTCTCTTGGTAACCCCTTGCAACCAGCCTACTTTTGCAAACTGACACCGCTCCTTTGTTGTCAGTTTTAATCCTTGGACTCCAGCCACATTTTATGGCTTCTTCCCCAATGGCAGCGACACCAGCTCCCATGTACCGTTCTCCATTTGACTGTTTTATTCAGCATCTCGTGACACCAGCCACTTGTCCCTGTCCGATCTGTTAAGAGCCTCCTCCATGGTTAATGGCTAAGTTGGTGCAGGTGCCATGAAGCAATACACCTCCTCCTCTACTTCCTCATCAGAATCATAGCTGCTCTCCAGCACCAAAAATGCATCGAGTTATTGCTGCTCCCCTCTTGTTCCTCCTTCACCCCTTGCCTTCGCCTTCAAGGCAGCAGCTCGCACCTGCCGCGTCATCATGGGTGAGAAGGTCCGTCCTGTGGGTTGGGGTTTGGTTTGGGTTCTCTTTTGGGGGAGAGTGGGGGGAATCATACGTATTATAGGATGGGGTTCTTCTGGTTCAGCCATTGATTCGACACTCTAAACTACTGGAAATTCTGCTGCACCCTCCTCCTCGTGTGCCGTTGCAATCTCCTCCTCAACCCACTGTCCGTCCACCTCGAATCCCATGGTTGCCTGCTGCAGTTGCTGCACAATCTGCTCCTTTGGTTGCTTAGACCAGCTTCCATAGGTGATGTCTTCCATGAACTTGACATCCCTACTGTCGAATACGGCCCCTTTGCTCAGCTCCCATAGCAGCCACCCCATGCTTTCTTCTGCCAAACCCAAATGCACACACCATACAGCCGTTGCACCCAACTTGTTGCGATGTGCTTTGGGGATATGAGCCACAGCCATGCAGCCAAACACACGCAACATACCAATGGGCGGCTTCCTCCCAAGCCACCTCTCCATGGGGACCCATGACTCACCACCGACGTTGGTGAACACCCTGTTCTTAACCACCGTAGCGTGGCGCACAGCATGTGGCCACTTTGAGTTCCCCAAACCCGATTCAATGAGCAGAGCCCATGCTGTCTCCAAGACCGTGCGGTTTGCCCGTTCTGCTACGCCGTTGAATTGTGGTGTGTAGGAGGTGGTGAGTTCCCGAATGATGCCCTGCTTCTTCAACCATGTAGTCAGCTCCTTCCTAAGGAACTCTCCACCCCTATCCGTCCTAATTCGCATCACCTTGTGTTGGGACTGCTTATCCACTAACGGCAGTCATTCATCACGGATCATCACTGGAACGTGGTCCTTCTTGATTGGGTATGCCCATGTCACTCGGCTCCAGTAATCCACTATGGTGAGAAAAAGCTTCTCACCACACTCCCCCAGCTCCGGTAGCGACCCCACCACATCCATATGCACTAGCTCCAGTAGTCTCTTGCCTCCACCATCAGTTGCATGGAATGGGAACCGAGTGAACTTGCTCAAAAGGCAAGTTTCACACTTGTGGGTTGCTGCTGTACCTGTCAGCTTCAGTCCCTTGACTCCTTCCTCCTTGTGCAGTTGCTGCAGTGCGGGTATGGCAATGTGCCCGAGGCGACAATGGGCTGTAATCTAGTCCGTTTCACCTCCCCTTGCTGAAACCTTCAGCTCCTTTGCAGCCACAGCGTTACACTCCCCCTCAAAACCATTCCCCTTATTCCAAGGCACCACCGGCGCCTGCCACATGGACTTGCATATGTCCCTATTCTCGTGCAAATCCCAAAGCATCCTCTTCCCCAGCTGCCCCTTGTATGTTTTGGCACCCTCGGTACTTATGCTCACCCCACACTTGCCCAGGTTCCTCAGGGAGATGAGGTTTGCCTTCAAATCAGGTACTAGCAGCACATCACTTAGCACCACCGGTTTGCCGTCAGCTCCGTTGATACTTCAGCAATCGGTGCTGCCCCCACATTGTCCAGGAGGTCAGCCCTTGGCGTCATAGTCCTTGCTGCTCCTGTGTCCAAGATCCACGTGTTGAGCGGGTGCAACTCGGCTCCAGCATGGGCGATTAGTGCGACCTCATCTGGCTCACCAAAGTGGAAGAACTGACCGGCTTCCCTCTCCTCTTGTTCAGCCGGTTCATCATCGGCAACCACTCCGGCGCCGCTCCCATCTTGAGTCCTGTTGGAGGGGGTCCACCAGGTGGGTTTGGTCCTGCACTTAAACCACAGGTGACCCACTTTCTCACAGTACCAACACTTGCCTTCCATTCTCCCATGTCCCCTTCCACCACCTCTTCCACCTCTGCCACCTCTGCCATCTCCACGCCCTGCTCCTCTGCCTCCTTGCTAATTACAGGGCTCCTCGTCTTTTGATGCTCCTCTCCCAGGTCCTTGCCGTTTCTTGCCTCCTCCTCGTTTTCCTCCTTGCATAGCATAGCTGCCGCTCCCCTCTTCACCTCCCCTTAACTAACGCCTCCAGAAGTCCTCCTCGAGTATCTTTGTGCGGATCCACTCCAAGGTCCAAAGGCTTTGGTTTTGGGGAAGACTAAGGCCGCTGGTGAAGACTCCGGCAGTAGTGACAACATCTTCACACACTTCGTTGACTCAGGGTAGGGGTGATGCCGGCAATGGCTAGCTTGGCATAGAGGTCCCTAAGCTTATCTAGGACGGGTTGAACCGGTTCTCCCTCACTAAGGCGCAGGGTGGAGAGTTCCCTCTCTAGCATGAGCGTGGCTACAACTGAGGTAGGTGCATGAAGGTCCTTGAGTATGGCCCACGCCTTAGGTCCGCACTCATCTTCTGGAAGGAGATGCATTATGTGCTGGCGTTGGGCGAGGTCTAAGCTCTGAGAGAGAATGTAGTATCCAGCTGAGGAACGTTCGTCCTAATCGCACTGAAGTTCCAGGTTGCTCGGGCGTTTTTCACTACCGATCATGACTTTGAGAAGTCCTACCTGCAGAAAATATGACTGCATCTTCCAGGACCAATCGTCGTACCCTTCACCACTGAATTTGTCGACGGAGAACGTTTTCAGCACTTCCCTTAGTAGTGGGCCCTGGTTCATCCGTGCTACCCTAGGCGCGGATACTCCAGATTCCTGGCTACCACTACTCGCGGAAGCTGAATTCCCCTCTTCTCCAGACGACCCCATCGTTGGATATGATCAAAATGGCTAAGTACCAGCTATGATACCACGTGTCGACAACTATAACGTTATGCGGAAGCGTTTTAGCTGGTATTACAGACTTGAACTTGGCAACACTTGCGGCCTTTCAAGCGTGACAGCTTGTCACCTCCTAGCCAAGAGCATAGGAAATTTGCAAATGAGTAGTTATGACTTGATCAGCCTGTGGAATGAGTAAACTGGTCGAGCAAAGTTTCGGCAGCACTACGGTAGCGATTCTACTCTCGTCAATACGTAGTAGTAGAAAAATGAACTTGAAAGGCGAATGCTAAATAGTTGTTATATCCATAAACAATTACATGCACACATCTATACAAACTCCTCGCCGCCCTGCTCTCGCGGCCCTCGCCGCCCTTACTCATGCGGCTCTACCGCCCCTGATCTCGCGGCCTCGTCGCCCCTGATCTCGCGGCCCCGCTGACCCAGAAATCGCGGCCCTCGCCGCCCCTGATCTAGCGGCCCCGCCGCCCAAGCGCTCGCGGCCCCGCCGTCCCTGATCTCACGGCCCCGCCGCCTCAGCGCTCACGGCCCCGCCGCCCCTGATCTCGCGGCCCCGCCGCCCCAACGCTCCCGGCCCCGCCGCCCCTGATACGCAGCCCCGCCGCCCCAGCGCTCCCGGCCCCGCCGCCCCTGATACGCGGCCCCGCCGCCCCAGCGCTCCTGGCCCCGCCGCCCCTGATACGCGGCCCCGACGCCCCAGCGCTCCCGGCCCCGCCGCCCCTGATACGCGGCCTCGCCGTCCGTGGTCTCACGGCCCCGCCGCCCCAGTGCTCACGGCCCCGCCGCCCCTGATCTCGCGGCCCCACCGCCCCAGCACTCCCGGCCCCGCCGCCCCTGATACGCGGCCCCGCCGCCCCAGCGCTCCCGGCCCCGCCGCCCCTGATACGCGGCCCCGCCGCCCCAGCGCTCCCGGCCCCGCCGCCCCTGATACGCGGCCTCGCCGTCCCTGGTCTCACGGCCCCGCCGCCTCAGAGCTCACGGCCCCGCCGCCCCTGATCTCGCGGCCCCGCCGCCCCAGCGCTCCCGGCCCCGCCGCCCCTGCTACGCGGCCCCGCCGCCCCTGGTCTCGCGGCCCCGCCGCCCCAGCACTCGCGGCCCCGCCGCCCCTTGCTCTCGCGCCGCCCAACTGCAGCAGCCGAGCCGCCCAACTGCAGCAGCCGAGCCGCCCAACTGCAGCAGCCGAGCAGCAGTGCAGCCGAGCCGTCCTGCACCCGAGCCACCCGGCAGCCGAGCCGCCCCGCCCGAGCCGCCCTACCGCCGAGCCGCCTGGGAGCCGAACGCCCGGGAGCCGAGTCGCTGAGTAGCCGAGCCGCCTTTCTCCCGAGCCGCCCGACCTGCCCTGCCCGATGAGCACTGTACCGCTATCACTGCGTGCCCTTCCCCTACTGCTTGCACTGCTCCACTGTCGTCATCATGGCTACCCCTAGTGTCCTCGCCTTTGACGCTGAGGGTCGAGCCATAGACTTTGAGGTCTGGCTCGACGACCTGCAGCCGTTTTTACAGTGCGATAGGGCGGACGGTCTGTCTCTCTTTGACCTCACCTCTGGCGCCGTCCCTTCCCCTGCTGCTGATGCTGACGCCACTGTTCGCTCACAGTGGGCCACACGCGATGCTGCTGCGCGTCTTGCTGTGCGTCGCCACTTGCCTACCACTGAGCACGCGCACTTTAGCCAGTACAAGAGTGCCCAGACCTTGTACGACGCTGTAGTTGCGCGCTACTCCTCCCCTGCCACTGCTGCACTGAGCCACCTCATGCTCCCCTTCCTCTTCCCTGACCTTGCCGCCTTTCCCACTGTCGCTGATCTCATCACGCACCTCCGCACTAGTGACACTCGCTACCGCGCTGCGCTTCCTGCTGACTTCTGCGACAAGAACCCCCCCCCCATGTACATCACTCTCTACTTCTTAGTCACTCGCCTCCCTGACTCACTTCGTGTAGTCCGGGACCACTTCTTCGCGGTCTGTCCCACCACCCTCACAGTCGACAGCCTAGAAAAAGCCCTCCTTGCAGCAGAGAAGAGCATAGTCGCTGTAGGAGCCTCTCGAGGTGACCCCCGCGCCCCCATCTTTGAGGGGTGTTCTCCTTCCCCTCTCCTGCCCTCTGTCGCCTCTGCCGCTGCGGCCGACCTTGTTGGTCTTGAGTCGGTCGGTGCGGCGTCTGCCCCTAGCGGGAGACGCCGCTCTGGCAAGGGCAAGGGGGGCAAGGGAGCGGGTGGGGCCAGTGGGGGCGGTGGAGGTGGAGGTGGAGGCGGCGGAGGGAGTGGGGGTGGCGGTGGAGGTGGTAGCGGGGGTGGGGGTGCTAGTGGCGCCGGTGGAGGCGGGGGTGGCGTCGGCGGTGGTGGTGGTAGCGGAGGTGGCGGAGGTGGCAGCGGTGGAGGCGGAGGCGGGGGAGGTGGAGGCGGAGGCGGGGGTGGCGGAGGTGGAGGTGGTCGGAGTGGAGCTTCGCAGCGGAGCAGCACTGGGGGAGGTCAGCGCCAGCAGCAGCAGCAGCAGCAGCAGCGTTCTCGCGACGTCCCCACCCCTCAGCAGCTCCGTGAGTGGTACATGCAGCGTCAGCACGGTGGGGGTTTTGGTCCCTGCACCTACGTTCTCCGCACTGGCGACCGCACTGGAGAGCAGTGTGGGGGCACCCACACCGCCCAGCGCTGCTTTGGCCGCCTGACGGACGCGTGGCGCCAGCAGTTCCCGGAGGCCGCGGAGATCCCCCGCTGGGGAGAGCTGTCTAGGGCTGGTGTAGCTATCTTTGATCTTGATTTTGATGCTATCCTTGCTGCCATGTATGCTGTGACCATTAGTGATGAGGGTGACTGTTACCGGTGTTTCCCGCCCGACCCGGGCATTGGTACTGCTGCTCCAGGTGCCGGTGAGGCTTCTGCTCTTGGTGCCCGTGCGTCTGTGCTCTCAGGTGCTGGTGAGGTTGCTCTCTCAGGTACTAGTGCGTCTGCGCTCTCAGGTACTGCGTCGGCTTCGGCCTCCCACACCTTCACTCTTGACTCTGGAGCATCTCGCTCTTTCTTTCGGGACCGCACCACACTCACGCCGCTTAGTCGGCTGGTTGCGGTTTCCCTGGCTGACCCCTCTAGGGGTCCTGTCCTGTCTCGCTTCTCCACAGTCCTCCCGTGTCCGGCGGCTCCCTCTGGCACCCTGTCTGGTCTCTACCTCCCCTCGTTCTCTACGAACTTGGTGAGTGGTGCTGACCTACAGGATGCGGGAGTCCACCAGTTCACCCCTGCTCGTCAGCGAGTGACGCACTGCACAGAGGCTAACACGGGTCGTCACCTGGCCACGTTTACACGTCAGCCAGGGTCGAGCCTGTACACACTGACCACTGCTTCTCCTCCAGGTTCTGAGTCTGGTAGAGTCCCTTCGTCTGGTCAGGTGTTTGCTGCGGCGTCCAGGTCTGGTCCTGAGTCTGCCCCCTGTTCGTGTCACCGTCTGTCTCACGAGACCCTCCTCTGGCACCACCGCCTTGGCCACCCCTCTCTGCTTCGGCTCAGAGGCATGGCCTCCCGTCTTCTTGTGTCTGGTCTCCCCCGGTCCCTCCCTCCCCTTCCTCAGGGCCCTGGCTCTGCCTGTGTCCCCTGTGTCGAGGGGCGCCAGCGTGCTACCCCTCACTCCTCCCAGTTTCCTCCGACAGAGGCTCCGTTGCAGACGCTTCACATGGACGTGTGGGGCCCTGCCCGCGTCCGTGGACTCGGTCACGAGCGCTACTTCCTGTTGGTGGTTGACGACTACTCGCGTTACACCACAGTCTTCCCCTTGCGCAGCAAGGGTGATGTCACTGAGGTGCTGATCGACTGGATCCGCGCAGCTCGTCTCCAGCTCGGGCAGAGCTTTGGCTCGGACTTTCCTGTGTTGCGTCTGCACTCGGACAGAGGCGGAGAGTTCTCCTCCGGCCTTCTGCGTGCCTACTGTCGTGCGCGAGGCATCCGCCAGACCTTCACGCTTCCGGACTCCCCGCAGCAAAATGGGATTGCAGAGCGCCGCATTGGCATGGTCATGGACGTCGCTCGTACGTCCATGATGCATGCGGCTGCCCCCCCATTTTCCGTGGCTGTTTGCGGTCAGGTACGCGGCGCATCAGATCAACCTCCACCCCAGGGTCTCCAGGCCGGAGACCTCCCCAGCCCTGCTGTGGACAGGGAAGGTTGGCGATGCGTCGGCGTTCCGGGTCTGGGGATCTCGGGCGTTTGTCCGCGACTTGTCTGCGGACAAGCTGTCCCCTCGCGCTGCTCCCTGCGTCTTCCTGGGGTTCCCCCCCGACGCCCCTGGGTGGCAGTTCTACCACCCCACCTCTCGACGTGTTCTATCCTCCCAAGACGTCACGTTCGACGAGTCGGTACCCTACTACCGCCTCTTCCCCTACCGCACTCCGTCCCTCCCCCCGCCCCTGCACTTCTTGGTACCAGGTCCCCCCCCCGGTAGACCCCCTCCCCCCTCAGGGTCCTGCCCCTTCAGGTGTGTCCCAGGTAGACGCGGTCGAGCCTGTCGAGGTCACTGGTGACTCTGGTGCTGCTGCGGGAGCTGAGCCTGGGGGTGCTGAGCCTGGGGGTGCGGAGTCTGGAGGTGCTGAGCCTGGGGGTGCTGAGTCTGGGGGTGCTGCGCCTGGGGGTGCTGAGCCTGGGGGTGCTGAGCCTGGGGGTGTTGAGCCTGGGGGTGCTGAGCCTGGGGGTGCTGGGCCTGAGGGTGCTCCGCCTGGAGGTGCTTCGTCTCGCCGAGAGCCACTCTCCCCACAGGAGCTGCGCGAGTGGTTTGCCCGGCTGCTGGTGCTGGAGGCTCTTCGGCTGCAGAGGGTGCTGCTGCCGAGCGTCCCGGAGGTGCTCGTACTGTGGGTGCTGGAGCTGCTGGGTCTGAGGGTTCTCCTGGAGCTGGTGCTGCTGAGGGTGTTGGCGCTGAGAGTACCGCTGGCGGTCCGGCTGGCAGTGCTCCTGCGGGTGCTGCTAGAGGTTCTGGAGCTACTAGAGGTGCTGCTGGAGGTGCTACTGGAGCGGGTACTCCTGCTGGGGGTACTGGTGCTGTCCCTGCTGTTTCGGCGTCGCCACGCGGCCCCGACCGTACTTCGTTCGGCTCCTGCAGCAGGTTCTTGGTCTTACACCTTCTCCTGGTCCTCCTCCTCCTCCCTTAGAGGGTCCACAGCCTGTCTCGTCACAGTCACAGCTACAGCCTGCCTCCCCTTTGCCTGCTCCTTCTCCCTACGCTGGTCCGACTGGAGGTCTTACTGAGCGTCGTGAGCCTGCGTCTCGTCCTGCGTCGCCTGTTCGTCCTGCGCGCACGAGTGGTCGCGGTTCGCGTCAGCGTCCTCCTCCTGTCCCTGGCACGCACCGGATGTCTCTGCGTCTGTCCACTGCTCCTCTGCGTGCCCCTTTGCCTTCTCCTCCTGCTTCCTCTCTTCCTGCTCTTGCCGACCCGGAGTCGGACTCCCTTCGTGCTGCCAGTCCTACTGTCACGCGTCTCCTTGCTACTGCTGTCACTGACCCTTCCTTCGAGTCTTCTGCTGCGTCTGCCCTTGTCACTGAGCTCGTCGACTTTGCTGCGCGTTGTCGTCTAGACTACGCTGCTAGTCTTGTCGCTGAGTCTGAGTCTGCCTGTCCTCCGTCCGTCGGGGGTGAGTGTGCCCTTGGCACGGACGTCCTTAAGGACAGGCAGGAGAAGTTCCAGTGTCTGGCCGCCGCTTCACCTCATCTCGCGTGTGTACTGCTCGCCCCTGAGGGAGACCCGGATGCACTAGACATCCCGACTCCGCGCTCTTACGCGGAGGCGATAGAGGGTCCCTACTCCTCTCAGTGGCAGGCAGCTATGGATGCAGAGATGGCTTCCTGGAAGTCCACAGGCACCTATGTTGACGCTGTTCCCCCTCCTGGGGCGAACATAATCAGTGGCATGTGGATTTTCAGGGTGAAGCTGCCGCCGGGTTCACCGCCTGTCTTCAAGGCGCGTTACGTGGCTCGTGGCTTCAGTCAGCGGCAGGGGGTTGACTACTTTCAGACCTTCTCCCCCACCCCGAAGATGGCCACTCTTTGGGTACTGCTGCACGTTGCTGCTCACCGTGACTACGAGCTGCACTCTCTCAACTTCAGCACAGCTTTCTTGCAGGGCAGCCTGCACGAGGAGATCTGGCTGCGTCGCCCACCTGGCTTCACTGGGTCTTTCCCTCCTGGTACCCAGTGGAGTCTCCGGCGTCCAGTCTACGGTCTCCGCCAGGCGCCACGTGAGTGGCACGACACACTGAGGACTACGCTGGCGGCACTTGGGTTTGCTCCTTCTACTGCCGACCCGTCGCAGTTTCTGCGCACCGACACCTCTCTGCCGCCGTTCTACATCCTCGTCTACGTCGACGACTTGGTCTTTGCCACAGCTGACACTGCTGGACTCGCCTACGTGAAGTCCGAGCTGCAGAAGAGACACACGTGCACTGACCTGGGTGAACTGCGCAGCTACCTTGGCTTGCAGATCACCCGGGACAGAGCACGCCGCACCATTACCCTGACTCAGTCACACATGGTGCATCAGGTCCTTCAGCGCTTCGGCTTCACGTACTCCTCGCCTCAGGCCACTCCTCTGCCTACTCGCCACTCGCTCTCAGCTCTGCCTTCGGATGAGTCCGTAGAGTCGAGTGGCCCGTATGCAGAGCTTGTTGGCTGCCTCATGTACCTGATGACCTGCACACGACCTGACCTTGCATACCCTCTTAGCATTCTCGCACGCTATGTTGCTCCTGGGAGACACCGACCAGAGCACATGGCTGCAGCGAAGAGGGTGTTGCGCTACTTGTGCAGTACGTCGGGCATGGGGCTAGTGCTTGGAGGGCGCAGTCCAGTGGTCCTCACTGGGCACGCGGACGCTTCTTGGGCTGACGACCAGACTACGCAGCGGTCGTCACAGGGTTACACCTTCAGCCTTGGTTCCAGCTCTGTTTTCGTGGCGGGCTACCCGCTCGTCTTCTGTTCTCGGCTCCAGTTGTGAGGCTGAGATCTACGCCGGGGCTATGGCTGCACAGGAGTTGCGCTGGCTCACCTACCTGCTGACCGACCTTGGAGAGCCGCCTCGTTCTCCTCCAGTCCTGTACGTAGACAACAAGGCCATGCTGGCCTTGTGTCGAGAGCAGCGACTGGAGCACAGGACAAAGCACATTGCTCTCCGCTACTATCTTGCTCGTGAGCTACAGCAACGTGGACAGTTGCGACTTGCGTACGTGGCCCCTGAGGCCAACACTGCTGATGTCTTCACCAAGGCACTTGCGCCTTGTGATCATCAGCGTTGTTGCACGCAGCTGGGTCTTGTGCATGTCTTGCCTCACTTGCTCACTTCTTGACTTTGCTTGTACCTTCACCTATATATACTCTTGCTCTTGCTTGCTTGACTCTTGTATATCTTTATATATGATCTTGCATGTGAACTGGCCTTGTGGCCCTTGAACTTGTGCTCGGAATGTGTGGTGACTTTGTGATCCACCCTGAGCTTTGCTTTGCTTTGCTTGACTGGTCTTGTGACCCCTTGTTCTCCCCCACTTTGCCTATGGGGGTGTGTCAGAACATTATAGCTTACTCATTTTTGTAGGCTATAGTGGGGTATCCCATAGGGGGTACAACCCAATTAGGGTTTCATATTTGTACTCACTTCATTTTCATAGTTCATCCATTCTCGTTCTAACTTTCTCACACACAAAGGCAGGGATAAAATTAGTTGTACGTCGACGACTTGGTCTTTGCCACAGCTGACACTGCTGGACTCGCCTACGTGAAGTCCGAGCTGCAGAAGAGACACACGTGCACAGACCTGGGTGAACTGCGCAGCTACCTTGGCTTGCAGTTCACCCGGGACAGAGCACGCCGCACCATTACCTTGACTCAGTCACACATGGTGCAGCAGGTCCTTCAGCGCTTCGGCTTCACGTACTCCTCGCCTCAGGCCACTCCTCTGCCTACTCGCCACTCGCTCTCAGCTCTGCCTTCGGATGAGTCCGTAGAGTCGAGTGGCCCGTATGCAGAGCTTGTTGGCTGCCTCATGTACCTGATGACCTGCACTCGACCGACCTTGCATACCCTCTTAGCATTCTCGCACGCTATGTTGCTCCTGGGAGACACCGACCAGAGCACATGGCTGCAGCGAAGAGGGTGTTGCGCTACTTGTGCAGTACGTCGGGCATGGGGCTAGTGCTTAGAGGGCGGAGTCCAGTGGTCCTCACTGGGCACGCGGACGCTTCTTGGGCTGACGACCAGGCTACGCAGCGGTCGTCACAGGGTTACACCTTCAGTCTTGGTTCTGGCTCTGTTTCCTGGCGGGCTACCCGCTCGTCTTCTGTTCTCGGCTCCAGTTGTGAGGCTAAGATCTACGCCGGGGCTATGGCTGCCCAGGAGCTTCGCTGGCTCACCTACCTGCTGACCGACCTTGGAGAGCCGCCTCGTTCTCCTCCAGTCCTGTACGTAGACAACAAGGCCATGCTGGCCTTGTGTCGAGAGCAGCGACTGGAGCACAGGACAAAGCACATTGCTCTCCGCAACTTTCTTGCTCGTGAGCTACAGCAGCGTGGACAGTTGCGGCTTGCGTACGTGGCCACTGAGGCCAACACTGCTGATGTCTTCACCAAGGCACCTGCGCCTTGTGATCATCAGCGCTTCTGCACTCAGCTGGGTCTTATGCCTGTCTTGCCTCACTTGCTCACTTCTTGACCTTGCTTGTACTTTCACATATATATCCTCTTGCTCTTGCTTGCTTAGCCTCTTGTATATCTATATATGTGATCTTGCATGTGAACTGGCCTTCTGGCCTTTGAACTTGTGCTCGGAATGTGTGGTGACTTTGTGATCCACCCTGAGCTTTTCTTTGCTTTGCTTGACTGGTCTTGTGACCCCTTGTTCTCCCCCACTTTGCCTATGGGGGTGTGTCAGAACATTATAGCTTATATATATTTGTGTAGGCTATAGTGGGGTATCCCATAGGGGGTACAACCCAATCAGGGTTTCCTATATGTACTCACTTCATTCATAGTTGATTCATTCTCGTTCTAACTCTCACAGCGCACACACACACACAATGCAAAATGCGACACAGGCGGCTGGTTGACGTGCAAAAATAAATATTTGCACCCAACAGCTATACAGACAACGGTCTAGGGTTTCGTGGTCCCCGCACTGTGGGTAACTTATCTTGTCTTCCATAAACTCCAGCGTTCCCCTCACCTGCAAATTCATGTTGTGTGCTCTGAGCAACACATCCTTCAGTTTGATGGGAATCACCACCGAGTCTCTTTACTCGATTATTGCCTTTCAGTAATCTCACACCCCAAAGCAGCCTCCAACTCTCCCTGCCTTCTTAACTTCCCCTTTGCCACGGTTAACACCATGAGAATGTTCCTGAGCAGCCTCCCACTATCCCTGGTCGAACGGCTTGGCCGACGCTACTTGGTATAAGTGTATATTGCAGCCCTTTCCACTTTTGCGCATCCGATTATAAATGAGGTGTTCAGATGGTCAATGAGTCACACTCAAAACATAACGCATTGGCTGTTTCAGATCGAAGGTTTGATAAGCACTTTCGCTATTACTTTTAGTGGTGCTCGATTTGCGTAGAAAAAAAAACTTGTTGTAAGGAGAAAAACGATCGCGTATAAGTGAAATAAATGAATCGGGGTCTTACCTATGATATTCACCCTATCCATTTTGTTTTGAGAAAGAACACACTTTTAGGAAGATGGTACAACAAAACTAGGTACACTTGATAGACTGCAATCTATGTACAAGGCAGAGAGGGCATCGCAGCCCTGGAGAAAGGCAGTGGAGAAGTCGAGGGAGTGCATCTTGTAGTCTCTCTGTGCTACAGCGTAAAGTAACATCCGAAGAGCAGTCATCTTCGGGGTGGAAGAAGTCAACTCTCTCACACTGACTGAAACGTCTAGCCATGTAGCGCACTTTGAAGATAGGCGGTGATGCAGGCGGCCGCTTCACCTTGAAGATCCACATGCCATCGACTACGTTCGCCCAAGGCGGGGGAACTGCGTCGACGTACGTACCTGTGGATCTCCAAGACGCCATCTCTGAGTCCATGGATGCTATCCACTGAGAGGCCACTGCCCTGACACTGCCTCACGGTGCGTACGAGGAGTCGGCATGTCAAGGGCGTCGGGGTCTCCCTCAAGGGCTAGTAGCATGGCACAGAGGTGGGGAGAAGCGGCTGCCAAGAACTCCAGCTCAAACTGCATGTCCTCTAGAATGTCACAACCAAGGGCAGACTCACCCTCGGCGGACAGAGGACTGCATGTCCACCACGTGGATGGCGTAGTCAAGGCGGCCACTGTGACAAGAGAGGCGAGAACACGCGTGGCAATTGGACGAGCAGTGCGGTAGTAGTCCGTGATAGGGTGAGAGGAGGCTGTAAGAGACGACTGAGGGGGAGACGGGAGAACAAACATAGGCGGAGAACGACCACGACTAGAACAAAGGAGGGCAGCGCGGAGATCTTCAAAAGGAGACGAGGGACAAGCACACGAGGGGGGACAACAGAAGAAGTGGGCTGTGAACGAGGAGTGCGGGAGCGCGGGACAACAAAACTAGCGGGATGTGAACGAGGAGGAGAGAGAACCAGTTGTGCTGATCGGTCAATGCCATGTCAACGTGGTAACGTGGTCACTGAGACTGCTGCTACTGCTGCTGCTGCTGCTGTTGCTGTTGCTGCTGCTGCTGCTGTCGTGCCCTCTCAAACCGCTCCCGCTCTTCCCTCTCCAACCGGAGTAAAGGCTACTCACGGGTCAGGAAACGTACAGTGCACGGTGTAGGCGTCGAAGTGCCAGTGTCTCCGGCTCCAACACCCCCAAAACCAGAACCTCCAACAATGATACCTCTGGTGTCTACAGTACCTCCCGCAAAAACACCCCCAGGCTCCGCAGCAACCGGCCGCAGAGATGAACAAGGAGGCGACTGTGGGACAGACGAGAAGCCAGGGGGTGAGGCGGGGCAAGGCCGCCGAGTTGAGAAAGCCGTGCCCTCCACAGGAGTGGTCTCCACTCTCACGCCCCCTGCACCCCCAGAGCTGGCACTACCAGGTCCAGCCGCCCTAGTAACCCCACCCTCTAAAGTCGCAGCTCCCGCATCCCGAGACACGACAAGGACAGACGTTGCAGGGGAGAGGACTGCGGAGTGACGTGCGACAATCCTGACGGGGCAGGACGCGAAGGGGGGGGTGGGAGGGGAGGGGGGGGGGGGTGGGAGGGGAGGGAGGGGGGGAGGGGGGAAGGGGCTATTGGGGCGACGGAAGGGGGGGGGAGCTCAGGGGTGAGGAACAGCGGGGGGAAAAAGGCCCCAAAACCTCGGAAGAAGCAACTCCTCTAGTAACCGACCAACTCATCGAAAGTGTCGTCTTGAGAAGCGAAGAACTGGCGAGCGACCGGGTCGTAGAACTGCCAGCCGGAGGCATCGGGTGGGAAGCCAAGAAAGACATAGGCACGTATGCGCGCAGACAACTTGTTCGCGCTAGGGGAGCCAACATGAGCCAGGGAACCTCAGTCGCGGTAGTCAGCTGCTACAGCCGGAGAACCTGTTCATAAGGAGACCAGCGACATCCGTGGCCGTGCGTCACTAGGCCACAGGTTCAGCTGGTGCGCGGCGTAGCGGACTGCCACAAGAACTGGGGGGCACCGGCATGGCATATGGATGTCCGGGCAACCTCCATGACCAGGCCAATGCGTCGCTCAGCTACCCTGTTCTGCTGCGGCAAGTCTGGTAGCGTGTAAGACTGGATGATCCTGTGACCTTGACAGAACGTCTCCATGCGAGTGGAAGAAAACTCACCACCACGGTCCGAGTGCAGGCGGAGCCCACACAGGCCCTGGGCGCCACCTCTCGCTAGTAGTCACGGCTCGAGGACGGTAGGCACGTCGTCCTTCCCTCGCAAGGGTAAAACCGTGGTGTAGCGGGAGTAGTCGTCCACATCAATCAGGAAGTAGTGCCCCTGACGTGGGCCAAGGACCGGGGAGGGGCCCCACACGTCCAAGTGCAGGGTCTGGAAGGGAGCCGTGGTGGGGGTGAATGAGGAGGAGTGAAGGGCAGCGCGCTACCGACCCTCGACGCAAGGAGCGCACGGTGGCGCAGACGAGCGATGAACCAAGGCAAACGACTCTGAGAGACCTGAGACCAGACGGTGACGTACCATCCTACTGAGACGCGTAAACAACGGGTGACCTAGACGGTGGTGCCAGAGGACCAAGGGTTGGGTGAGTGACCAACAGTCGCACGCCACAGCAACTACTTGACCTGACTTGATCGGACGTGACACAGTATGGTGGGACCCAGTGTGTAGTGAGTACAGACCAGAGTCCGGCTCCCTGTGAAAAGTGGCCAGAGGCGCCCTGGTGGCACCAACCATGTAGGAGGCAACAGGCTCGTCCAGAGGGAAAGTAGTAACTACACCGAGGTCCTGGAGGTGACTGACACCCACCTGGTCCCTAGGAAACGAGCGGGTGTAGTAACCTGTGAGAAACCCAAAGGGAGCCGCTGGACACGGGAGAGTGGTGGTGCTATGGGCAACGACAGGCCCCACTGAGGGGTCAACCAAGGCGGCAGTGACTAGAGTATGTAGTGGCATGAGGTCCGTACAGTCATGAAAGAAACAGCTAGACGCTCCAGAGTCTAGGGTGAAGGAATGATGTCAGTCTGTGAGATCGCACCCGAGCTACCGACAAAGGTTGGTACTCGACTAGTGGTAGCTGCTTCTCCGACACAAAGTCCCTCAGATGCGCCTAGACTGGAAACTACACGCGCACCAAGACTGGTAACACAAGTCTCTACTCGTGCAGCCGGGAAAGGTCCTAGACCAGGTAGGTGAGACTCAACTGGTGCAGGAGTGCGCTCGCGAAGACGCGAAGGCCAGTGCTGTGTAATAGTGTGAGGACCAAAACGCTCACGGTGGAGGTCATCGAGGCGACGGTAGCAGCGGGACGCTGAGTGGTCAGGACTTCAGCAGGTAGTGTCAGCATCTGGGCCTGTCAAGATCCGGTACCCACAGAGACCGACGTCGCTCCCACTGCTGGCTGAGCCGCTGCTGCGGATGGTACTCCTAGGACCCTCAGGTCCCAACTGTCGGAAGTGCTGTAGCTGCTATCGCTGCGGCTGACCCTGCTGCTGGTATAGAACCCTAGCACACGCCATGGTAGGCGCTAGAGACGGCCGAGCGTAGTGGGGAGCGACTTGGAGCGATTGCTGGCTACAACCTATGCTACTGCTGGTGCTGCTTAGGGCAGCCTATGATGCTGCTGGTTTCGCTGGGGGCAGCCTATGCTGTTGCTGGTTCTGCTGGGGGCAGCCTATGTTGCTGCTAGTTCTGCTGGGGGCAGTCTATGCTGCTGCTGATTCTGCTGGGGGCAGCCTATGCTGCTGGTGGTTCTACTGGGTGCGGCCTATGCTGTTGCTGGTTCTGCTGGGGGCAGCCTATGCTGTTGCTGGTTCTGCTGGGGGCAGCCTATGCTGCTGCTGGTTCTGCTGGCGGCAGCCTATGTTGCTGCTGGTTTTGGCGGCAGCCTAAGCTGCTGCTTGTTCTGGCGGCAGCCTAAGCTGTTGCTGGTGCGCTGGCGGCAACCGAAGCCGGGGTGTACGAGGCTGGTTGACTGCAGGGCGGCGGAGCGGGGACGCGGCGGGTAGGCGACGGGGAGGGGACACGACGGATAGGCGATGGGGAGGGGACGCGACGGGAAGGGGACCCGATGGGTGAGCGATGAGGAGGGAACGCGATAGGTAGGAGACGGGGAGGGGACGCGACAGGTACGCGACGAGGAGGGGACGCGACGGGTACGCGACAGGGAGGGGACATGACGGGTAGGCGACGGGATAGGGGGAAGGGACGCGACGGGGAGGGGAAGGGGAGGTGAGGGGGGGGGGGGGGAGACGACGCGATAGGGAGGCGACGGAGAGGGGACGCGACGGGGAGGGCTGCAAGGTGACGGGGCTGCAGGGCGACGGGCTACGGGGGACGCCCTTCAAACGCGCGATTCGGGGGCCCACGGGGGCCTTCCTAGGCTACGACGTGGGGGACCCGCGGGGTGGGGGGGTTCCTTCTAACTCTCGATTCGGGGGACCCGCAGGGGGTCTCTTTCTAGCGCGCGATTCGACGGGGTGGGGGGGGGGGGGGTGAGCGGGCGCTTATTGGAATAACCAAAAGGTTATTATAAACATTCCCGAAGGTTTCCACTCTTGCATCACTCCATAAACGAAGTATGCGACTGTACTAGTACCGCAATAGCTCATATAGAGCACGCGGAAGTCTAAGGGTCACTCAAAGGTCAACGGTCGAAGACAGTCAACAGCCATGACCCTTGATTGCCCGGTAACCGCACGAGGCAGTTACGAAGTGCAACAGGGTAACTGTCTAGAATGGCAAGGGTCGTGGGTTACTGTAGCAATGCAATTCAGTTAATAAGGGAATGTACCCCTCAGAATACATGGCTAGCTAGGAACGCTATTTATACCCTTGTACTCCTATCTTATAATCATCTTGTTCTCCTTCAATTAATTAACAAGGTCATTACTGAGACTTCACAAGTTCTCCTGTCACTTGACAACTTTATCCTATCCACTACGATCCTTCAATTATATCAGCATGGTATCAGAGCTAGAGTGGATTATAAGGCTTGCCAAGCTCTTGTTACTGTCAAAACAATCTCTCTATAAATTACACATTACATAATTTAGGACTCTGCATCACTATGGCTCCAGAAGGAAAAGCCACTTCAGACTCTCCGGGCCCACCATCAGCAACAACACCCACTGCACCATCAGCGGTGACCTCCGTCAGCGCCACTCTCGTTAAGCAGCTGGTCGCTCGCATCAACGCCCTTGAAAGTGTTAACGGGAGTTGTGTGTTGGCCCCGTCCTCGCTTGGGCGGAGCCGACACCGTGGTCGGGTGTGAGGGGAGCAGCCGACTTGAAGCAGTGGGCGAGCTGGTTGACGAGGAGGTCGACCTGCACGGGGACCACTGCACGGGCGCCGACTTCAGGGTGGCGCCGACTTTGGAGAGGTCGACTTGGGAGTCGACCTGCGGAGGACGTCAACTTGGGGAAGCCAACTTCGACGGTCGGCTGACGGACTGCTGGTTGACCTGGTGGTTGGTCGACCAGGCCTGCTGGTCGACCTATTGGTGGTTGCCTGGACCTGGTGGTCGACGAGGGAGAGGTCGACGTCGACCGTGACTCAGGACGCCGAGCAGTTGGGCGTCGAGTAGCAGGGCGTCACGGCCGATGTGGGTGGTCGGCCGACAAATGTGCTGGTCGACGAGGAGCTGGTCGACCAGAAGGGACGTCGACCTGGAGGAGGTTGACCGAGGGGCGTGGTCATCCTGGTGAGGTCGACATGGAGGTGGTCGTCGACCTGGGAGGTCGACGGGCACGTACGGGAGCTGCTGGTCGACGTGGTTGCCCGGTCGACCAGGTTACCTGGGTGACGAGGTTCTGCGGAGGAGTGCGACGGTCGCCTAGGCGAAGTTGGCGAGCCTGACCTCGGTGGTGGTATCCCGAGGTCGCCGTGGCGGATCAGAGGCAGTCGTCAGCTCGAGGTTGATGTGGTGTGTGCGCTCTGCAGGTGACGAGATTCTGCACGCCAATCATCTGCGCGCACCTGCGAAGCGGGTGCACTGCTGTCCTGCGTGAGCAACGCTGGCACGCCGTCAACCTGCGACGTTGGCACGCCGTCGATCTTGCCTTGCTGGAGCGTGGTCGATCAAGTCGTGCTGGAACGCGGTCGACCAAGCTGCGCTGGCAGTTGACCGACCTGAATGCTTGCTCTGATGTAGTCTTGCTATGCCAACTTCATTGTACCATTGTTCTGAACTTTTCCTAGTGGAACTCTTGCCAACTTTCCCCGTGAACTAGCAAGTAGTGTGCGCACAAGGAAAACGACTAAGGACTAACGAACGCAGAGATCACACGAGCACCCGTGCCTAGCCCGTAGTCTAGCTCTCGTTGTAGCAGTTATCTCCGCATGGTGCGGTGAGCGTGGACGGCCACGACTTACCTTTCAGTCAGGTCGACGTAGACACCACTTACCTATTTCGTAGTTGCAGGCTGGAAACTGTGCGGTAGTCACTATGGTAGGAGCCGTAGGTGACACGGGGGTGGTGGACACCCTGGAGGCACGGTTGGAGAACGCGAGGAGGAAGCACGAGGCCAACGAGTATGGCGACTTGCCCTGGGCGGTCGTCGAGGCTGGACTCCGCTCCATGTGGGCGTCAGAGCACCCGTCTCGACCTGCCTCTCCTTGTCCGGTAAACAACGAAGTCGGTGTCGACGTGGGCGTCAACGCCGGTGGTGGTCAAGTCGGAAGCAGTGCTGGAGGCACGCCGAGGCAGAGAGGTGTGATACACGCCGGTGAAGTCGGCGGCGTTCAGGCGCGAGGGATGCAGTTGTCGGCGGTTGCAGGCTCTTCGTAGGGTGACGTCGGAGGTCGACGGAGTGGGCTTTCGCTGATGTCGGCGTCCCAGGTGACGGCAGGTGGGATTGCGCCGAGCTACGGCTACTTCAAGTTCACGCCGGACAGGATCTCAGTCACCCCCCCACTGGTCGGTCGACCCGACGTTCTCACCTAGAAGGAAGCTATCGAGCCCCAGTTGGAGATGGCCGGGCTGATCGGCTTCGCCCGAGGGACCGTGGCGACGCCGGGGGAGCACCAACCCGACTTGCGGGCGGAGTTTTGCGCCGTGCAGCTGTTGACCTTCACGGTCATCTCGCGGTGCTGCTCGCCGGGCGTGCAGATCGTCTTGAAGTGGTGCCGGGAGTACATAGACGCTGGCCACCGGGCGTGGCACTTCATTGAGTCGACGTACCAGGTCACCAACGACACGTTCATCGCCCAGCTGGAGGGACAGCTAACGCAACTGCGTATGGGTGACGAGTAGACATCGACTGACTACTGCAGCCGAGCCCGGCGAATTCTCGCCACCATCAGGATGGCCGGCGCGCAGTACTCCACGGCGTCGTACATCACCCATGTCATGCAGGGACTTTCTAGCAGCTATAACCTCCTGAAGTGGCTGTCCATGGCGCCGAGCACGAGATTGACGCTCAACAAGGACAACTTGACCTCGTACATCCTGCAGGACGAGGCGATGCAGGCTGAGCGGTCACACGAACTCTTGGCGCAGGCCAACTTCGTCGCCCCGGCGAAGCAAGGAGGCCGACCAGGACAGCGCGGACAGTCTGGTGGCGGCGGGAGTGGTGGCTGGAAGCCGGCCAAGGAGGTCGACAAGAAGAAGTCGACCAAGGACAGCGGTCGGGGAGGTGGAGGTCGACGTCGGGAGTGCTGGATGTGCGGCGACCCCGACCATCTCTCCTTCGAGTGTCCCAACCGCAGTGACTCCGACGACAAAGGACGACGCTAAGGGAGGCCGTGGGAGGTTTGGCAGCCGTCGTCCTCGTCGTGGAGGAAACCAGCCGCGCAAGCAGAAGCAGTCGACCAAGACATCGACTTCGGCGAAGGACGCCGACTCCGCTGCAGGCGGCAAGGGGCGAGACGACAAGACGGCGTCGTGCTCGCTGGTCGGCGTCTAGGAGCCGACCATCTCTCTAGCGTCGGAGAGGACTTCCAGGCGGTGGCGGCAGCTGTGCAGGTGAACCCGGCGGTGGTCCTGCTCGACAGCGGCTGCTCCCACCACCTGATCGGGATGAAGGAGATCTTCGTTGACCTGCAGCCGAGCGGCTCCATCAAGCACGTGCGCGGCTTCAATGGGGCGCTGCAGGACGTCCATGGCCGTGGCACCGTCGCCCTGCAAGGAGAGGCCGGGAAGGAGGTGCTCATCCCCGACGTGCTGTACGTCCCGGGTGTGCGGGCCAACCTGCTGTCGGCGGGCCAGCTGAAGGAGCACGGCGTGAAGCTGCAGGAGGACGGAGACGGCATGCTGCTCGTCTCGGCAGCAGGGGAGGTGCTCGGGCGGGCGACGTACTCCTGGCGAGTCCTCTGCACCGACCTGCGTCCCTGCACGACGACGTCAGCGTCGACCACGCTGGAGGCTGTGGCTCTGCGGGCGATCGTCTCAAAGACGAAGTCGACGCCGGGCCGGATGCATGCGCGGCTTGCACATGTCGGCATGGACACCATACACAGCTCGGCGAAGAACGAGGTTGCCACTGGGCTGGACCTCAAGTCGGCGACGGACGCCGACTCCCCGTGTGTCTCGTGCGTCGTCGGGAAACTAGCACGGCACACCTTCCCCGACCAAGGCTCCGACGCCGACGACGTGCTGGCCGTCGTGCACATCGACCTGTGCGGGCCGTTCCGCGTGGCTGCCAAGGACGGCAGCCTGTACTTCTTGCTGCTGAAGGACCGCAAGACCCGCTACGTGTGGGTGAAGCCGGTCGCCAAGAAGTCAGATGCGTTGGCGGTGTTCGTGCAGTGGCTGGCGGTGGCTGAGCGGTAGACGAAGAAGTCGGTGTTGATGCTGCGCTCTGACCGGGGAGGGGAGTTCCTCGGGAAGCAGTTCACCGACTTCATGAACGGCAAGGGGATCGTCCACGACCTGACCTGCCCATACACCCCGCAGCAGAACGGCATGGCGGAGTGGGAGATGAGGACGGTGGTGGAGTCGGTGCGGACAATGCTGCTGCACATGGGCGTGCAGCACCACTGGTGGCACCACGCTCTCCGGCAGGCCATCTGGGTCCGCAACTGCCTTGAGAGGTCGGCGCTGCCGCCGGGGATGACGCCGTACCAGCTGCTGACCGGGAAGAAGCCCGACTTGTCGCTTGCGCGGGTGTGGGGCTGCATGGCGCAGTTCTTAGTCCCCGAGCAGCAGCGTGGTGGGAAGCTGAAGCCGAAGGCCAGGTGGGGCCCGCACCTTGGCGTGTCAGCGGCAAGCAAGGGCTGGGAGCTCCTCGACGTCGACACCGACCGGGTGGTCACCACGTCGGACGTGGTGTTCTACGAGGAGATGTCTCTGGCCGAGTGGAAGACGGAGCATGGGCCTGTGTCCGGCCGCTCGTCGTCCACCCCGCCCTCTGACACCTCGTCAACAACGCTGCCGCTGCTTGCCGAGGTCGGTGAGCTTGCTACTGAGAACGTCGAGGACGTCCGCCCTCCTACCCCTCCCCCTCCGACCCCTGCCCCTCCCCTCGTGGCCGACCTGCATGGGCTGACCTTGGTGTCGGCCTCCGGCGATGAGGGGAGTAGTGGGACGTCGCCTTCGGCCAAGTGCATCGCCGGTGGCTGACGTGACGAGCGGCAGGTCGACATGGGATTGCAGTCGACGTCGACAGGGGAGGAGCAGGTCGAGAAGCAGGTCGAGGAGCAGCGGCCGACAAAGGAGCAGGCAGCCGTGAAGCCGACTACGGAGCAGTTGGGGACCGGGCAGCCGGCAGGGGAGCCGATAACAGGGGAGAAGTCGGCTGGGACGCCGACCACAGGGGAGAAGTCGGCAGGGACGCCAGCTGCAATGTAGCAGAACGCCAAGGGCAGCGACGGCAAAGATGGAGGGGACGCCGAGGAGGTCCAACCAGGACCACGACATTCAGGCCGACTTCGGAGGCCGCCTGACTTCTTCGTCCCCGCGGCGTTCACCACGGTGTGTTGGTCGAAGAACCGGTGTACGGGCTGAAGCAGCCGCCGCTGTTGTGGTACTTGGCGCTCAACAATGTGTTGGTCGGCGCCGGATGTAAGAAGAGCCAGGTCGACGAGGCTCTCTACTTCAAGGTCGGAAAGGACGGAGTGGCCTGCTGGGTGCTGGTCTACGTCGACGACCTGCTTGCCGCTAGCAGCAGCGCCGCGATGCTGAAGGAGCTGAAGGAGCTCCTTCAAGCCGCCTTCGAGCTGCGCGAGATCTCGCAGGTGCAGTAGTACCTCGGGCTGGAGATCGTGCGCGACATGTCGGCGGGGAAGCTGTGGCTGCACCAGCAGGGCTACGGCGACAAACTGCGTAGGCGCTTCATCAACGAGGAGCAGACCGGGCGCACCCGGAAGACACCGGTCTCGGTCGACGCCTACACCGAGCTCACCTTCAACGACGAGGAGGCGCGGGAACGGCAGGAGGAGGAGTACCGGCAGATGGTCGGCTCGCTGCAGTTCGCGGCGACGACGACGAGGCCGGACATCACCTTCGCTTGCAGCAAGCCGGGGAGTGGCCTCACGGTGAGGAGCGACCAGCACCGGCGCGAGGTCGACCGTTGCCTTGCCTACCTCGCCAACACACGTGACACCGCCCTGGAGTTCGACGGTGGACCTAAGTCGCCGGAGCTGGTCGGCTACGTGGACGCCGATGACGCCGGTGACAAGCAGAACAGGATGAGCACGGGTGGCTACGTGTTCGTCTACGGTGGGGCCGCGGTCTCGTGGTCGAGCCAACACATCAAGTGCGCGACGCTGTCGTCGACGGAGTCGGAGTATGTTGCGGCCACTGAAGCTGGCAAGGAGGGACGCCGCCTTCGCTTCCTTCTTGCAGAGTTCCGGCAGCTGGACGCCGGGAAGCCGACTGTCCTGCGAGTGGACAACATGTCAGCTATCACAGTCGCCGAGGGCATGGGGTTGACGGGCAACCTCAAGCACATGGAGCGGCGACAGGCCTGGCTGCAGCACATGGTGAAGCGCGGGAAGTTCTCTCTGCAGTACATCCCGACCGCTGAGCAGCCAGCCGACTTCCTGACAAAGGCGCTGCACTATCCGGCCTTCAACCGGTGCTCCGTCACAATCGGCCAGGTGCGCTTGGCCGACGTGGGCGACGGCGACAACGACGTGCAGCAGTAGGTGCCATGCCCTCTTGCATGGCTGGTGCGGTGGAAGACGTGCTGTGTGTTGGGTGCACGTCGACGAGCTTTTCTCCGAGGATTACTGCCGTGTGGGCTAGAGGCCCAAGCGTGGACGCGGCAGGGGAGTGTTAACGGGAGTTGTGTGTTGGCCCCGTCCTCGCTTGGGCGGAGCCGACACCGTGGTCGGGTGTGAGGGGAGCAGCCGACCTGAAGCAGTGGGCGAGCTGGTTTACGAGGAGGTCGACCTGCACGGGGACCACTGCACGGGCGCCGACTTCAGGGTGGCGCCGACTTCAGAGAGGTCGACTTGGGAGTCGACCTGCGGAGGACGTCAACTTGGGGAAGCCAACTTGGGCGGTCGGCTAACGGACTGCTGGTCGACCTGGTGGTTGGTCGACCAGGCCTGCTGGTCGACCTATTGGTGGTCGCCTGGACCTGGTGGTCGACGAGGGAGAGGCCGACGTCGACCGCGACTCAGGACGCCGAGCAGTTGGGCGTCGAGTAGCGGGGCGTCACGGCCGATGTGGGTGGTCGGCCGACAACTGTGCTGGTCGACGAGGAGCTGGTCGACCAGAAGGGACGTCGACCTGGAGGAGGTCGACCGAGGGGCGTGGTCGTCCTGGTGAGGTCGACATGAAGGTGGTCGTCGACTTGGGAGGTCGACGGGCACGTACGGGAGCTGCTGGTCGACGTGGTTGCCCGGTCGACCAGGTTACCTGGGTGACGAGGCTCTGCGGAGGAGTGCGACGGTCGCCTAGGCGAAGTTGGCGAGCCTGACCTCGGTGGTGGTATCCCGAGGTCGCCGTGGCGGATCAGAGGCAGTCGTCAGCTCGAGGTTGGCGTGGAGCGTGCGCTGTGCAGGTGATAAGATTCTGCACGCCAATCATCTTTGCGCACCTGCGAAGCGGGTGCACTGCTGTCCTGCGTGAGCAACGCTGGCACGCCGTCAACCTGCGACGTTGGCATGCCGTCGATCTTGCCTTGCTGGAGCGTGGTCGATCAAGTCGTGCTGGAACGCGGTTGACCAAGCTGCGTTGGCAGTTGACCGACCTGAATGCTTGCTCTGATGTAGTCTTGCTATGCCAACTCCATTGTACCATTGTTCTGAACTTTTCCTAGTGGAACTCTTACCAACTTTCCCCGTGAACTAGCAAGTAGTGTGCGCACAAGGAAAACGACTAAGGACTAACGAACGCAGAGATCACACGAGCACCCGTGCCTAGCCCGTAGTCTAGCTCCCATTGTAGCAGTTATCTCCGCAGAAAGCCATCAAGCAATGAGCGTAGATGGCTCAAGCTATGCACGTGGAGTTGCTGGACTCCCTCTCCCTGAAGAAGACCGCCGCGTCAACTCCGAGAGGTCATTCACGTTTGACAATCGTCAAGCTTCAGCTCCTGCACAAGACATTCAACAACGCGCACATTCAGATACAATTGCAACAATGCAGACAAAATTTGTTCTGACCTCAAAGCTGAAGACATCAGTTCCTTTCAACGGAAATGACTTTTACATTTGGAGCTTCGAGTTTGAGCTCCTCGCGACAACTGCACAAATCTAGATGTACTACGACGAGAGCTTACCGTTTCCAACAGAAGGAACCATCCAAGAGAAGAACCAGTATTACCACGAATCTCTTCTCGCGTACACCACTCTGCTCTGGAATCTCTCCCCCGAAGAACAGCTCGGCATTCGCTCCTACAAATCAGAGTGGGCGCCCGCGTACGCTTCTTGGGAGCACCTGCGCAACTCATACATGGTAACAGACCCAGTTACTAGGAGTCGCCTGCTCAGCCAGCTCACATCGGTCAAAATGCATCAAGGGGAGAAAGCGGAACCATATATCAACCGATGCCGCAATCTGCGCGACCACATCAAGAAGTGCGGCGGATCCGTTCCTGACGACATGTTCGTCTCAATGGTTCTTTCTGGTCTTGGTCCCGACTGGCGTCAATGCCAATCCTTGCTCTGCGCTCGAGCAACTGTTTCCGAATCAGCTCTGTGCGCCATGCTCCTCTCCAAACAAAAGGAGATCGACCTGTACAACGAGAAGAACACAAAGCGGGAAAAATTAGTCCTCTACGTCGGAGCACCTGAAGAAGAGCAGCACGGAAAGAAGGGGACTTTCTGCAAATACTGCAAGAAGCCCGGTCACACCATCGACCGGTGCTACAAGCAAAAGGCCGCCGACGAAAGGCGCAACAACCCTTCCAACCATCAGTCTTCCAACCATCAGTTATCCGCTCCCTCGACCTCCGCCACAACAACCACAATCTCGCCTCCCTCTATCGCAAGCACCTCACAAACACCTGCGCGCATTACGACCAAGGACAAGGGCAAGGGGACAATTATGAGCTGCATGGCTCGTCACAACAGAGGATACCGATACTATGATCGAGTAACATTCGCGTTCTACGATCCCACCAATCCTGTCTCACCAAGACAGGACACCGATCCCACTGCCACTTCCTGGACCAACTCACCACAAAGGCACCCACCTAACTTCGAGCTGCCGCCACCTACACCAGAATCGCCTCCCAGCATAGCGGCGAACCGGTACTTCGCTCTCTCGACATACACCGGAGAAAGAGATCGCGTGGTCACGCCTAAAATCGCTAACATCGCGAGGCAGAGCCGCGAGAACATCAACACCTGGTACCTGGACAATTGCTGCGGACAGCACATGGTGGGATCGCCAACTTTCATCAGCAACTCAAGACGCATGCGTCGACCCTGCGAAATCACAGTGGCAAACGATGGCACACTTAAGGCATACGACATCGGTGAGATCTTCCTCGAAGCTGACAACACGCATTTCACGATCCACATTGGTGACATGCTCGTCGCTCCAGATCTGCGGTACAACCTACTTTCTTCGGCTCAACTCATGCGATGCGGAGTTGACATTCGAAGCAACCACAAAGACAAGACCTTCGAACTCTTCTACATCAACACTTACATCGGCAAGGCCGTGGATAACGACGGGATCTTCGTGCTGCAGTTCTCAACTCAAGACACCTCAAGAGATTCTCACCGCACATTGCTGTTGAAGACAACCACTGCAGAAGCTCCAACTTGGTTGCATCCCACAGAGATGGACCTCAAGCGACCCACCTCGGACGGCCTCCTGCAACTACGCACCGTCCCGACAGCCTGGACCTCCAACCTAGCTGAGACCGGACCTGCATCGATGGAAGAAGACAGCGAGACGTCAGCATCTGCGGAACAATCCGCCAAAGGAAAAGAGAAGGTCGGAACCGAACCAGTTAGTCCTGACCTTGCACTCGGTCCCCTGGGAGAAGTTTTAACACAAGAGGAAGCAGCTGCAGGAGACCAGGGCACCATTTCGGCAACAGAAGTAAGCGGTGCCGCCGAAGGTGGCTGGAGTACAGAAGGTGGCTGGGGCGCAGGAGGCGGATGGGGCGAAGGAGGCGGCTGGGGCGCCTCTACAGGCGAAGGGGAATTGGGGCAGGCGGTCCCTCCATATCCCGAAGCTCCGGGACTCCCTCCAGCCGAAACAGCAAAAATCGATCCCTACTGGGCAACACGAGGCACCAGCTGCGGTGGCCCTCCATTTCCGGACCAGTACGCCCCGGAACCAATGGAAGAAGGGTCAAAGGAAGAAGTAACTTGCGAATTTTTTGGAGAAGCAGCGGAATTACCATCACCTACTGAAGAGGCGCCACCGCCAGAACAAGGACCACAAGAAATTGAGGTCATCGGGGCCGAGTTCAGCTACTACCGCATTCCCATGAAGGGACCCCCATTCCGCGACTGGCCCAATCAGTGTCTGCTTGTTACCGGAGATCAAGTCGATGCCGGTGACACCGAGGACATCATTGGTATTCCACACGCGCTTCTAGAACAAAAGGCAATTCGCGCGTTCGCCACCGACGCCGACGACACCGCCGACGCGGGACCTGAAGGGGAGGCAAACGACGAAGCAGCAAGACAGAATTATTATCAGAAAACAGTGGGCTACCGCGCGGAACCAGAAATCTGGCATCAGCGGCTCAGACATCATTCTCACACCCCACTCTAAAACTCCCTAAAGGCTGGGGTTCTCGACAACGAAGGACTCCTCACCGCAAACTCCGATGATCCGTCCTG
Source organism: Closterium sp. NIES-65 (assembly GCA_948144175.1). Lineage (NCBI taxonomy): Eukaryota > Viridiplantae > Streptophyta > Zygnematophyceae > Desmidiales > Closteriaceae > Closterium > Closterium sp. NIES-65. The sequence continues at coordinate 1,065,744 of CANXME010000741.1, forward strand.
CCCATGTGCCCTACCGCGTCGCTCGCCCACAAGCCCTTCCCCGACCTACCGCCCGGTTACGAACGCTACAAGCCGCTCGACAAGGTCTACAGCGACTTCATGTGCCTGACGAAAGAAGGACTTGACGGCGAATACTAGATGCTCACCTTCATCGACGCGAGCACTCGCTACGTCTGGGCTGTCAACAACGACTGCAAGTCGCTCGCCTTCGAATGCTTTATCGCGTGGATGAAGCGAGCTGAGCGTCAATCAGGACTTAAACTAAAAAGCTGGCAAACGGACGGAGCTCTGGAGTTCTTCTCAGACGAGTTTAAGGAGCTCTTCCGGAAGAAAGGGATTGAACACCTGGTGTTCCTGCCCTACGCTCACGAGCAGCAAGGAGTAGCAGAACGGACAAACAGAAGCCTCGCCACCAGGATGCGGGCTCTGATGAAGCAGTCGGCCATCCCAACACATTACTGGCCGTTCGCCATGAACCATGCAGTCCGACTGCACAACTTCTTGTCCTCTCGAAGTCTTGAGAACAACAACTCCCCATACAGAGCATGGACGGGCAGAAAAGCAGACACACGCCTGCTTCGGGTTTTTGGGTGCATGGTACAGTACAGGCCACATATAGCACGGACCGGAAAATTTACTGACCGAGCTCGCTGGGGCATCCACCTCGGGATCGAAAAGGAATACAAGGCGTGGATCGTGCTGGACTACGCGACACACGAAGTGACGAAATCACGTGAATGCATCTTCTACGCTGTTCAACGAACACAGCGCAGCTGACACAGCACCACAAAGGGTTTTCGAGGAACACCGCAGCTTCGCAACTCCATATGATGAAGTTGACCTGGCGGAAGATAAGGATGCAGCAAACGTCACTCAGTTTGACAGCGCACCCAACATCCGCCTTACAAGCCCATTCCAAACCCCAACCTTCATTCCGCTACACCAAACTGATCCCAATGATACAACTTGCAACACCCATGACTTCGACAACGCCGCCCGCCACTCACCAAATGCCATGTTACTACAGCCCAATACCTCGCAAGACACCATCCGCCCTGGCAACGAAAGCGACGACGACGTGGTCGAAGTAACCAGCTTCCACGACTACGATCACCTGCACTACGAAAAGACCAACGAAACTGGTCTCCGCATCCTTGGGCTCGCCGTCGCTGTTTGCCACTCCTCCCCCAAGGAACCCACCACTGTTCGCTAGGCTCTCTCCGGCCCCGACAGTGAGAAATGGAAGGCAGCCATGGCCAAGGAAATCGCGTCGCTCAAGAACCGTGGCACTTGGAAGCTCGTTCCCCGGACATCTACGAAGGGGAGGAAAATTCTCAGCGGAAAATGGGTGTTCTGCATCAAAATGCTGGCAGACGGCTCCATCGACATATACAAGGCGCGATGGGTGGTCCGCGGCTTTGAGCAAACACACATGGTGGATTTCGATCTCACCTACGCACCAGTCGGACGGCACACCTCAGTGCGGATTCTCATCTGCATCGCAGCCGTCAAGCAGCGCCCACTCCGACAAATCGACGTCGGCAGCGCATTCTTGTACGCTCCGGTCGACGCACTCATCTTTGTCGAGCAGCCGCACACCTTCGAAGAGAACGACGGTGCTATCTGTCTGCTTCAGAAATCTCTTTACGGGATTAAGCAAGCGCCTCGCCTGTGGCAGCAGTACCTCCACACGGTGCTAACAAACCTCGGCTTCCAACAGCTACCCCACGACCTCGGAATGTACAGGAAGCAATCGCACGGCAAATTCATTCTCCTCGTCGCCTACGTCGACGACCTCCTCTACACCGGCGACGACACGGCGCTGCTGGATCAATTCGAGGCAAACATCAAAGAACAGCTGGAAGTCACCGTCAACCACAATGTCACTCAATTCCTGGGACTCAACATCACCCAGTCTGCCTCCTCCATTCATTTCTCTGCCGCCAAGTACGCCGAGACACTCGCGAAGAAATTCGGCATTGCACCCATGAATCTATCCACCCCCTTTCGCACTCCTCCTCCTAACCACGAACCAGACACCTCACCCCTCTCTAACGAGGATCATCGGCTCTATCAGCAGCAGCTCGGGTGCCTCCTGTTCGCCGCCGTCATGTGCCGGCCCGATCTCTCCTACGTCGCAAGCCAGCTCGCTCAGTACATGAAGCGACCTGAAGGGGAGAATATGCAGGATCTGCGCCGAGCACTTCAATACTTCATCTCTACTCCTGACGTTGGTCTCACCTACAAAGCTAACTTAACGGCTATTCTGCAGCGGCACGGCTACGTAGATGCTGACCATGCGGGAGATGCTGACAACAGACGCTCCCGCACAGGATTCATTTTTCAACATCAACCTGCTGGGCTCATCTCGTGGAACTCTCAGAAGCAGGAGCTCATCGCCCTTTCGTCAGCCGAAGCAGAATTCATCGCCGCCAGCGCAGCTGTTCGCAAAGGATTGTACCAGATGGAACTTCTGCAGGAAGCAAAAGTGACGATGAACGGGCACTTCACGTTACTCTGCGACAACCAGAGCGCGATCAAGATCGCGAACAAGCCCGGCTTCGTGAACCGCACGAAGCACATCGCCCTTCGCTACTTCTTCGTCAAAGACGAAATCGACAAGGGCAAAGTCAAGCTCACATCCTGCCTGACTGATGACATGGTAGCCGACTTCCTGACAAAGAAACGACCACGTCAACAGTTCCAGCACTGCGCCAACCTTTGCGGGATCACCAAGAAGTCCCACGTGGCCCACCTTCAGGAATGAAGGGGAGTGTTGGAATAAGCGAAAGGTTATTATAAACATTCTTGAAGTTTTCCACTCTCGCATCACTCCACAAACGAAGTATGCGACTGTACTAGTACCGCAATATCTCATATAGACCACGCGGAAGGCTAAGGGTCACTCGAAGGTCAACGGTCGAAGCACTCAACAGGCGTGACCCTTGACTACCCGGTAACCGCACGAGGCAGTTACAAAGTGCAACATGGTAACTGTCCAGAATGGCAATAGTCGTGGGTTACTGTAGCAATGCAATTCAGTTAATAAGGGAATGTACCCCTCAGAGTACATGGCTAGCCAGGAACGCTATTTATAGCCTTGTACTCCTATCTTATAATCATCTTGTTCTCCTTCAATTAATTAACAAGGTCATTACTGAGACTTCACAAGTTCTCTTTACACTTGACAACTTTATCGGATCTGTCAGAACATATATAGCTTATGCTTTTGTGTAGGCTATAGTGGGGTATCCCATAAGGGGTACAACCCAATTAGGGTTAGTACTTGTACTCACTTCATTCATAGTTCATTCATTCGCGTTTCTTCTCATGGTATCGAGCAGGTTCCCTCGTGGGAACTGTTCCTAGGGCCCACCAAAATCGAACTTTTTTTTTCCTACCCGGAGCGCGCCTCGCTTAGGCCCCCTTCGGCCTCGTCGCGTCGCCCCTAGCGACCTTCCTTGCCGCCCTTTAGCGGCTGCCCGTCCCGGCCCGTCGACGCCCGTGCGCCGCCCGTCCCGGCCCCACGCAGCCCGTGCGCCGCCCGTCCCGGCCCCGCACCGCTGCCCCGGCCCTTCGCCGCCCGTGTGCCGCCCGTCCCGGCCCTGCGCCGCTGCCCCGGCTCGTCGCCGCCCGTGCGCCGCCCGTCCCGGCCCCACGCCGCCCGTGCGCCGCCCGTCCCGGCCCCACGCCGCCGTCCCGGCCCCACGCCGCCCGTGCGCCGCCCGTCTCGGCCCCACGCCGCCCGTGCGCCGCCCGTCCCGGCCCCACGCCGCCCGTGCGCCGCCCGACAGGGCCCCGCGCTGCTGCCCCGGCCTGTCGACGCCTGTGCGCCGCCCGTCCCGGCCCCACGCCGCCCGTGCGCCGCCCGTCCTGGCCCCACGCCGCTCGTGCGCCGCTCGTCCCGGCCCCGCGCAGCTGCCCCGGCCCGTCGCCGCCCGTGCGCCGCCCGTCCCGGCCCCGCGCCGCTGTCCAGGCCCGTCGCCGCCCGTGCGGTGCCCGCCCCGGCCCCACGCCGCCTGTCCCGGCTCTTCGCCGCCCGTGCGCCTCCTGTCCCGGCCCGTCGCCGCCCTTTACGGCTTCACGGGCCGCCCCTCCCCGCGGCTCTGCCGCCTTACCTGCGGCCCGCCGCCCTAACAGCGGCCCCGACACCCTACCTGCGGCCCCGCCACCTCGCTCTCGGCCCCGTCACCTGCTGCATCGTCGCGCCGCCCTACAGCGGTGCAGCTGAGCCGCCCAGCAGCCGAGCCGCCCAGCAGCCGAGCCGCCCAGCAGCCGAGCCGCCCAGCAGCCGAGCCGCCCAGCAGCCGAGCCGCCCAGCAGCCGAGCTGCCCAGCCGCCGAGCCGCCCAGCAGCAGAGCAGCCGAGCCGCCGAGCAGCCCAGCAGCCGAGCCGCCGAGCGTCCGAGCCGCCCTTCTTCCAAGCCGCCCGACCTGCCTAGTCTGGTGAGCACAGCCCCTTTGTCACTACACTGCCCCCCACACTACTGTTTGCACTGCTGGTCGTCTAGGGTCATGGCTACTGCTAGTGTCCTCGCCTTTGACGCTGAGGGTAGGGCCATTGACTTTGAGGTCTGGGTAGATGACCTGCAGCTGTTCTTACAGTGTGATAGGGCAGACGGCCTCTCTCTCTTTTACCTCACCTCTGGCGCTGCCCCTGCCCCTGCTGCTGATGTTGACGCCACTGTTCGCTCCCAGTGGGCCACGCGCGACGCTACTGCACGTCTTGCTGTGCGTCGCCACCTCCCTACCTCTGAGCGTGCGCACTTTAGTCAGTACAAGAGTGCTCAGACCTTGTACGACGCTGTAGTTGCGCGCTACTCCTCCCCTGCCACTGCTGCACTAAGCCGTCTCATGCTACCGTACCTCTTCCCTGACCTTGCTGCCTTTCCCACAGTCGCTGACCTCATTACGCACCTCCGCACTAGTGACGCTCGCTACCGCGCTGCGCTACCTGCTGACTTCTGCGCCAAGAACCCCCCCCCCCATGTACATCACCCTCTACTACATAGTCACTCGTCTCCCTGACTCCCTTCGCGTAGTCAGGGACCACTTCCTCTCAGTCTGTCCCACCACTCTCACTGTAGACCTCCTCGAGAAGTCCCTCCTAGCGGCCGAGAAGGGCATAGTCGCTGTAGGGGCCTCTCGTGGTGACCCGCGCACCCCCATTTTTGAGGGGTGTTCCCCCTCCCCCCTTCTGCGCTCTGTTGCCTCTGCTGCTGCGGCCGACCTCCTTGGTCTTGAGTCGGTCGGTGCGGCGTCTTCCCCTAGCAGGAGACGCCGCCCTGGCAAGGGCAAGGGGGGCAAGGGCACTGGAGGAGCAAGCGGGGGCGGTGGAGGTGGAGGTGGCGGCAGTGGGGGGGGGTGGGGGTGGCGGTGGGGGTGGAGGTGGGGGTGGAGGGGTCGATGGCGGCAGTGGCGGCGGAGGTGGCGGCGGTGGCGGCGTTGGAGGCAGCGGTGGCGGAGGTGGCGGCGGTGGAGGCGGTGGAGGAGGCGGCAGCAGTAGCGGAGGCGGCGGAGGCGGCGGAGGCGGCGGGGGTGGCGGTGGAGCTGGTCGCGGGTCTTCGCAGAGGAGTGGCTCCGGTGGTGCCACGCGCCAGCAGCAGCAGCGCGGTCGTGAGGGCGTGTCCCCTCAGCAACTCCGTGAGTGGTACACGCAGCGTCAGCGTGGTGGGGGCTTTGGTCCCTGCACCTACGTCCTTCGCACCGGCGACCGCGCGGGTGAGCAGTGTGGGGGTGCCCACACCGCCCAGCGCTGCTTTGGCCGCCTGACGGACGCTTGGCATCAGCAGTTCCCGGAGGCCAGTGAGATCCCCCGCTGGGGAGAGCTGTCTAGGGCAGGCGTAGCTATCTTTGATCTTGACTTTGTTGCTATCCTTGCTGCAATGTATGATGTGACTATTAGTGATGAGGGTGACTGTTACCGGTGTTTCCCGCCCGACCCGGGCATTGGTACTGCTGCTCTAGGTGCCGGTGAGGCTGCTGCTCTAGGTGCCAGTGCGTCTGCGCCCTCAGGTACTGGTGAGTCTGCGCTCTCAGGTACTACGTCGGCTTCGGCCTCCCTCACCTTCACCCTTGACTCTGGGGCTTCTCGCTCCTTCTTTCGGGACCGCACCACACTCACGCCGCTTAGTCGGCCGGTTGCGGTGTCTCTGGCTGACCCCTCTGGGGGTCCTGTCCTGTCTCGCTTCTCTACAGTCCTCCCGTGTCCGGCGGCTCCCTCTGGCACCATGTGTGGTCTCTACCTCCCCTGGTGAGTGGTGCTGACCTACAGGATGCGGGTGTCCACCAGTTCACTCCTGCGCGCCGGCGGGTGACGCACTGCACCGAGGCTAGCACAGGCCGACACCTGGCTACGTTTACCCGTCAGCCGGGGTCGAACCTGTACACACTGACCACTGCGTCTCCTCCCGTTGCTGAGTCTGGTAGGGTAGCTGCGTCGGGTCAGGTGTCTGTGTTGGTCTGGTCTGGTCTGGTCCAGGTCTGGTCCAGGTCTGGTCTGGTCCAGCGTCCAGGTCTGGTCCACAGTCTACCCCCTGTTCGTGTCGGCTCCTGTCACACGAGACTCTCCTCTGGCACCACCACCTTGGTCACCCCTCTCTGCTTCGGCTCAGAGGCATGGCCTCCCGTCTTCTTGTGTCTGGTCTGCCCCGGTCCCTCCCTCCCCTTCCTCAGAGCCCTGGCCCTGCCTGTGTCCTTTGTGTCGAGGGGCGCCAGCGTGCTGCCCCTCACTCTTCCCAGTTTCCTCCGACAGAGGCCCTGTTGCAGACGCTTCACATGGACGTGTGGGGCCCAGCCCGCGTTCGTGGACAGGGTCACGAGCGCTACTTCCTGCTCGTTGTTGACGACTACTCGCGTTACACCACAGTCTTCCCCTTGCGCAGCAAGGGTGATGTCACTAAGGTGCTGATCGGCTGGATCCGCGCAGCTCGTCTCCAGCTCAGGCAGAGCTTTGGCTCGGACTTTCCTGTTCTGCGTCTGCACTCGGACAGAGGCGGAGAGTTCTCCTCTGGCCTTTTGCGAGCCTACTGTCGTGCACGAGGCATCTGTCATACCTTCACGCTTCCGGACTCACCGCAGCAAAATGAGATTGCTGAGCGCCGCATTGGCATGGTCATGGACGTCGCCCGTACGTCTATGATGCATGAGGCTGCCCCCCATTTTCTGTGGCCGTTTGCGGTCAGGTACGCGGCGCATCAGATCAGCCTTCACCCCAGGGTCTCCAGGCCGGAGACCTCCCCAGCCCTGCTGTGGACGGGGAAGGTTGGCGATGCGTCGGCGTTCCGGGTCTGGGGATCTCGGGCGTTTGTCCACGACTTGTCTGCGGACAAACTGTCCCCTCGCGCTGCTCCTTGCGTCTTCCTGGGGTTCCCCCCCGACGCGAGTGGGTGGCAGTTCTACTACCCCACCTCTCGTCGTGTTCTGTCCTCCCAGGACGTCACGTTCGACGAGTCGGTCCCCTACTACCGCCTCTTCCCCTACCACACTCCGTCGCTCCCCCCCACCCCCACTCTTCCTTGTACAAGGTCCCCCCCCGGTAGACCCCCTCCCCCCTCAGGGTCTTGCCCCTTCAGGTGTGTCCCAGGTAGACGCTGTCGAGCCTGTCGAGGTCACTGGTGACTCTGGTGCTGCTGAGGGTGCTGAGCTTGGGGGTGCTGAGACTGGGGGTGCTGAGCCTAGGGGTGCTCAGCCTGGGGGTGCTAAGCCTGGGGGTGCTGGGCCTTGGAGTGCTACGCGTGGGGGTGCTTTGCCTGGGGGTGCTGGGCCTAGGGATGCTGAGCGTGGAGGTGCTGAGCCTGGGGGTGCTGAGCCTGGGGGTGCTTTGCTTGGGGGTGCTGGGCCTGGGGGTGCTGAGCCTGGAGGTGCTCCGCCTGGAGGTTCTCCGGGTGCTTCGTCTCGCCGGGAGCCACTCTCTCCACAGGAGCTGCGATAGTGGTTTGCCCGGCGCTGGAGCCGTGCTGCTGGTGCTGGAGGTTCTTCAGCTACTGAGGGTGCTGCTGTCGCGGGTCCCGGAGGTGCTCGTACTGGGAGTACTGGAGCTGCTGGGCCTGCAGGTTCGACTGGAGCTGGTGCTGATGAGGGTGTTGGCGCTGAGACTACCACTGGTGGTCCTGCTGGGGGTGCTCCTGGTGCTGCTAGAGGTTCTGGAGGTGCTGGAGGTGCTGCTGGAGCGGGTGCTCCTGCTGGGGGTACTAGTGCTGTCCCTGCTGTTTCTGGCGTCGCCACGCAGCCTCGACCGTACTTCGTTCCACTCCAGCAGCAGGTTCTTGGTCTTCCACCTTCTACTGGTCCTCCCCCTGCCTTCGAGGGTCCACATCTTGTCCCGTCACACTCACAGCTACATCCTGCCTCCCCTTTGCCTGCTCCTTCTCCCTACGCTGGTCCTACTGGAGGTCTTACCGAGCGTCGTGAGCCTGCGTCTCGTCCTGCATCACCTGTTTGTACTGCTCGCGCTAGTGGTCGCGGTTCGCGTCAGCGTCCTCCTCCTATCCCTGGCACGCACCGGATGTCTCTGCATCCGTCTACTGCTCCTCTGCGTGCCCCTTTGCCTTCTCCTCCTGTGTCCTCTCTTCCTGCTCTTGCCGACCCGGAGTCGGACTCTCTTCGTGCTGCCAGTCCTACTGTCACGCGTCTCCTTGCTACTGTCGTCACTGACCCTTCTTTCGAGTCTATTGCTGCGTCTGCCCTAGTTGTTGAGCTCGTCGACTTTGCTGCTCGCTGTCGCCTAGACTACGCTGCTAGTCTTGTCGCTGAGTCTGAGTCTGTCTGTCCTCCGTCCGTCGGGGGTGAGTGTGCCCTTGGCACGGACGTCCTAGAGGACAGGCAGGAGGAGTTCCAGTGCTTGGCCGCTGCTTCACCTCATCTCGTGTCCGTACTGCTTACCCCTGAGGGAGACCCGGATGCACTTGACATACCGACTCCGCGCTCTTACGCGGAGGCGATAGAGGGTCCCTACTCCTCTCAGTGGCAGGCAGCTATGGATGCAGAGATGGCATCCTGGAAGTCCACAGGCACCTACGTTGACGCTGTCCCCCCTCCTGGGGCGAACATCGTCAGTGGCATGTGGATCTTCAGGGTGAAGCGGCCGTCGGGTTCTCCGCCTGTCTTCAAGGCGCGTTACGTGGCTCGTGGCTTCAGTCAGCGGCAGGGAGTTGACTACTTTCAGACCTTCTCCCCCACCCCGAAGATGACCACTCTTCGGGTACTGCTGCACGTTGCTGCTCACCGTGACTACGAGCTACACTCTCTCGACTTCAGCACTGCTTTCTTGCAAGGCAGCCTTAACGAGGAGATCTGGCTGCGCCGCCCACCTGGCTTCAGTGGGTGTGTCCCTCCTGGTACCCAGTGGAGTCTCCGGCGTCCAGTCTACGGTCTCCGCCAGGCGCCACGTGAGTTGCACGACACACTGAGGACTACACTTGCGGCCCTTGGGTTTGCTCCTTCTACTGCCGACCCGTCGCTGTTTCTGCGCACCGACACCTCTCTGCCGCCGTTCTACATCCTCATGTACGTCGACGACTTGGTCTTTGCCACAGGTGACACTGCTGGACTCGCCTACGTGAAGTCCGAGCTGCAGAAGAGACACACGTGCACTGACCTTGGAGAACTGCGCAGCTACCTTGGCTTGCAGATCACCCGGGACAGAGCACGCCGCACCATTACCCTGACTCAGTCACACATGGTGCAGCAGGTCCTTCAGCGCTTTGGCTTCACGTACTCCTCGCCTCAGGCCACTCCTCTGCCTACTCGCCACTCGCTTTCAGCTCTGCCTTCGGATGAGTCCGTAGAGTCGAGTGGCCCGTATGCAGAGCTTGTTGGTTGCCTCATGTACCTGATGACCTGCACACGACCTGACCTTGCATACCCTCTTAGCATTGTTGCACGCTATGTTGCTCCTGGGAGACACCGACCAGAGCACATGGCTGCAGCGAAGAGGGTGTTGCGCTACTTGTGCAGTACGTCAGGCATGGGGCTAGTGCTTGGAGGGCGGAGTCCAGTGGTCCTCACTGGGCACGCGGACGGTTCTTGGGCTAACGACCAGGCTACGCAGCGGTCGTCACAGGGTTACACCTTCAGCCTTGGTTCCGGCTCTGTTTCGTGGCGGGCTACTCGCTCATCTTCTGCTCTCGGCTCCTGTTGTGAGGCTGAGATCTACGCAGGGGCCATGGCTGCTCAGAAGCTTCGCTGGCTCACCTACCTTCTGACCGACCTTGGAGAGCCGCCTCGTTCTCCTCCAGTCCTGTACGTAGACAACAAGGCCATGCTGGCCTTGTGTCGAGAGCAGCGACTGGAGCACAGAAAAAATCACATTGCTCTTCGCTACTTCCTTGCTCGTGAGCTACAGCAGCGTGGTCAGTTGCGGCTTGCGTACGTGGCCTCTGAGGCCAACACTGCTGATGTTTTCACCAAGGCACTTGCGCCTTGTGATCATCAGCGCTTTTGTACTCAGCTTGGTCTTGTGCCTGCCTTGCCTCACTTGCTCACTTCTTGACCTTTCTTGTACTGTCATATATATATACTCTTGCTCTTGCTTGCTTAGCCTCTTATATATATATGTGCTCCTGCATGTGAACTCGCCTTCTGGCCTTGAACTTGTGCTCGGAATGTGTGGTGACTTTGTGATCCACCCTGAGCTTTGCTTTGCTTTGCTTGACTGGTCTTGTGACCCCTTGTTCTCCCCCACTTTGCCTATGGGGATGTGTCAGAACATATATAGCTTATGCTTTTGTGTAGGCTATAGTGGGGTATCCCATAGGGGGTACAACCCAATTAGGGCTAGTACTTGTACTCACTTCATTCATAGTTCATTCATTCTCGTTTCTTCTCACCATCCACTACAATCCTTCAGTTATATCAGCAGCGCTAAGTGGTAACAGGGCACTACGGATAACGTGGTACCAACGGATGAGCGTCTTAAAGTATAGGCATGAGTGAAGTTGGACTGTCGAGAGAATTGGTACAAAGGAAAAACCTAAGGGGTTGTACCCCATAGTGAGTACCCCACTAAGCCTACCATAACTATAAACATAGATATATGTTTGACACACCCCCATTGGCCAAATGGGGGAGAACAGAGGGTCACAAGACCAGTCAGGAAATGCAAAGCAAGCTCAGGGTGGATCACAACGTCTCCATGCAGTCCGAGCACAAGCAAAAGGCCAGTTCACAACAACAACACAGTGATCTCCACCCACCAGAGCAAGCAAGCAGGTATATATATATAAATCACAGTACAAGCAAAGCCTATAGCAAGTGGGGAAGTGTGGGTACAAGGCCTAACAATGTACAGAAACGCTGATGATCACGAGGCGGAAGTGCATTGGTGAATATATCAGCAGTGTTGGCCCAAGTGGCCACTTAAGCAAGATGAAGCTGGCCACGCTGCTGTGACTCTCGAGCAAGGAAGTAACGAAGAGCAATGTGCTTCGCTCTGTGCTCTAGTCTGTGCTCCTGACACAAGGCAATGGCGGCCTTGTTGTCGACGTACAGCACTGGAGGAGAACGAGGCCGCTCTCCCAAGTCGGTCAGCAGGTAAGTGAGCCAGCGTAGCTCCTGTGCAGCCATGGCTGTGGCGTAGATCTCAGCCCCACAACTGGAGCCGAGAACTGAAGACGAGCGTGTAAAACGCTAGGAAACAGAACCAGAGCTAAGGCTGAAGGTGTAACCCTGTGACGACCGCTGCGTAGCCTGGTCGTCAACCCAAGAGGCGTCCGAGTGACTAGTCAGGACAACGTCACCCCGCCCTCCAAGCACGAGCCCCATGCCCGATGTACTGCACAAGTAGCGTAGTACCCTCTTAGCAGCATCCATGTGCACCTTTCGGTGACGACCAGGAGCCACGTAGCGAGCCAGAAGGCCAAGAGGGTACGCAAGGTCAGGACGAGTGCAGGTCGTCAGGTACATGGGGCAGCCCTCTAGCTCTGGAAAAGGACCACTCGGCTCTACGGACTCGTCCGAAGGTGGAGCTGAGAGCGAGTGACCTGTAGCCAAAGGAGTGGCCTATGCGGAGGACCAGGTGAAGCCGAAGCATTGAAGGACCTGCTGTACCATGTGTGACTGAGTCAGTGTGATGGTGCGCCGTGCTCTGTCCCGGGTGACCTGCAAGCCAAGGTAGCTGCGCAACTCACCCAGGTCTGTGCACGTGTGCCTCTTCTGCAGCTCCGAGTTCACCAGGGCGAGAGCCTCAGTGTCAGCAGTGGCAAAGACCAAGTCGTCGACGTACACGAGGATGTAGAACGGCGGCAGCGAACTGTCGGTGTGCAGAAACAGCGACGGGGCAAACCCAACAGCCGCAAGAGTCGTCCTCAGTGTGTCGTGCCACTCACGTGGCGCATGGCGGGGACCGTAGACTGGCCGTCGGAGGCTCCACTGGGTACCAGGAGGGAACGACCCAGTGAAGCCAGGTGGACGGCGCAGCTAGATCTCCTCGTGCAGGCTGCCATGTAAGAAAGATGTGCTGAAGTCAAGAGAGTGAAGCTCGTAGTCACGCTGAGCGGCAACGTGCAGCAGCACCCGAAGAGTAGTCATGTTTGGGGTGGGGGAGAAGGTTTGGAAGAAGTCAACTCCCTCTCGCTGACTGAAGCCTCGAGCAACGTAACGAGCCTTGAAGACAGACGGAGAGCCTGGCGGCCGCTTCACCCTGAAAATCCACATGCCACTGACGATGTTCGCCCCAGGAGGGGGAACCTCGTCGACGTAGGTGCCTGTGGACTTCCAGGATGCCATCTCTGCGTCCATGGCTGTCTGCCACTAAGAGGAGTAGGGACCCTCGATCGCCTCAGAGTACGATCGCGGAGTCGGGATGTCTGGTGCATCCGGGTCTCCCTCAGGGGCAAGCAGCATGGCCACAAGATGAGGCGCAGCGACTGCAAGACACTCAAGGTCCTCTTGCTTGTCCTTAAGGACGTCCGTGCCAAGAGCACACTCACCTCCGACGGATGGAGGACAGACAGTCTCAGACTCAGTAACAAGACTAGCGGCGTAGTCTAGACGACAGGTAGCAGCAAAGTCAACAAGCTCAGCGACTAAGGCAGACGCAGCAGCAGACTCAAACGACGGGTCGGCGACAGCACTGGCTAGCAGACGCGTGACAGTAGGGTGCTCAGCACGAAACTGGCCAGACTCAGGGTCAGCAACGACAGGTAGAGAAGACGCAGGCGGAGACGGCAGGTGAACACGTGGCGGCGGAGAGGAAGGACGACGGACGACAAGGGAAGGGCCGGGGACAACCGGCTGACGCTAACGAGGAACATGACGACTGGAACAACCGAACTTACAGGCGAGACAGGACGTAACGCAGGCTCACGACGCTCAGCAAGGCCCCCTGTGAGCTCAGCGTAAGGAGAAGGAGCAGGCAGAGGTGAGCCAGGCTGTAACGGAAGACCAGTAGACGACGGGAGGCTAAGAACCTGGCGAAGCACGTAGTCAGGCAGTGGCAGAGACGACGGAGACGGCGAAGCAAAGAACAGGCGCGGCTGTGCAGTGCCACCAGCACCTGCAGCTCCAGCACCCTCAGCAGCTCCAGCACCTCCAGCAGCTCCAGCACCCTCAGCAGCTCCAGCACCTTCAGCAGCTCCAGCACCTCCAGCAGCTCCTGTACCCTCAGCAGCTCCAGCACCTCCAGCAGCTCTTGTACCCTCAGCAGCTCCAGCACCTCCAGCAGCTCGAGTACCCTCAGCAGCTCCAGCAGCTCCAGAACCCTCACCACCAGCCCCACCTGGTGCAGCACCCCCAGAACCGGCACCTCCAGTCCCAGGGTCTCCAACCGCAGTGCCACCAGCAGCAGCACCCTCAGACACACCACCGTCAGCCCCAGCAGCTCCAGTACCCCCAGTACGTGCACCTCCGGGACCAGCAACACCAGCACCTCTAGCAGGCAAAGGACCAGCACCACTCCCGGCTCCAGTGACGCCAGCAGAAGAACCCCCAGCAGTAGAGCCCGGAGGTGCAAAAGCGCGACGCTGACGGCGACCGTACCAGTCGTGCAGCTGCTGGGAGGTGAGAGGCACACGCGGACGAAGACGGCTACTCCAAGGAGACCGCGTAACAGCAGTCTCAGAACCCTCAGGCGACTCACCCCCAGACTCAGCACCCCCAGGCTCCGCACACGCAGGCTCAGCACCCCCAGACGCAGCACCCCCAGACGGAGCACCCCCAGACGCAGCACCCCCAGGCTCAGGACCTCCAGGCTCTATACCCTCAGGCCCCTCACGCCCAGTGCCTCTAGACTCAGCACCCCCATGCTGCGCACCCCCAAGCTCCGCACCCCCAGGGACAGCGCCACCGCCAGCAGGACCGGAGTCACCAGTGACCTCAACAGGCGCAGGGACGGGAGGGTCTACCTGAGAAACACCTGAAGGAGTAGGACCTGGCGCGGGGAGGGGGTCTACCTGGGGAGGACTTGGGGCAAGAAAGAGCGGCGGGAGAGGGCGAGGAGCAGTGCGGTAGGGGAAGAGGCGGTAAAAGGAGACAGACTCGTCAAAGGTAACGTCCTGGGACGCTAAGACACGGCGCGAGGCGGGGTCGTAAAACTGCCAGCCAGGCGCGTCAGGGACAAAGCCAAGGAAGACGCAAGGAAGGGCGCGAGGGGAGAGCTTGTCCGCGGTGGTATCGCGAACAAAGGCACGAGCACCCCAGACCCGGAAACGCAACGCGTCGCCAACCTTCCCCGTCCACGGCAGTGTGGGCGAGGTCTCCGGCAAGGAGACACGGGGCCAAATGTTGAGCTGATGCGCGGCGTACCGGACCGCAAACGGCCACATAAAATGGGGGGAAGCCGTATGGATCATGGAGGTACGAGCGACCTCCATGACCAAGCCAATGCGGCGCTCAGCAACCCCATTCTGCTGCGGAGAGGCCGGAAGCGTGAAAGTCTGGCGGATGCCGTGCTCCGCACAGAAGGCTGCCAAGAGGTCTGAGGAGAACTCACCACCTCTGTCAGAGTGCAGACGCAGGACAGGAAAGTCCGACTGGAACCGCTCGCGGAGCTGGAGACGAGTAGCGCAAATCCAGGGGATCAAAACATCAGGGACCTCCCCCTTGCGCTGCAAGGGGAAGACCGTGGTGTGGCCCGTGTAGTCGTCGACAACCAGCAGGAAGTACCGCTCGTGGCCGTGTCCACGGACGCGGGCTGGTCCCCACACGTCCAGGTGGAGAGTCTGCAGTGGAGCCTCTGTGGGAGGGAACGAGGAGAACTGAGGAGCAGCGCGTTGCCGCCCCTCGACGCAAGGAATGCAGGGCGGCGCAGGCGAGGGAGGGAGGGCAGGCAGAGACCTGGGAAGACCAGAGACCAGAAAGCGAGAGTGCATGCTACGAAGGCGAGGCAGGGAGGGGTGGCCTAGGCGGTGGTGCCACAGGAGAGTGTCGTGAGACAACCGACGACGCTGACACTGGGTAGCTGCCTGAGCAGACGCGTGCAGCTGGGGAGACAAAGGGGGGGAGCGCGACGTAGTGGTGAGGGTGTACAGACTGGACCCTGGCGCACGGGTGAACGTGGCCAGGTGGCGGCCGGTCTGGGAGCACGTGCAGATCGCCACACGCTGCCGGCCAGGGGTGAAGGTATCAACACCCGCATCCTGGAGGACAGCATTGCTCACCAAGTTCGTAGAGAACGAGGGGAGGTGGAGACAAAATAGCTCACCAGACGGGACCGCCGGACAAGGAAGCACAGTGGAAGACCGTGCAAGCACCGGGCCCCCAGAGGGGTCAGCCAGTGAGATAGGAACAGGTGCAGGGAGGGGAGTGACTGTGGTACTGTCGCGAAAGAATCAGCGCGAAGCACCAGAGTCAAGTGTAAAGGTGTGCAAGGCCTGTGCAGGTGCAGTACCAGGGGGAGCAGACTAACACGCACCTAGTGCTGCAGGGGCTATACCAGGATCCGGCGGCACACACCAGTACTAGCAGTCACCCTCAGCACTAACAGTCAATGCATACATGGCAGCAAGAATAGCCTCATAGTCAAGATCAAATATAGGTACATCACGCCTAAGCAGCTCTGCCCAGTTGGGGAACTCAGGAGCATCAGGAAACTTGACGCGCCAGGCGTCGCTAAACCGAGCGAAGCAACGCTGCTCAGTGTGAAACCCTGTGCACTGGCGACCAGCGTGGGGACCTGTGGGACCACGAATAGTGTAGGGGCAGTGACCAGGACCCCCAGAAACCCCACGCCCAGCATACCAATCAAGAAGCTGCTGGGAAGTGGGGGTCTGGCGCTGACGCTGACGCTGCTGCTGCTGCTGCTGCTGCCCCTGACCACCACTGCCACTACCGCTCCCTCCTCCCCCACCACCGCCGCTGCCACCTCCACTGCTCCCAGTGCCTCCGCCGCCCCCAAAACCACCTCCACCACCTCCACCCCCACGACCACCCCCACCACCTCCACCTCCCCCGCCGCTTGCACCACCGCTCCCTCCACCGCCACCCCCTCCGCCACCCCCACCTCCCCTGCCACCCTTGCCGCCCCTGCCGCTGCGGTGCTTCCCACTAGGAGCGAAAGCAGCCCCGACCTCCTCAGCACCAAGGTAGTCGAGAGCAGCAGCTGCGGAGGCGTATGAGGGGGTAAGAGGGGAGGGGGAGCACCCCTCAAAGAGGGGAGAGCGAGGAGTCCCGCGAGCAGCACCTACAGCGAGGATGTTCTTCTCTGCTGCGAGGAGGTGCTTCTCGAGGTCGTCGACAGTGAGAGAATGGGGGTCAAGGGCGAGGAAGTGGTCCCTGACTGAGCGAAGAGTGTCAGGGAGGCGGGTGATGAGGAAGTAGAGAGTAAAGTACATCGGGGGCCGTTCTCTGTGAGGAACTCGGCTGGAAGGGTGGCACGAAGGCGAGTGTCAATAGCGCGTAGGTGAGAGATGAGGTCCTTGAGAAAACTGAAACGAGAATGAAATGACTAAGGGAACGTTGGGTACAAGTACAAACCCTAGAAAGATGTACGCCATTTGTGCTACCCCACTATAGCCTACAGTAGCTATGTCATATAAATCTGACACACCCCCATAGGCAAAGTGGGGGAGAACAAGGGGTCACAAGACTAGTCAAGCAAAGCAAAGCAAGCTCAGGGTGGATCACAAAGTCACCACACATTCCGAGCACAAGTTCAAGGCCACAAGGCCAGTTCACATGCAGGATTACATATATATATAACACTAGACAAGCAAAAGCAGGTGTATATATATATGTAACAGTACAAACAAGGTCAAGGGGTGAGCAAGTGAGGCAAGGTAGGCACAAGACCCAGCTGAGTACAGAAGCGCTGATGATCAGAAGGCGCAAGTGCCTTGGTGAAGATATCAGCAGTGTTGGCCTCGGAGGCCACGTATGCAAGCCGCAGCTGACCACGCTGCTGTAGCTCACGAGCAAGGAAGTAGCGAAGAGCAATGTGCTTCGTTCTGTGCTCCACTCTCTGCTCTCGACACAAGGCCAGCATGGCCTTGATGTCTACGTACACCACTGGAGGAGAACGAGGCGGCTCTCCGAGGTCAGTCAGCAAGTAGGTGAGCCAGCGAAGCTCCTGTGCAGCCATGGCTCCTGCGTATATCTCAGCCTCACAACTGGAGCCGAGAACAGCAGACGAGCGGGTAGCCCACCACGAAACAGAGCCGGAACCAAGGCTGAAGGTGTAACCCTGTGACGACCGCTGCGTAGCCTGGTCGTCAGCCCAAGAAGTGTCTGCGTGCCCAGTGAGGACCACAGGACTCTTCCCTCCAAGCACAAGCCCCATGCCCGACGTACTGCACAAGTAGCGCAACACCCTCTTCGCTGCAGCCATGTGCTCTGGTCTGTGTCTCCCAAGAGCAACATAGCGTGCGAGAATGCTAAGAGGGTATGCAAGGTCAGGTTTTGTGCAGGTCATCAGGTACATGAGGCAGCCAACAAGCTCTGGATACGGGCCACTCAACTCTTCTGACTCATCCGAAGGCAGAACCGAGAGCGAGTGGCGAGTAGGCATAGGAGTGGCCTGAGGCGAGGAGTACGTGAAGCCGAAGCGCTGAAGGACCTGCTGCACCATGTGTGACTGAGTCAGGGTAATGGTGCGGCGTGCTTTGTCCCGGGTGATCTGCAAGCCAAGGTAGCTGCGCAGTTCACCCAGGTCTGTGCACGTGTGTCTCTTCTGTAGCTCGAACTTCACGTGGGCGAGTCCAGCAGTGTCAGCAGTGGCAAAGACCAAGTCGTCAACGTACACAAGGATGTAGAACGGCGGCAAAGAAGTGTCGGTGCGCAGAAACAGTGACTGGTCGGCAGTAGAGGGAGCAAACCCAAGAGCCGCAAGTGTAGTCCTCAGTGTGTCGTGCCACTCACGCGGTGCCTGGCGGAGACCGTAGACCGGCCGCCGGAGGCTCCACTGGGTGCCATGAGGAAAAGACCCAGTGAAGCCAGGTGGGCAACGTAGCCAATCTCCTCGTGCAGGCTGCCCTACAAGAAAGCAGTGCTGAAGTCAAGAAAGTGCAGCTCATAGTCACGGTGAGCAGCTATGTGCAGCAGTACCTGAAGAGTGGTTATCTTCGGGGTGGGAGAGAAGGTCTGAAAGTAGTCAACTCCCGGCCTCTGACTGAAGCCACGAGCCACGTAACGCGCCTTGAAGACAGGCGGAGAACCCGGCGGCCGCTTCACCCTGAAAATCCACATGCCACTGACGATGTTCGCCCCAGGCGGGGGAACCTCGTCAACGTAGGTGCCTGTGGACTTCCAGGAAGCCATCTCTGCGTCTATAGCTGCCTGCCACTAAGAGGAGTAGGGACCCTCTATCGCCTCCGCGTAAGAGCGCGGAGTCAGGATATCAAGTGCATCCGGGTCTCCCTCAGGGGTAAGCAGTACGGACACGAGATGAGGTGAAGCAGCAGCCAAACACTGGAACTCCTCCTGCCTGTCCTCAAGGACGTCCGTGCCAAGGGCACTCTCACCCCGACGGACTGAGTACAAACAGACTCAGACTCAGCGACAAGACTAGCAGCGTAGTCTAGACGACAGTGAGCAGCAACTAGGGCAGACGCATCAGTGGACTCAAAGGAAGGGCCAGTGACAACAGTAGCAAGGAGACGCGTGACAGTAGGACTGGCAGCACGAAGAGAGTCCGACTCCGGGTCGGGAAGAGCAGGAAGAGAGGACTCATGAGGAGAAGGAAAAGGGGCACGCAAAGGAGCAGTGGACGGACGCAGAGACATCCGGTGCGTGCCAGGGACACGAGGAGGACGCTGACGCGAACCACGATCACTAGTGCGAGCAGCACGGACAGGCGACGCAGGGCGAGACGCAGGCTCACGGCGCTCAGCAAGACCTCCAGTAGGACCAGTGTAGGGAGAAGGAGCAAGTAGTGGGGAGGCCGGCTGTAGCTGTAACTGTGACGGGACAGGCTGTGGACACTCTAAGGGAGGAGGAGGACCAGTAGAAGGCGGGAGACCAAGAACCTGCTGAAGGAGTGGAACGAAGTACGGCCGGGGCCGCGCGGCGAATCCAGACACGTAGGGACACCACCATTAACCCCAGTGGTAGCACCAGCACCAGCAGCACCTCCAGCTCCAGTACCTCCAGCAGCACCAGTAGCACCCCCAGCAGGAACGCCTCCAGGACCGACAGCAGTGGCCTCAGCGCCAGCACCCTCAGCAGCTCCAGCTCCAGTCGTACCCGCAGGTCCAGCAGCTCCAGTACTCCAAGTACGAGCACCTCTGCGACCCGCGACACCAGCACCCTCAGCAGCTGAAGAACCTCCAGCTCCAGCAGCACGCCTCCAGCGTCGGGCAAACCACTCGCGCAGCTCCTGTGGAGAGAGTGGCTCCCGCCGAGACGAAGCACCCGGAGAACCTCCAAGCCAGTACCGCCAGACGCGACACGAGCAGGCCCAGCTCCCTCAGGATCCGCACTCCCAGGCTCAGCACCTCCAGGCGTAGCACCCCCAGGCTCAGCACCCCCAGGCGTAGCACCCCCAGGCTCAGCACCCCCAGTCGAAGCACCCCAAGGCTCAGCACCCCCAGGCGTAGCACCCCCAGGCCCAGCACCCCCAGGCTCAGCACCCCCAGTAGTAGAACCCTCAGGCTTATCACCCCCAAGCATAGCCCCCACACGCTCAGCACCCCCAGAGTCAGCACCCCCAGGCTCAGCACCCTCAGCAGCACCAGAGTCACCAGTAACCTCGACAGGCTCGACTGCGTCTACCTGGGACACACCTGAAGGGGCAGGACCCTGAGGGGGGAGGGGGTCTACCGGGGGGGGACTTGGCACAAGGAAGAGCGGTGGCGGGGGGAGAGACGGAGTGCGATAGGGGAAGAGGCGGTAGTAGGGGACCGACTCGTCAAACGTGATGTCTTAGGGGGATAGAACATGGCGAGAGGTGGGGTGGTAGAACTGCCACCCTGGCGCGTCAGGGGGGAAGCCAAGGAAGACGCAGGGAACAGCGTGTCCGCAGACAAGTCGCGGACAAACGCCCGAGATCCCCAGACACGGAACAAAGACGCATCGCCAACCTTCCCCGTCCACAGCAAAGCTGGGGAGGTCTCTCGCATGGAGACCCTGGGCTGAAGGTTGATCTGATGCGCCGCGTACCGAACCGCAAACGGCCACAGAAAATGGGGGGCAGCCGCATGCATCATGGACGTACGGGCGACGTCCATGACCATGCCAATGCGGCGCTCAGCAATCCCATTTTGCTGTGGAGAGTCCGGAAGCGTGAAGGTCTGGCGGATGCCTTGTGCACGACAGTAGGCTCGCAGAAGGCCAGAGGAGAACTCTCTGCCTCTGTCAGAGTGCAGACGCAGAACAGGAAAGTCCGAGCCGAAGCTCTGCCTGAGCTGGAGACGAGCTGCGCGGATCCAGTCGATCAACACCTCAATGACATCACCCTTGTTGCGCAAGGGGAAGACTGTGGTGTAAGGCGAGTAGTCTTCAACCACCAGCAGGAAGTTGCGCTCATGACCCTGTCCACGGACGCGGGCCGGGCCCCACACGTCCATGTGAAGCGTCTGCAGCGGGGCCTCTGTCGGAGGAAACTGGGAGGAGTGAGGGGCAGCCCGCTGCCGCCCCTCGACACAAGGGACGCAGGCAGGGGCAGGCCCCGGAGGAAGGGGAGGGAGGGACCGGGGAAGACCAGAGACAAGGAGACGGGAGGCCATGCCTCGGAGACGAAATAGGGAGGGGTGACCAAGGCGGTGGTGCCAGAGGAGAGTCTCGTGAGACAGGAGGCGACACGAGCAGGGGGCAGACTCAGGACCAGACCTGGATGCTGCAGCAAACACCTGACCCGATGCAGCTACCTTACCAGATGCAGTGACTGGAGGAGACTCAGTGGTCAGTGTGTACAGGCTCGACCCCGGCTGACGTGTAAACGTGGCCAGGTGTCGGCCTGTCCGAGCGTCCGTGTAGTGGGTCACCCGCTGACTCGCAGGAGTGAACTGGTGAACCCTCGCATCCTGTAGGTCAGCACCACTCACCAAGTTCGTAGAGAACGAGGGGAGGTAAAGACCAGACAGGGTGCCAGAGGGGGCCGCCGGACACGGGAGGACAGTGGAGAAGTGAGCAAGGACAGGACCCCCAAAGGGGTCTGCCAGAGAGACTGCAACTGGCCGACCAAGCGGCGTGAGTGTCGTGCGGTCTCGAAAGAAGGAGCGGGAAGCCCCCGAGTCAAGGGTGAAGGTGTGAGAGGCCGGAGCCGACGCGGTACCTGAGAGAGCAGACTCACTGGCACCTAGAGCAGCAGCCTCACCTGTACCTGTAGTAGGAGACTCACTAGCACCTAGAGCAGCAGCCTCACCAGCACCTAGAGCAGCAGACTCTATACCTGGGTCAGGCGGTACGCACAGGTGACCTCCACGGTCAGCACGAGTAGGGAATGCATACATGGCAGTGAGAATAGCATCATAGTCAAGAGCAAATATATCTACTCTCTGCCTAAGCAACTCCACCCAGTCGGGGAGCTCAGCCTCGTCGCCAAACTCAGTACGCCAGGAGTCGCTCAGACGGGCGAAGCAGCGGGACTGTGTGTGACTAGGCGTCCCACAAGGCTGACCAGTCCGAGCACCAGTGCGAATGACGTAAGAGCAGCGAACAGAACTGAGAGACCCTCTACTCTGAGCGTACCACTCACAAAGCTGCTGGGGCGTGGGAGACTCGCGTGGACGTCGCTGGAGCTGCATCTGGCCGCCGCCAGTAGCAGCAGCAGTAGTAGCGGTAGCAGTAGCAGCGCCGCCACCCCTACAACCCCGCCACCTCTGAGCGTACCACTCACGTAGCTGCTGGGGCGTGAGGGACTCACGCGGACGTCGCTGGGGCTGCATCTGGCTCCGCTAGTAGCAGCAGGAGCAGGAGTAGCAGCAGTAAGGCAGGCAGCCAGGAAGGTCGGCAGGCAGGCAGGCAGGTCGGCAGGCAGGCAGGCAGGCCGACAGTCAAGTAGGCAGGCAAGCAGGCGGCGCGGCAGCGCGCTAGCAAGGCAGGGGCTCACCAGTGGTGGGAAGAGCAGGCTCTCACCGGGCGAGCAGGGCCGGTGCTAGGCGGACGGCGGCAGGGTCGGCGCACGACGGCGGCGACAGCGGGGCCGCGGCAGCATCTACAGTGAGGGGCCGGGTCGAGTCAGCGGCAGGGTGAGGCTGGGTCGGTGGCAGGGCAGCTCGGCGGCAACGGCGGCTCGGCGGCAACGGCGGCTCGGCGGCTCAGCGGCTCGGTGGCAACGGCGGCTCGGCGGCGCCGGCTCTCGGCGGCTCGGCGGACGGGGCGGCTGGGGCGGCACGGGCGGCTCGGCGGCTCGGCTGCTCGGCGGCTCGGGCGGCTCGGGTGGCTCGGGCGGCTCGGCAGTAGCGGCGGCTCGGCAGCACAGCGGCAACGGCGGCTAGGTGGTGACGGCGGGGCCGTGAAGGGCGGCAGAGCCGCTGAAGGGACGGCGGGAGGGCCGGGTGGGGCGGCGACCAGGTCGCTAAGGGCGGCGGCGGGGCCACGAAGGGTGGCGGCCGGCGCCGCGAGGGTGGGGCCGCGGGGTCGCTAGGGTAGGGCGACGGGGCCGGTAGGGGCGGCTCCTGGGCCGGTAAGAGCGGCGCCGGGGCCGCGAGGGTGGGGCGACGGAGCCGCGAGAGCGGCTCGAAGAGGTCGCAAGGGCGACGCGAAGGGGCCGCGAGGGCGGCGCGACGAGGCCGCGAAGGCGGCGCGACGGGGCCGCGAAGGCGGCGCGACGCGAGGGGGGTCGCGAACGCGGCGCGACGGGGCCGCAAGGGCGGCGCGACGCAGCGGGGCAGAGCGAGAGGGGAGCGCGACTCGGGCAGGGGCTGAGTGCACTCCGGGCAGGAAAAAAAAAACGGTGGACCCTAGGAACAGTTCCCACGAGGGAACCTGCTCGATACCATGAGAAAACTGAAATGAGAATGAAATGACTAAGGGAAAGTTGGGTACAAGTACAAAACCTAGAAAGCTGTACCCCATATGTGCTACCCCACTATAGCCTACAGTAGCTATGTCATATAAATCAGACAGTCCTCAGCGGTGGTAAACGAGGAC
Source organism: Closterium sp. NIES-65 (assembly GCA_948144175.1). Taxonomy (NCBI): domain Eukaryota; kingdom Viridiplantae; phylum Streptophyta; class Zygnematophyceae; order Desmidiales; family Closteriaceae; genus Closterium; species Closterium sp. NIES-65. The sequence continues at coordinate 1,089,206 of CANXME010000741.1, forward strand.
AGGTCGGGGAACAGGTAGGGTAGCATAAGTCGACCGAGGGTTGCAGTGGCCAGGGAAGAGTAGCGGGCAACTACAGTGTCGTACAGTGCCTTGGCAGTCTTGTGCTGGCTAAAATGTGCGCGCTCTGTGATCGGCAGATGGTTGCGAATAGCTAGGCGCGCAGCAGCATCGCGGGTCTGCCACTGGGAGCGGTCTAGAGCAGGCTCAGTGGCAGCAGGAGCAACGGCAGTGCCCGACACGTAATCAAATAGGGAAACACCGTCCTTGGCATCAGTCATGAGGAACAGTTGCAGGTCGTCAAGCCAGGTGGAAAACTCTACTGGGCGACCGTCAGGATCGAATGCGAGCACGTTGAGAGTAGCCATGCGTGCAGTGTAGGCAAGTCGAGTGCGTAGGCGGCAAGGCAAAAGGCAAGCAAGGAGAGACTGCGTGCAAGGCTGCAGTGGCGGCTTACGTGTCAGAATGTTATTATCTAGCCTGTAGTGGGGTGCTCTATAGCGAGTACAACCCTGTTAGGGTTTGCTATATGTACCCCAACTGCTGCTAGTGAAACCCCTCTTTTGCCTATCTCTCTCTTGCCTAGCTAGGTAAACCCTAGCTATGGCTACTTCATTCTAACTACTATTTTGACATGGTATCAGAGCAAGTACGCTCCTAGCCTGTGGGCCCACCTGCTTCCGCTGCTATCCTGTCTGTCGCGCGCCCCGTGGCGTGCGACGTTTATTTTCTTCCCACCACGTGCTCGGGGCGCATGGCGGTTTTCTGCCCGCGGTGCGCTCGGGGCGCGCGGCGGTTTTCTGCCTCACGCGTCACCCGGGGACCCGCGGGTCCCTCCCCGTCGACCGTCGTGTCACCCCGGGGACCCGCGCGTCCCTCCTCGTCAACCGTCGCACCGCCCCCGGAGAACCGCGCGTCCCCCCCGTCGACTGTCGCGTCGCCCCTGGGGACCTTCGCGCGCCCCCCGCGATCCCGTTGCGTCGCCCTAGGGACCCGCGCGCGACCCTCGCCATCCCGGTGCGCCACCCCGTGGGACCCATGCGCCGCCCACGTGGACCCGCGGATCGCCCTGCGGCCCCCCTCCCCGCACACCTGAGTTCGCTTACCGCACACCCGCATTCGCTTCCCGCACGCTTGTGCACGCTTCGCGCACACCTGAGCTCGCTTACCGCACACTCACGGTATGGGGGTGACGGTTGTGGGGGTGCCAGTTGTGTGCGCCGTTCCCTGCTCCTCCTCCTCCTCCGTCTCTCGCTGCTGCAGCTGCCGCTCAGGGGGGTGGGTGTGTGGGAGCCGAAGGAGTGGTGCTAGGGGGGTGACGTGGGAGTGGAGTTAGGGGTTCAGCAGGGGGTGTGTGTCAAGGGTGTGGGTCAGTTGGAGGAGGTTGTGTGGAGGTAGCTGTCGTGTCGCCTGCAGCGCCTGTAGTCCGTCGCCCTTGCTTCGGTAGCCAGTGAGCCTGTTGCACCAATCGCCAGTGGGTCCGTTGCTCCTGCCGCTCATCTATAGCCGCGGAGCGAGTCACTCCAGTAGTCCGTCGCCCTTGCCTCGGTAGCTAATGAGTCAGCCGCTCCTGTGCCCGTGCCTCTGCAGCTTCAGTCGTTGCCTCCCATCTTCCCTCCGTCCACAATACTCTCCTCCTCACTTGCCCTCTGTGATAGCCTCTAGCTTTGCTTGCCATTGTGAACCTGCTCTATGACTGTGTGCTCTGCTGATTACACCCCACTTTGGCTATGGGAGTGTGTCAGAATGTTATTATCTAGCCTGTAGTGGGGTGCTCTATAGCGAGTACAACCTTGTTAGGGTTTGCTATATGTATCCCAACTGCTGTTAGTGAAACCCCTCTTTTGCCTATCTCTCTCTTGCCTAGCTAGGTAAACCCTAGCTATGGCTATTTTGACATTACGGACTGCTGTGGCAGTGCACGGACTCCTAAGGCAGCACGGAGGGCAGCAGTGGGCCGCGCGTGGGCCTCTAAAGCGGCGCGTGGTGCAGCAACGGGCCGCACACGGGCTCCTAAGGCGGGGCACGATGCAGCAGTAGGCCGTGCGTTGGCTCCTAAGGCGGCGCGCGAGCAGGGGCGGGCTACACACCGAAGGAGGCGACGCAAGGGGCCAGCGGCAGGCTACGCGGGCGGCTTAGGCGGCGTGCGGGCCGGCAGCAGGCTGCACGGGCGGCAGATGCGGCGCGCAGGGCCTAAGCGGGCTGCGCAAGGGCGGCTTACGCGGCGCGCGGGCCGGCGGCAGGCTGCGCGGGCGGCTGACGTGGCGCGCGGGGCCGAGACCGGGCCTAAACGAGCCTAAATGGGCCGCGCGCGGGCTTCTTAAGTGACGCGCGCGGGAAAAAAAATGGGGCCGCGCGCGTGCAGCCGAGGCGCGCGCGGGCAGCAGGCAAGGCAGGAAGGCAAATGAGGTAATGTGGTAATGGGTGGGCCATAATCTTAGGTCCTAAAGACCTCTAGGCTCTAGATACCATCTTAAAGTATGGGCATGAGTGAAGTTGGACTGTCGAGAAAATTGGTACAAAGGAAAAACCTAAGGGGTTGTACCCCACAGTGAGTGTCAGAACATTATAGCTTACTTATTTGTGTAGGTTCTAGTGGGGTATCCCATAGGGGGTACAACCCAATTATGGTTTCCTATTTGTACTCACTTCGTTCATAGTCATTTCATTCTCGTTCTCTTGTTCACATGGATCAACCTCCACCCCAGGGTCTCCAGGCCGGAGACCTCCCCAGCCCTGCTGTGGACGGGGAAGGTTGGCGATGCGTCGGCGTTCCGGGTCTGGGGATCTCGGGCGTTTGTCCGCGACTTGTCTGCGGACAAGCTGTCCCCTCGCACTGCTCCCTGCGTCTTCCTGGGGTTCCCCCCCGACGCCCCTGGGTGGCAGTTCTACCACCCCACCTCTCGCCGTGTTCTGTCCTCTCAGGGCGTCACGTTCGACGAGTCGGTACCCTACTACCGCCTCTTCCCCTACCGCACTCCGTCCCTCCCCCCGCCCCCGCTCTTTCTTGTCCCAGGTCCCCCCCCGGTAGACCCCCTCCCCCCTCAGGGTCCTGCCCCTTTAGGTGTGTCCCAGGTAGACGCAGTCGAGCCTGTCGAGGTCACTGGTGACTCTAGTGCGGAGCCTGGGGGTGCTGAGCCTTGGGGTGCTGGGCCTGGGGGTGCTGAGCCTGGGGGTGCTGGGCCTGGGGGTGCTGAGCCTGGGGGTGCTGAGCCTGGGGGTGCTGAGCCTGGGGGTGCTACGCCTGGAGGTGCCTTGCCTGGGGGTGCTGGGTCTGGGGGTGCTGAGCATGGAGGCTCTCTGGGTGCTTCGTCTCGCCGGGAGCCACTCTCTCCACAGGAGCTGCGCGAGTGGTTTTCCCGACGCTGGAGCCATGCTGCTGGTGCTGGAGGTTCGTCGGCTACTGAGGGTGCTGCTGTCGCTGGTCCCGGAGGTGCTCGTCCTGGGAGTACTGGAGCTGCTGGGCCTGTGGGTTCGACTGGAGCTGGTGCGTCTGAGGGTGTTGGCGCTGAGACTACCAGTGGCGGTCCAGATGGCGGTGCTCCTGGTGCTTCTGGAGGTTCTGGGGCTGCTGGAGGTGCTGCTGGGTGTTCTAGAGCTGCTGGAGGTGCGGTTGGAGGTGCTGCTGGAGCGGGTACTCCTGCTGGGGGTACTGGTCCTGTCCCTGCTATTTCTGGCGCCGACCGTACTTCGTTCCACTCCTGCAGCAGGTTCTTGGTCTTACACCTTCTACTGGTCCTCCTCCTCCTCCCTTAGAGGGTCCATAGCCTGTCCTGTCACAGTCACAGCTACAGCCTGCCTCCCCTTTGCCTGCTCCTTCTCCCTACGCTGGTCCTACTGGAGGTCTCACTGAGCGTCGTGAGCCTGCGTCTCGTCCTGCGTCGCCTGTTCGTACTGCGCGCGCTAGTGGTCGCGGTTCGCGTCAGCGTCCACCTCCTGTCCCTGGCACGCACCGGATGTCTCTGCGTCCGTCCACTGCTCCTCTGCATGCCCCTTTGCCTTCTCCTCCTGCGTCCTCTCTTCCTGCTCTTGCCGACCCGGAGTCGGACTCTCTTCGTGCTGCCAGTCCTACTGTCACGCGTCTCCTTGCTATTGCCGTCACTGACCCTTCTTTCGAGTCCACTGCTGCATGGGCCCTTGTTACTGAGGTCGTCGACTTTGCTGCTCGCTGTCGTCTAGACTACGCTGCTAGTCTTGTCGCTGAGTCTGAGTCTGCCTGTCCTCCGTCCGTCGGGGGTGAGTGTGCCCTTGGCACGGACGTCCTTGAGGACAGGCAGGAGGAGTTCCAGTGTCTGGCAGCCGCTTCACCTCATCTCGTGTCCGTACTGCTCACCCCTGAGGGAGACCCGGATGCACTTGACATCCCGACTCCGCGCTCTTACGCGGAGGCGATAGAGGGTCCCTACTCCTCTCAGTGGCAGGCAGCTATGGATGCAGAGATGGCTTCCTGGAAGTCCACAGGCACCTACGTTGACGCTGGACCCCTCCTGGGGCGAACATCGTCAGTGGCATGTGGATCTTCAGGGTGAAGCGGCCGCCGGGTTCTCCGCCTGTCTTCAAGGCGCGTTACGTGGCTCGTGGTTTCAGTCAGCGGCAGGGAGTTGACTACTTTCAGACCTTCTCCCCTACCCCGAAGATGACCACTCTTCGGGTACTGCTGCACGTTGCTGCTCACCATGACTACGAGCTGCACTCTCTCGACTTCAGCACTACTTTCTTGCAGGGCAGCCTGCACGAGGAGATCTGGCTGCGCCGTCCACCTGGCTTCACTGGGTCTTTCCCTCCTGGTACCCAGTGGAGTCTCCGGCGTCCAGTCTACTGTCTCCGCCTGGCGCCGCGTGAGTGGCACGACACACTGAGGACTACGCTGGCGGCACTTGGGTTTGCTCCTTCTACTGCCGACCCTGACAAAATTAGAAGGAAGGAAGAGGGTTGAACTAGCAAGAATGAGGATACAAAAAGCAAACCCTAGAAGGGTTGTACTCGCTATAGAGCACCCCACTACAGGCTAGAACATAAGATAATATTCTGACAGACCCGTCGCTGTTTCTGCGCACCGACACCTCTCTGCCGCCGTTCTACATCCTCGTGTACGTCGACGACTTGGTCTTTGACACTGCTTACACTACTGGACTCGCCTACGTGAAGTGCGAGCTGCAGAAGAGACACACGTGCACTGACCTGGGTGAACTGCGCAGCTACCTTGGCTTGCAGATCACCCGGGACAGAGCACACCGCACCATTACCCTGACTCAGTCACACATGGTGCAGCAGGTCCTTCGGCGCTTCGGCTTCACGTACTCCTCGCCTCAGGCCACTCCTCTGCCTACTCGCCACTCGCTCTCAGCTCTGCCTTCGGATGAGTCCGTAGAGTCGAGTGGCCCGTATCCAGAGCTTGTCGGCTGCCTCATGTACCTGATGACCTGCACACGACCTGACCTTGCATACCCTCTTAGCATTCTTGCACGCTATGTTGCTCCTTGGAGACACCGACCAGAGCACATGGCTGCAGCGAAGAGGGTGTTGCGCTACTTGTGCAGTACGTCGGGCATGGGGCTAGTGCTTGGAGGGCGGAGTCCAGTGGTCCTCACTGGGCACGCGGACGCGTCTTGGGCTGACGACCAGGCTACGCAGCGGTCGTCACAGGGTTACACTTTCATTCTTGGTTCCGGCTCTGTTTCGTGGCGGGCTACCCGCTCGTCTTCTGTTCTCGGCTCCAGTTGTGAGGCTGAGATCTACGCCGGGGCTATGGCTGCCCAGGAGCTTCGCTGGCTCACCTACCTGCTGACCGACCTTGG